>CANIUD010000285.1:0-519545 GCA_947470075.1 Closterium sp. Yama58-4 | reverse complement strand
GAGAGAGAGAGGAGAGAGGAGAGAGAGAGAGAGAGAGAGAGAGCGAATGAGATATGAGAAAGCACGAGAGGGTGGGGTGAGAAGTGGGTGGGTGGGGGGGGAGGAGTGGGGGTTGTGAGAGAGAGATCAGCGAGAGATTACAATTTAAGCGAGCAGCGCGAATGAGGGCAAGAGAGGAGGGAGACGGAGGTGCGGGCAGCAGCAGAGTAAGGTACGGTACGCACGCTGATCATCTTGTCGGCGAAGTACACGGGGTGCACCCACTGCAGCGTCTCCCGCCCGCCCCACGCGCCCAGCGACCCCAGTGCCTCCGGCGACAGCGTGTCAAACAGGTGGTCCGCGTCCGGCCCTATCATCGCCCGCCAGAACTGCCGCGCTCGCACGGGAGAAGGGGGGAGAGCCGCGGGAGAGGGTGGAGAAGGGGAAGAGACGGGAACGACGAGAACTGAGCATGGGAGAAGGGGAGAGAGAGGGAGGGCGGGAGGGGAACGTGGGCAGGGTGATGAGAGGGAGCAGTGGTGGTGCGAGGAGGTGGTTGCACTCACATGGCGATCGTCCTCGGACAGCACCACGTCCTCGTCATCCCCCTCCTCGCCATCCTCCTCATCCTCATCGTCATCATCGGTGTCGTCCTCCTCGTCAATCATCGCACCCTCGCCGCCAATGCCAGCCCCGCCCAGCAGCAGGTTCAGCGACTGCCACGCGTCGCCGGCCTGCGCGCGCACGTCGCTGCCCCTGAAGCCGCGCTCGTCGTCGCTGGCGTTGTCGCTGTCGTGCAGATGGTGCGCGTGGTCGTCCGCGGTGCCCTCGATGAGGTCGTCCAGCGCCACCTCGTCCATGCCGCCGAAACCCACCAACGCCTGCCCACGCGTACCACCACACGCGCCACACACGGGCGCATACGGCAAGTGAGAGAGCAGGCCGCACACGAGTGTGCGCGTTGAGGCGGGAGGGAGCACGACGACTAGCATCGGCGCGGCGGGAAACATGGCAGCGGGGAGGCCGGGCGGGGTGAGGCAGGGCGGGGCGGGGCGGGGCGGGGCGGGGGGCACTGACCGAGCAGAGGCGCGCGTCCTCGTGGAGGATGCGCAGGAAGTCGTCGTCCTCCTCCACCTCCACGAACACGTCTGCACGCCGCTCCGCACCGCACCGCACCGTGCAACGCCACACGCGCGCGTGCGTCGGGGAGGGGGAGAGGGAGGCAGGGAGGACAGTGAGCGTGGATGGGAAGACGGTTTCAGGCTTGCGAGTGACGGCAGTGACGAGTGGCGGCAAGCGGGTCAACACAGCTGATACGGACGGCACTCGCTGCCCTCGCACGACCACCCCCAAAGGTGCTCCGCCGCTCCGGCCACTACTGGTCCTCCAGCGCACACCCACTACCGGGCCTGCCCTTCCCCATACCCGCCCTCCCCTCCTCCTCACTCCCCCACCGCCTTGACGAAGCGTACCTCCGTTGTGGTCCACCACGAAGCGCGCGTCCGCCGCGAGGAAGCCCGCGGAGCCCTCGGCGAGCGCGGCGAACACGATGGCCTCCCCGTTCACCTGCCGCCGCGCAGGGGGAAGGGCGCAAGGGGGAAGGGCGCAAGGGGAAGAGCGCAAGGGGGAAGGGCGCAAGGGGGAAGGGGGCAAGGGGAAGGGCGCAAGGGGGAAGAGCGCAAGGTTGAAGGACGCAAGGGGGAAGGGCGCAAGGGGAAGGGCGCAAGGGGGAAGAGCGCAAGGGGGAAGGGCGCAAGGGCGAAGGGGGCAAGGGGAAGGGCGCAAGGGGGGAAGCGCACGGGGAAGGCACAGAAAAGGGGGCGGATAGACGGGTAGGCATGGGGAACGAACGGTCGTGGGGCAAGAAAAGGCAAGCTTGTGGATGGGCGCGAACGCATCGTTGATTCGGCGCAACTGTTGCGCTGACAAAGCGATTGAGCCCACCCAGGCATCCGCACGGTGGTGCCCAGCGGCAGTGTGGACGGCACGATGACAGCAACACACATCCCCATCCCACAGCCATATCCATCCCTCCTTCCTTCCCATTTCAACCCCCTCCCCATCCCCCCAACCCCCCCCCACCCCCTCCCCCCCTCCCTTGTTGCCCTTCCCTCTCACCTCAGCCACCGTGCGCGCCACCTCCGCCGGTGACAGCTGTGCTGCGCCGCCGCGCCGGCCATCCTTGCCCACGCCTGCGCGCCCTCCGCCGTCCTGTTCCTCCGCCGGCACGTGCTCCAGCGGGTGGTACCCAAGCGCACTCGCCGACGGCGGCTGCGACGCTGAATGCGGGGGCGCGGGGCCACCGGCGCCCCTTCCGCCGCCACTCTTCTTGCGGAAGGGCAGCCCCGCTGGACCCGACGGACTCCCCGTGGCACCGGCTGCTGCCGTGACGCGCGTGCGCGCAGGGGCTGAGCGGCAGTACGGTGAGCGGGAGGGCGGAGCTTGGGTATGCGAGGAGACGGCGGAGGAGACAGCGCGCAGGGGCGTGGGAGACGCAGCGACGGGGCCATGCAGGCGGAAAAGCATCGGCCTTGCACGGGGGCTCGAAGGTGGCGGCTGCAAGGGGGCTGTGGAATCCCGCACTGGGTGCGACGACACAGCAGTCGCCGACACCGGGTGCACCGCCGACAGCATGGTTGCGCTGCGACCACGCCGCTGTCCTGTCGCGGGGCAGACGGGATAAGGCAACGCATAGCCGCAGATCATGGCAGGGAAAAGGTGAAAAGATGACGGACTGCTCGTCGCAATCACAGTGAATTGCAAAGAACTGGGTTGCAGAAAGCAGCATAGAAGCGAGGGCAACGAGAGATCGAGAACCAGCAGTGAGAGCACGAAGACCGGCTTAATTGAGGGGGATTGCGCGTTCAGCGGGGATGTTGACAGAGTTCGCGGTGAAAGACAGCAACGCATCGACGCATCGGCGACCAATAAGTGACCTTCGTTACTTCGAAATTGTCAGGAGGCAACACGGTGAGAATTTATTATCTCAGGTGAACCACAAGTGATTGCCGACCTGAAGTCCGAAATGCGCGTCCACACCCGCCTCGGCTCGCGAATCCGCCTCGATTCGTGTAAGCGACCGAAAACCTGAATAGCTTTCACGCGATACTACAACATGACAAGTAGTGCCCAACCTCCGTCCCTTTCTATGCCCGTCTGCCGAACCGATTAGCGACTAAGTGTGCCTCAGATTCGGTCAGCCTTAGTAAGGAGGGGAGGGGGAGAGGGGTGAGGGATGAAAGGGCGCGAGGCGGAGGGGGGAAAGTGCGCGAAATCTGGAGTTGGCATGACGTTCTTACGTCAACGGGGGGCAGGAAAAATACTCCGAAGGTCAGTGCATAGACAAAATGGAATCTTTGGGAACTGAGAACTGAGAAATGTATATGACCCCATACATTTTCTAGACCTCAACAGAGAACACTGAGGTGCTCCGTCGGAGCATAAACGAAACGGAATCTAGGAGTACAGTAAGCGGCTGGTTGTCCTTGCTTGGAATGCACGACACACAGGGGATGCCTCGCTGGGAACACAATGCGTACCGTAGACTGCTCGGGCATGCTTACGTGTCAGGAGCCTTTCGTTTGTGGTGGTGCTTACACAGTCTCTACGGGGCATGCTGATTCGCTGGGATGCTGCACTCACCCCAGACTAAAGCTGAATGTCTTGCTGCTACTGGTGGAATAATCCTAACCACTCGCTTATCTGCCACTTCGGACAGAGGGTGGACACGGAATATCCTTGTGTCGCATTAGTGTGCAATCATGTTCGTTTGTAGGTGAATTGCCTAGGATCAACCAATCGTAATATATTATTTGTTATAACAAATTTGAATCTATTTATTCTGTGCATTTTTGGGTTGCATAGCAACCCTATATATTTGGTTTCACATGTTGGGGATATCATTTCAGAAATGAGTTTTATGCACTCTTTGAAACACTATTCTTTAATAGATGCCTCAAAAAAGTGGATAAACAATCACCCTTGAACGAAACGTGAAAGCAAATATGCATGTGCCTGTCAAGAATGCGTGTTCATTAAAGCCCGTACCCGGAATTGCGGACCGCGCACGTCAAGTTTTTAAAACTTGACGAAGCTGAGTGTTCAAGCTTTGAAAAGCAGCGCGCCTGCAATTTGGGACTCTCGAAGTCCACTCCACTCACATGAGGGAAATCCGCGGGCTGGCTGGGTTTGGCGAAAAAAAACGATTTTAACGAAATCTCAAAAACACTCGCCCAACCCAAGGCCAGTAAAACACCCTCTCGTCAACCTTTAAAAGGATGAACAATTTGGGCTACCGGCTTTCATGTAGGTTAGGGTACATATAGCAAACCCTAACATTTGTACCCCCTAAGACAAGCCTCACTACAGGCTACAACATTTGACACGGTGTTTAGCAAAGACAAAAGAGTACGGTCACAAGACCAGTCACAAAGAAACAAAGCTCATGGTGGATCACAACGTCACCACACAGTCCGAGCGCAAGCAAAGAGCCACAAAGCCAGTTCAAGAGTTTACAGGTATATAAGTAGTAAGTACAAGATAACAAGTAACGACTATGCAAGAAGAGAACCAGAGTAAACAAGGCCTAACTGCACACAACACCTGTGGTGGTCACAAGGCGGAAGCGCCTTGGTGAAGATGTCGGCAGTGTTGGCCTCGGACTCCACAAAGTCCAAGCGAGCCTGTCCATGCCTCTGCAACTTCCGAAGAAGAAAGTACCTAACGTTGATGTGCTTCACTCTGCTCTCTAGTCGAGGCTTACGACAGAGAAGAATCGCCGCCTTGTTGTCAGTGAACAAGGTCGGTGCAGAGCTCGGCCGCTCACCAAGGTCTGTGAGCAAGAAGGTTAACCAACGCAGCTCCTGTGCAGCCATGGCTCCAGCGTAGATCTCAGCCTCAGCAGTAGAGGTCGAGACCGAGGAGGAGCGCGTGGACCTCCACGAAACAGCTCCAGAGCCCAGGCTGAAACAGTAACCCTGAGTAGACCTGTGGGTCTCGTCGTCGTCAGCGTAAGAGGAGTCGCAGTGACCAATAAGGACGACCGACTGTGTCCTTCCACGTGCTTCCCATCCTCACAGCAGCGATTCAGTGAACTGGACGGTGTCTCCCTGGCGCAACAAAGCGAGCAAGGATGCTGAAAGGGTAGGCGAGGTCCGAGCGAGTACAAGTCATCAGGTACATGAGGCAGCCGACAAGCTCTGCGTAGGGCCCACTGGGTTCAAACGGCTCGTCTGGAAAGGGACCAGTGAGACTGTGGCCAACAGCAAGAGGTGTGCGCTGTACTGTGGAGTGCTGAAGCTCGAACCGCTGAAGGACCTGTTGCACCATGTGTGATTGTGAGAGTGTTATCGTGCGAGCAGCTCTGTCCCTGGTGATCTGCAGGCCAAGGTAGTGGCGCAGCTCACCAAGGTCAGTGCACGTGTGTCTCTTCTGCAGTTCGCGTTTCACGCCAGCCAAAGCAACCCTGTCAGCAGTGGCGAAAACCAGGTCGTCGACGTAGACCAGTACAAAAAACGGTCTGGAGCCACAACGAACAAACAGCGACGGGTTGGCAGACGAAGGCTGGAAACCGAGGTCAGAGAGGGTAGAGCGAAGAGTGTCGTGCCACTCACGAGGAGCCTGACGAAGACCGTAGACCGGTCGCCTCAGCCCCCACTGGGTCCCCGAAGGGAAAGTGCCAGTGAAGGCAGAGGGACGACGTAACCAGACCTCCTCGTGTAGGCTACCCTGAAGGAAGGCAGTAGAGAAGTCGAGAGAGTGTAACTTGTAGTCTCTCTGTGCTGCTACGTGCAGTAACACCTGAAGAGTGGTCATCTTCGGGGTAGGCGGGAAGGTCACCTGAAGAAGTCAACTCCCTCGCGCTGACTAAAACCTCTAGCCACATAGCGAGCCTTTAAGACCGGAGGAGACCCAGGTGGCCGCTTCACCCTGAAGATCCACATGCCATCGACTACGTTCGCCCCAGGAGGGGGGACCTCGTCGACGTAGGTGCCTGTGGATCTGTAGGAGGCCATCTCTGCATCCATGGCAGCTCTCCACTGAGAGGCCCAAGGCCCTGACACTGACTCAGCGTAAGTGCGAAGAGTCGGTATGTTAAGGGCGTCGGGGTCTCCCTCTGGAGAGAGCAGCATGGCACAAAGATGAGGAGACGCGGTTGTTAGGAACTCTAGCTCAAACTGTTTGTCCTCTAGGGCGTCACAGCCAAGGGCAAACTCACCCCCGACGGCCGGAGTTTTGGCAGGAGGAGCGGTTACGAGACGAGTAGCGTAGTCAAGGCGGCGAGTGGCAGCGAAGTCAGCGACAGCGGCAGTGAGAGCGGAGACAGAGGATCTAAAGGCACGAGGGTGGGTAACAAGGGAGGCGCAAACACGAGAGAGAACAGGACGGTACGTGCGGTAGTAGTCAGAGATTGGAGTAGAGAGGGACGTAGTAAGGGTAGACTTAGGGGGGAAAGGAAGCACAGTCAGAGATGAACGAGGGGAACGGGAGTGAAACAGGGCTGTGCGAAGGTCTGTCGCAAGAACAAGGGACGAAGGACGAGCACGAGGAGAACGAAAATTCCAAGCGCGCGAGAGAGGAGGGGACAACAGAGACTGGGACTGGGAACGGGGGAAAACAGCCGGTTTGGGGTCAGAAGGAGGAAACGTGGGACCGTAAACAGGAGGAGAGGGGGAAGAGGGAGGAGAAGGAGAGGTGAGACCGAGGGCCCGAAGGCCAGAGACAGGAGGTGGAGGCGGGAGCTGCCGCGGCTGCTCCTTCGGCGGCGGCTGCGGCTGCTGCTGCTGCTGCTGCTGCTGCTGCTGCTGCTGCTGCTGCTGCTGCTGCTGCTGCTGCTGCTGCTGCTGCACCTCCAGCTGCGGCAGCTGCTGCTCTTGCTGCTCCTCCTGCAGTGGCTACTACGTATTGCTGCTGCTGCTGCTGCTGCTCCAGCCACTGTAGCTCTAATTGCTGGCGCTCCAACTCCAACTGCTCTCTTTGCAACTCCCGCTGCTCCTCACGTGCACAGCGAACACGGGCCTGGTGCCGGGTCGGTTAGGGGAGTAGTGGCCAGAGAAGTGGTAGTCCCAGGGCCGCTCTCCAAAGCACCAGTCACACCACCCCCAGAGCCAGCACTACCAGGTCTTGTAGGAGACGCACCCGCACCCCCAGTTGCAGCACCCCCAGAGACAGCGCGACGGACACCAACTCCCGGAAGAGGACAACCCTCTGCAGACACAGACACAGTACCGACTCCAGCACCCCCAGCACCAGGCACACTCTCAACACCAACTCCAGCACCCCCAGAGGAAGCACCCCCAGTGTCTACGCGACCAACTCCAGCGCCCTCAGAGTCCGCAGTAGCCTGAGGAGGAAGTGCTGACGGCTGCTGCGGTGACTGGGAGGAGGATTGCGGGGAAGGAAGCGAGACCCGAGGGGCTACCGAGGGAGGGAGGGTAGCGTCTGACACACCTGACGGGGCTGGACCAGGGGGGGAGGCTGCACTGGAGGAACCTGAGGGGGAGTGGGCGCCAGGAAGGAGAAGAGGGGGGGAGGAGGAACCGGGAGACCTCGACAGGGGTACCGGGTATAGTAGGGGACCGACTCGTCAAAACGGACGTCACGGGAGTCATAGAACCGGTGAAAGCGGGGGTGGTAGAAGGTGAAGTCAGAGGACACAGGGAACCTAGGAAGACACAGGGAATGGCGCGAGGCGAGATCTTGTCAGTGGAGGTGTCGCGAACAAGCGCCAAGCAGCCCCAGACACAAAAACGTAACGCATCACCAGAAGACCCGGTCCACAGACTGGTCGGTGAAACCCCTGGCGGGGAGACACGTGGCTAGAGGTTCAGCTGGTGAGCGGCGTACCGAACCACGTAGGGCCACAGAAAATGGGGGCAAGTGAAGCGGAGGAGGCGAGAGAGAGAGAGATGGGGGGCGTGGATGAGCGTGACAACTCATTGCCCGAGGTAGTCTCTCACTTCCAAGTCCTCACTCATCCCCCCTTAACCTCTCTTCCCCCCCCCCCCCCACAGCATCAAGTGCTGCAATAGAGAGAGGAAGAGGGAAAGGGGGAATGGCTGGTGGTTCACACCCACCACCCCCACGTCTCCCTCCCCTCTCCCCCCCCCACCCGCACGGTGGGAGCCGCGGAAGGGAAGGGCGGAGGGGGGGGGGGGGGGGGGGGAGAGGTACGGAGCTACTGGCCCCGGCGTCCCTTGCTGGCGCAAGCGCTGGCGCGCGCGGATGACGCAAGCGCTGGCGCTTCGCGGCTGGCGCTTCGCGGCTGGCGCAGGCGCTGACGCTAGCGCTGGTCGTAGGTGCTGGCGCTGGCGCTGGCCGCGAAGTGCTGGCGCATGTGCGGGCATTGGCGCGGACGACTTGCAGGGCGACGTGGGGGCGCGACGGACGGGCAGGGCACACGAGGCGCCACGGACGGGCTGGGCACACTGGGCGAGACGAACGGGCAGGGCGCACGGGGCGCGACGAACGGGCAGAGCGCACAGGGCGCGGTCGGCTAGCGCGGAAGGAATGGGATCGGAGAGGATCCTAACCTAGGTGAAACCATGCTAAGAACTGAATTGTGTGTTCATTGATGTGGGTTGGGGTACATATAGCAAACCCTAACATTTGTACCCCCTAAGACAAGCCTCACTACAGGCTACAACATTTGACAGTGCCATGTCGAAACCATGAAAGCACGCGACCATCACATCATCGTCGATTAATACGGTGGATGGTATGAATGTGTCAGAATAACTGAGCAGGAATGAAATGAACTAGCACAGAGTTTGGTACAAGTAGGAAACCCTAACTTTGTGTACCCCCTAAGGTGTAACCCACTACAGCCTACACAATATAAACATACAATGTTTGACACACCCCCATAGGCGCAGTGGGAGACAACCACAGGGTCACAAGACCAGTCAAAGCAAAGCAAAACAAGCTCAGGGTGGATCTCAAGGATTCCACACAAATTCCGAGCACAAGCTAGTGGTTACAAGACCAGTTCACATGCAGGTTTATAACAAAGCAAGAGATACAGTGATCACAAACTAGCAGAAGTAAACAAGTAGGCATATATATATAGTGATCACAGTACAAGCAAGGTCAAGAGGTAAGCAAGTGAGGCCCAGTAGGTACAAGGCCTAGCAGAGTGCAAAAGCGCTGATGGTCACAAGGCTGAAGAGCCTTGGTGAACACATCAGCAGTGTTGGCCTCCGTGGCCACGTAACGCAGACAAAGCTGACCACGCTGCTGCAGCTCTCGAGCAAGGAAGTACCGCAGAGCGATGTGCTTCGTTCTGTGCTCCAGTCTGTGCTCCTCACACAAGGCAATGGCAGCCTGGTTGTCGACGTACAGCACTGGAGGAGAACGAGGCCGCTCTCCGAGGTCGGTCAGCAGGTAGGTCAGCCAGCGTAGCTCCTGAGCAGCCATGGCTGTGGCGTAGATCTCAGCCTCACAACTGGAGCTGAGAACAGAAGAAGAGCGAGTAGAACGCCAAGAAACTGAGCCAGAGCCAAGGCTGAAGGTGTAACCCTGGGACGACCGCTGAGTAGCCTGGTCGTCTGCCCAAGAAGCGTCTGAGTGCCCTGTGAGAACAACCCGGTCTCGCCCTCCAAGCACAAGCCCCATGCCCGACGTACTGCACAAGTAGCGCAACACCCTCTTAGCAGCATCCATGTGCTCCTTCCGGTGACGGCCAGGAGCGACATAGCGTGCTAGGATGCTAAGAGGGTATGCAAGGTCAGGTCGGGTGCAGGTCATCAGGTACATGAGGCAGCCCACAAGCTCTGGATACGGGCCACTCGGCTCTACGGACTCATCCGAAGGCAGAGCTGAGAGCGAGTGACCGGTAGGCAGAGGAGTGGACTGAGGCGAGGAGTACGTGAAGCGGAAGCGCTGGAGAACCTGCTGCACCATGTGTGACTGAGTCAGGGTGATGGTGCGCCGTGCTCTGTCCCGGGTGATCCGCAAGCCAAGATAGCTCGTCAGCTCACCCAAGTCTGTGCACGTGTGTCTCCTCTGCAGCTCCGACTTCACGTGGGCGAGTGCCGCGGTGTCAGCAGTGGCAAAGACCAAGTCGTCGACGTACACGAGGATGTAGAACGGCGGCAGCGAGGTGTCGGTGCGTAGAAACAGCGACGGGTCAGCAGTAGAGGGAGCGAACCCAAGAGCCGCAAGTGTCGTCCTCAGTGTGTCGTGCCACTCACGTGGCGCCTGGCGGAGACCGTAGACCGGCCGCTGAAGCCTCCACTGGGTGCCAGGAGGAACTGACCCAGTGAAGCCAGGGGGGCGGCGCAGCCAGATCTCCTCGTGCAGGCTGCCCTGCAAGAAAGCAGTGCTGAAGTCAAGAGAGTGAAGCTCGTAGTCGCGGTGAGCGGCTATGTGCAGCAGCACCCGAAGAGTAGTCATCTTCGGGGTGGGGGAGAAGGTCTGAAAGAAGTCTACTCCCTCTCGCTGACTGAAGCCTCGAGCCACGTAGCGCGCCTTGAAGACAGGCGGAGAACCCGGCGGCCGCTTCACCCTGAAAATCCACATGCCACTGACGATGTTCGCCCCAGGAGGGGGAACCTCGTCTACGTAGGTGCCTGTGGACTTCCAGGAAGCCATCTCTGCGTCCATGGCTGTCTGCCACTGAGAGGAGTAGGGACCCGCCATCGCCTCAGCGTAAGAGCGCGAGGTCGGGATGTCTGGTGCATCCGGGTCTCCCTCAGGGGCAACTAGCAAGGACACGAGACGGGGCAAAGCAGCAGCAAGGCAGTGGAACTCCTCCTGTCTGTCCTCAAGGACGTCCGTGCCGAGGGCACACTCACCCCCGACGGACGGAGGACAGGCAGACGCAGACTCAGACTCAGCGACAAGGCTGGCAGCGTAGTCTAGGCGACAGCGAGCAGCAAAGTCAACCAACTCAGCGACCAGAGCAGACGCAGCAGAGGACTCAAAGGTCGGGTCAGTGACAACTGTAGCGAGGAGACGCGTAACAGTGGGACTGGCAGCACGACGGGAGTCAGACTCCGGGTCAGGAAGAGTAGGAAGAGAGGACGCAGGAGGAGACGGCAGCGGGACACGCTGCGGAGCAGTGGAGGGACGCAGAGTCATGTAGTGAGTGCCAGGGACAGGAGGAGGACGCTCACGTGGGACACGACGACCAGTGCGAGCAGTACGAACAGGCGACGCAGGACGAGACTCAGGCTCACGACGCTCTGTAAGACCTCCTGTGGGACCAGCGTAAGGAGAGGGAGCAGGGAGAGGCGAGGCAGGCGGTAACTGTGACTGCGGCTGGACAGGCAGAGGACACTCGACGGAGGGAGGAGGACTAGGAGGAGGAGCCTGACCAAGAACCTGCTGAAGGAGCGGTACGAAGTACGGTCGCGGCCGCGCAGCGTCTCCAGAAGCAGCAGGGACACCAGTGGCAGCCCCAACGCCCGAGTCCTCAGCACCAGCAGCAGCTCCAACTCCCGGGTCCTCAGCACCAGTAGGAGCTCCAACGCCCGAGTCCTCAGCACCAGCAGCAGCGCCACCGGTCGGGTCCTCAGCACCAGCAGCAGCTCCAACGCCCGGGTCCTCAGCACCAGCAGCAGGGCCACCGGTCAGGTCCTCAGCACCAGCAGCAGCGCCACCGGTCGGGTCCTCAGCACCAGCAGCAGCTCCAGCCCCCGGGTCCTCAGCACCAGCAGCAGCTCCAGCGTCCGGGTCCTCAGCACCAGCAACAGCACCACCGCTCGGGTCCGCAGCACCAGGAGCACCACTACGAAGACTGCAGCGCCGCGTGTACCACTCGCGGATCACCTGAATGGGGGGGAGCTCCTGGGTAGGAGGGGAAGTACCGGGACGAGCTCCAGAAGCACCTCTCCGGAGGCGGCAGTACTCGAGGTACCTCTCCTGCAGCTGCTGGGAGGAGAGGGCTCCTCCAGGTGGAGCACGCTCAGGCTCAGCACCCCCAGACTCAGCACCCCCAGACTCAGCACCCCCAGACTCAGCACGTCCAGACTCAGCACCCCCAGGCTCAGTACCTCCAGGCTCCGCACCTCCAGGCTCCGCACCTCCAGGCTCCGCACCTCCAGGCTCAGCACCCCCAGGCTCCGCACCTCCAGGCTCAGCACCCCCAGGCTCCGCACCCTCAGACGCAGCACTCCCAGGCTCAGCACCCCCAGACGCAGGACGCGAGTCAACAGCCACCTCGACAGGCTCACCCGGGTCTACCTGGGACACACCTGAGGGAGCGGCACCCTGAGGGGGGAGGGGGTCTGGGGCAGTGCGGTAGGGGAAGAGGCGGTAGAAGGTAGCGGGTGCGTGCGGCGGCGGCTGCGGGTGCGCACGGGCGGCAGCGGCGGGCCGGCAGGCGAGGGCGTGCGGCGGCAGCTGCGGGTGCGCACGGGCGGCAGCGGCGGGCCGACAGGCGAGGGCGTGCGGCGGCGGCTGCGGGTGCGCACGGGCGGCAGCGGCGGGCCGGCAGCGGGTGCGTGCGGCGGCGGCTGCGGGTGCGCACGAGCGGCAGCGGCGGGCCGGCAGCAGGCTGCGTGCGGGCCGCGCAAGCAGCGCGCGGGCCGGCAGCGGGTAGCGGGCGGTTCGCGGGCGGCGTGCAGGCCGCGCGGGCGGTTCGCGGGCGGTTCGCGGGCGGCGCGCAGGCCGCGCGGGCGGTTCGCGGGCGGTTCGCGGGCGGTTCGCGGGCGGCGCGCAGGCCGCGCGGGCGGTTCGCGGGCGGTTCGCGGGCGGTTCGCTAGAGGGCCAACGGGGCCGGTAGGTGCGATCGCAATCGACGGGGCCAGCGGGGCCGGGAAAAAAAAGGTAACGCTCGCGAGGGCGCTACGGGGGAGACGCTAAGAACGCGCTCCGGTAGGTAGGTAGGTAGGTAGGTATCGTACGGTGGGCCCTAAGAACAGTCCTAACGAAGGACCTGCTCTGAAACCATGTCAGAATAACTGAGCAGGAATGAAATGAACTAGCACAGAGTTTGGTACAAGTAGGAAACCCTAACTTTGTGTACCCCCTAAGGTGTAACCCACTACAGCCTACACAATATAAACATACAATGTTTGACAGATCGGACAATAAATTCTGGCATCGACATGTACGACGAAGTCGAGTAGCACAGTATAGCACACGTACGACAAATATGAGTAGCTTTGAACATATCGAAGTGGATGCTAATATGAATCAATGTAGCAAGTGAGATTGATGGGGTTGTTGAAATAGCAAAGACACACTGCCCCAACAGCGATGACAACCACGAATTGCATACACAATCCATGTTAACACCACGCCTAGAAACTCAGACAACACGTCACGTTAACATTAGTGAAACACAACACGTAGAACGAGGATAGCATGTTTGATTGTGAATGCTTCAAAGCTAATGCTAAAATGCATCATTGCTGCAGCAAAGGTTGATGGAGTCGTTAAAACAGCGAAAACACGCTGCCCCAACGACGATGACAACCTCTGCTGCATACATGAGACAAGTCAACACAAGCCTGAAACAAGCGCAACCCACAACACGATAGGTATATACACGTATAAGCTCGTGCAAACACACACGCATACGCATATACACCCCTCACACGTACAGTGACATACATACACACAAACACACACCTACACGCAAATACACATATGACAAGCGTGCAAGCATCAACTCAACCACTTCAGAACTACCACAATTAACATGTGTGAATGAATGAACGTGAACGTGTATGGCGACAACTGTTGGGTGCAAAAGTCATTTCTGCACGTCAAGCAGCCGCCTGCATATCATTTCGCATTACATGAGCAGTTCGCCCACATCCATTTTTCGCACTTCACTTCATTCGCATTCATGACGAGTTCATATTCATTCATGATATCTCACCACGAGACATCACGAATTTCCATGAGTGTTCATTTAGGGTTCATGGCGAGATAGCATTATGAAGTTTCGAGCATTTCACGAGTTCCCACGAAGCGAGACTCATGAAGAGTCGCGAGTGTTCACGAGGGGGTCAATCTTGACTCCGAGTCAAACGCTCGGAAATGTCAGGACCCGCGCGTGGGGCCCCGATCGTGCAGGTGGGTCCGTAGGCCCGCGCGTGTGCCTTGCTCTGTTGCGAGCGTGCACTGTGGGCACGATCGCAACAGGACAGGGCGAATGATCGCCCTGCCCACGCGCAGTCCTGCGCACGTCAGTGCACAGTACCGCACGACCGAAATATCGGTCGTGCATGATTTCGGTCAAGGGGTGCTCGGGATTTCGGTTGAAATAACCGAATCCCGCGTTGACTCGGCGTACATGCGGCTTCGCTCGAAATGTCGCGCGCATAATGGGACATTTTCGATACATGAAAAAACGGTGAAAAACCGTTTTGTAACTGTAATCGCTCATGAAAAAACGGCGAGAAACTGTCATGTAACTGTAAGCTCTCACGAAGAAACTGTACTCCTACATGAATGCTCATGATCACGCATGAGAGATCATAAATGCTCGCGAAGGGAGTGAGCTGGGAAACTTGGCAGGAGTGCAGCTTGAAGACAGCTACTTTCAAGAGCAGTTTTGTAACAGTTTTCTTAAAGGACTACAAGGCGAAGACCTGGACGTCAGTTAAACAACTACCTTGTGTTCTCATTATGTGTGTGCTTAGGACTTAATATATAATGCGTGCTTGTACCTGCTTGTTTCAACAATGCTATTATGCTTTCATTCTGAATTCTACCACTACGTGTTGACGAGGGTAGAAACGTTGTTGTCAACCTGCCAAAATGCTGCTCAACTAGCTTTCTCTTCCTACAAGCTAAGCAAGGCGTAACTACTCCCTCAGACTATTTTATATGCCCTTGGCTAGGAGGTGACAAGCTGTCACACTCGGAGGGCATAGAGGGAAGTTAAGTGGTGCTGAGCTTATGCTTGTTGTGAAGTTTTAGCGCTTCCGCACGGTACCTAGACTTAACAACAACGTCACGCATGATTGTGAGCGCTCCCTAGTGGATAACAATATGCATCAATGTTACAATCGAGATTGAAGGGGTCATTGAAACAACGAAGACACGTTGCCCTAACGACGATGACAATCCTGAATTGTAGCACGATACATATTGACACCACACTTTGAAACAAGCACAATCGATACCATACAATATTGACGTATGCAGACGGACGCGCTTGCACGCACAACGCGCATACACACGCACACAAACAAATATATATGACACGCATAGACACACAGTTGATATATAGTTAACCAAAAGTCGTTTGAGTTTATGTAGAATTGCTACTGCCCAGCCTCAATTATTCTGTGAGAGTACGACGGCTTATGCTTGTTATTTCATGCTTGCTATTATTCCTTACGCTATTACTAGCTTAGGATTATTTTCTGCATGCATGAATTGCTTGATTCCTTAGGTTCGTTGCTTTACTATAGTTATTATAGTTATAGGCACCGAACCAGGTTACGTGTACCGAACTCAAGCTATTCGGTTGCCACCGAATTGCTTTCTACCGAGTTCGGGAAGGTTCTGTTCGGGACGCTTTGCGACCTTCGGAACATTCGCGTAACACCTGGGTTACCTGCCTTGTGTCGAGCCTATATATAGCCTCGTGTTGTACCCAGGTGATCATTCAATTCAAACTCTCTTTTCTGAGCTCGATCCTAGATCCTCACACTTGGTAATCAGAGCCCGTTTACACGCGAAGTTTTTTCGACCGCTAAAAACCAGTCTTCAAAAACCGCGGGGGCGACGCAGTTAAACATCGATTTCGGGTACGTAAAACCGGTTCCGTGTTTTTCGCTCCCCCTCGATTCGTTTTTTCGGACGCGTTGATGTCAGGCATGGAGGGCCAAGGCGACAACTACGCGACAACGAGCGACATCGCGAGCCTCCGCACCGACATGGAGCAGACGCAGGCGACGCTTCGTCGACTCGAGGCTTTTCTGACAAGCCAACAAGGGTTCGCCACCGCAGCAGCAGCGACGACAGCGAATGCAGCACCGACAACTCCAGCAGCAGTGGCGACACCGACATTTCACGGACCGATGGCACCACTGTCGCCGAACCTCGAAGCAGCACGACCGAGGCTCTCAGAAGCGTTCGATCCAAGCGCGAAGGGATCCGACGTCCGGCGATTCGTGGCCACCCTCGAAATTTACTTCGAGGCCATTGGCTGTTCGACCCCGACACACGACGCAGCAAGGATTCGGCTCGCAGCGACACTGTTACGTGGACCGGCACTCGAGTGGATTTATTACACACGTGGACCCGCGGAAGATCGAAGCCGTTAAAAAACTGGAAAGTACCAGAGAACGTGAAGGAGTTGCAGCAGTTCCTCGGCTTTGCCAACTACTACAACAGGTTTGTGCCGCAGTACGCTAAGATAGCAGCGCCACTGACAGACCTACTAAAAAAGGACACGCCCTTCAAATGGGGTGCTCCTCATCAGCAAGCCATGGAACAGCTACAGACAGCACTGACCACAGCGCCAGTACTCACCGGACCCCGAGAAAGACTATTTAGTTGAAGCAGACGCTAGTGACCAGGCAGTCGGAGCAGTACTGATGCAGGATCACGGGAACGGGTTACAGCCTATCGCCTACCTCAGTAAGAAGTTACACGGAGCAGAACTAAACTACCCCATTCACGACAAGGAAGCCTTAGCTATAGTCGTAGCCTTCAAGGCTAGAGGTGTTACCTAGAGGGAGCCAAGACCACAGTCGATACTGACCACTACAGCCTTAAGTACCTGAAGTCGCAGCCGACGCTTTCACGACGACAGGTGCGGTGGGTGGATTTCTTGGAGACCCACTTCCACTACGACATCGTCTACAAGCCCGGGCTACACAACAAAGCTGACGCGTTGAGCCGCCCCGGTCATGTAGCAGGCATCCAGCTCGACGGGATGAACCCTCTGCTCAAGGGTCTATTCCAACATGGGTACTCCGTGGACAGCGTGATAGCAACGGCAGAGAAACAGAAGCTGTTACAGTGGGAGAAAGACTTAGCGGTAAGGAAGGGTTCAGGAAAGATTTGGGTACCGCATTACGCCCTGCTACGTCAGATCCTATTAGAGGAGTTTCACGACGTACCATACGCGGGACATTTCGGGAGCAACAAGACGTTAGCGGGAATAGCGAAGTATTACTACTGGCCTCGGATGGCAGCAGACGTGCAGCAGTTCGTCACCTCCTGCGACACGTGCCAGCGGATGAAGAGTAGCAAGCAGAAGAAAGCAGGGTTACTTCAGCCTCTACCTGTACCGGAGCAGCCATGGCAGGTCGTTAGTCTCGACTTCATCACAGGACTTCCCTCGACCTCACGGGGACACGATTCCATCCTCGTAGTCATCGATAAGTTCTCCAAAATGGGTCACTTCATACCGACCAACGCCACAGCTACAGCTGAAGCAACTGCTCGACTCTTCTTCGACCGCATCATCACCATCCACGGCATCCCCGCTACACTCATCTCAGACACAGACCCCAAGTTCACGAGTAAGTTCTGGAAGGAGCTTATGGGACTGTTGGGGACTAAGCTGTTAAGATTAGAGAGCAATGAATGATGGATTAGGTAAGGGGAGGGGGTACAAGACTATCGAGAAGTTTGTTGTACCCTCTAAGGAATCACCCCTACACAATCTAGAGATAAATAATATGAAACATATAATTTGACACACCCCCATAGGTGAAGTAGGGGGGATAGCCAAACCTAACAGTGGTCACAAGACCAGTCAAGCAGAAGAGCAAATAAGACAAAGCCCAGGGTGGATCTCAAGGACACCACACAATCTGAGCACAAGCAGGTGGCCACAAGGCCAGTTCACATGCAGTTTTATAATAGAGCAAGTAGTACAATGATTACAACCTAGCAAGTGTAAGCATGCAGGAAGATATATAGAGATCACAGTACAAACAGAGTCAAGCAGTAAGCAAGTGAGGCCCAGCAGGTACAAGGCCTAGAAGAGTACAAAAACGCTGATGGTCACAAGGCTGAAGCGCCTTGGTGAACACATCAGCAGTGTTGGCCTCAGTGGCCACATAACGCAGACGAAGCTGACCGCGCTGCTGCAGCTCTCGAGCAAGGAAGTACCGTAGGGCGATGTGCTTCGTTCTGTGCTCCAGTCTGTGCTCCTCACACAAGGCAATGGCAGCCTTGTTGTCGACGTACAGCACTGGAGGAGAACGAGGCCGCTCTCCCAAGTCGGTCAGCAGGTAGGTCAGCCAGCGTAGCTCCTGGGCCGCCATGGCTGTGGCGTAGATCTCAGCCTCACAACTGGAGCTGAGAACAGAAGAAGAGCGTGTAGAACGCCAAGAAACTGAGCCAGAGCCAAGACTGAAGGTGTAACCCTGAGACGACCGCTGAGTAGCCTGGTTGTCCGCCCAAGAAGCGTCTGAGTGTCCAGTAAGTACAACTCGGTCTCGCCCTCCAAGCACTAGTCCCATGCCCGAAGTACTGCACAAGTAGCGCAACACCCTCTTAGCGGCATCCATGTGCTCCTTCCTGTGACGGCCAGGAGCGACATAGCGTGCAAGGATGCTAAGAGGGTATGCAAGGTCAGGTCGAGTGCAGGTCATCAGGTACATGAGGCAGCCCACAAGCTCTGGATACGGGCCACTCGGCTCTACGGACTCATCCGAAGGCAGAGCTGAGAGCGAGTGACCGGTAGGCAGGGGAGTGGACTGAGGCGAGGAGTACGTGAAGCGGAAGCGCTGAAGGATCTGCTGCACCATGTGTGACTGAGTCAAGGTGATGGTGCGCCGTGCTCTGTCCCGGGTGATCCGCAAGCCAAGATAGCTTGTCAGTTCACCCAGGTCTGTGCACGTGTGTCTCTTCTGCAGCTCCGACTTCACGTGGGCGAGTGCCGCAGTGTCAGCAGTGGCAAAGACCAAGTCGTTGACGTACACGAGGATGTAGAACGGCGGCAGCGAGGTGTCGGTGCGTAGAAACAACGACGGGTCAGCAGTAGAGGGAGCGAACCCAAGAGCCGCAAGTGTCGCCCTCAGTGTGTCGTGCCACTCACGTGGCGCCTGACGGAGACCGTAGACCGGCCGCTGGAGTCTCCACTGGGTACCAGGAGGAAACGACCCAGTGAAGCCAGGAGGGCGGCGCAGCCAGATCTCCTCATGCAGGCTGCCCTGCAAGAAAGCAATGCTGAAGTCAAGTGAGTGAAGCTCGTAGTCACGCTGAGCGGCTATGTGCAGCAGCACCCGAAGAGTGGTCATCTTCGGGGTGGGGGAGAAGGTCTGGAAGAAGTCGACTCCCTCTCGCTGACTGAAGCCTCGAGCAACGTAGCGCGCCTTGAAGACCGGAGGAGATCCCGGTGGCCGCTTCACCCTGAAGATCCACATGCCACTGACGATGTTCGCCCCAGGTGGGGGAACCTCGTCGACGTAGGTGCCTGTGGACTTCCAGGAAGCCATCTCTGCGTCCATGGCTGTCTGCCACTGAGAGGAGTAGGGACCCGCCATCGCCTCAGCGTAAGTGCGTGGGGTCGGGATGTCTGGTGCATCCGGGTCTCCCTCAGGGGCAACTAGCAAGGACACGAGACGGGGCAAAGCAGCAGCAAGACACTGGAACTCCTCCTGTCTGTCCTCAAGGACGTCCTTGCCAAGAGCACACTCACCCCCGACGGACGGAGGACAGACAGACTCAGACTCAGCAACAAGGCTAGCGGCGTAGTCTAGACGACACCGGGCAGCAAAGTCTATCAACTCAGCGACCAGAGCAGACGCAGCAGAGGACTCAAAGGTAGGGTCAGTGACAACAGTGGCGAGAAGACGCGTGACAGTGGGACTGGCAGCACGACGGGAGTCAGACTCCGGGTCAGGAAGAGTAGGAAGAGAGGATGCAGGAGGAGACGGCAGAGGGACACGCTGAGGAGCAGTGGAGGGACGCAGAGTCATGTAGTGAGTGCCAGGGACAGGAGGAGGACGCTCACGTGGGACACGACGACCAGTGCGAGCAGTATGAACAGGCGACGCAGGATGAGACTCAGGCTCACGACGCTCCGTAAGACCTCCTGTCGGACCTGTGTAAGGAGAAAGACTAGGAAGAGGCGAGGCAGGCGGTAACTGTGACTGCGACTGGACAGGCGGAGGACACTCTACGGAGGGAGGAGGACAAGGAGGAGGAGCCTGACCAAGAACCTGCTGAAGGAGCGGCACGAAGTACGGTCGCGGCCGCGCAGCGTCTCCAGAGCCAGCAGAGACACCAGCGCCAGGGTCCTCAGTACCAGTAGTAGCTCCACCGCTCGGGTCCTCAGCACCAGCAGCAGCTCCACCGCTCGGGTCCTCAGCACCAGTAGCAGCTCCACCGCCCGGGTCCTCAGCACCAGCAGCAGCTCCACCGCCCGGGTCCTCAGCACCAGCAGCAGCTCCACCGCCCGAGTCCTCAGCACCAGCAGCAGCTCCACCGCTCGGGTCCTCAGCACCAGCAGCAGCTCCACCGCCCAGGTCCTCAGCACCAGCAGCAGCTCCACCTCCAGGGTCCGCAGCACCAGGAGCTCCACTCCGAAGACTGCAGCGCCGCGTGTACCACTCTCGGATCTGCTGAAGGGAGGGGAGCTCCCGGGTAGGAGGGGAAGTACTGGTACGAGCTCCAGCAGCACCTCTCCGGAGGCGGCAGTACTGTAGGTACCTCTCCTGCAGCTGCTGGGAGGAGAGGGCTCCTCCAGGTGTAGCACTCTCAGGCTCAGCACCTCCAGACGCAGCACCCCCAGACTCAGCACCCCCAGAGTCAGCACTCTCAGGACCAGCACCCCCAGACCCAGCACCCCCAGGCTCAGCACCCCCAGGCTCTGCACCTCCAGGCTCCGCACCCCCAGACTCAGCACCGCCAGGCTCCTCACGCGCAGGCTCAGCACCCCTAGCAGGACGAGAGTCGACAGCTACCTCGACAGGCTCAACCGGGTCTACCTGGGACACACCTGAGGGAGCGGCACCCTGAGGGGGGAGGGGGTCTGCGACAGCAGCACCTGGCGCGAGGAAGAGAGGCGGGGGGGGAGCGGGGCAGTGCGGTAGGGGAAGAGGCGGTAGAAGGGGACGGACTCGTCAAAGGTGACGTCCTGAGAGGGCAGAACCCGGCGCGATGTGACGTGGTAAAACTGCCAACAAGGCGCGTCCGGGACAAAGTCAAGAAAGACACAGGGGACTGCGCGACGGGAGAGCTTGTCCGCGGACGTGTCGCGAACAAAAGCTCGGGATCCCCAGACCCGAAAACGCGACGCATCGCCAACCTCTTCCATCCAACGCAGTGTCGGGGAAGTCTCCGGTAAGGAGACACGGGGCCAGAGGTTGAGCTGATGCGCAGCGTAGCGGACCGCAAACGGCCACAGAAAGTGGGGAGCAGCCGCATGGATCAGGGAGGTACGAGCGATCTCCATGACCAAGCCAATGCGGCGCTCAGCAACCCCATTCTGCTGTGGAGAGGCCGGAAGCGTGAACGACTGCTCAATGCCGTGCTCGGCACAGTAGGCTGCCAAGAGGTCGGAGGAGAACTCACCACCTCTGTCAGAGTGCAAGCGCAGGACAGGAAAGTCCGAGCGAAAACGCTTGCCTAGCTGGAGACGAGCTCTGCTGATCCAGGGGATCAAAACACCAGGGACCTCACCCTTGGTGCGCAAGGGGAAGACTGTGGTGTAGCGCGAGTAGTCGTCAACAACTATCAGGAAGTACCTCTCCTGACCCTGACCACGGACGCGGGCTGGGCCCCACACGTCCATGTGGAGCGTCTGCAAGGGAGCAGTCGTCGGGGGAAAGGAGGAGGAGTGAGGAGCGGCGCGCTGCCGCCCCTCGACACAGGGAAGACAGGGAGGAGCAGGCGAGGGTGGGAGGGGAGGGAGAACCCTGGGAAGACCAGAGACAAGGTGCCGTTTGTGCATGGCACGAAGGCGCTGCACAGACGGGTGGCCAAGTCGGTGGTGCCAGAGGACGGTGTCGTGCGCCAGAGAGCGACACGAGCAGGGGGCCGACAGCTGGCCTGACGCAGACGCGGACGCGGACGCAGCTACCTGAGGGGACTCAGTGGTCAGTGTGTACAGGTCCGACCCCGGCTGCCGAGTGAAGGTAGCCAGGTGACGGCCCGTCCGAGCACACGTACAGTGTGTCACGCGCTCGTAGGCAGGGGTGAACTGGTGAACACCCCCGTCCTGGAGCGCACAACCTGCCACCAAGTTCGTAGAGAACGAGGGGAGGTAGAGACCTGACAGTGTGCCTGACGGGACCGCAGGACAGGGAAGAACAGTGGAGGAGGTCGCAATGACCGGACCCCCAGAGGGGTCAGCGAGGGAGACAGCAACTGGCCGAGCAAGCGGCTCAAGGGCAGTGCGGTCACGAAAGAAACAGCGAGAAGCACCTGAGTCCAGGGTGAAGGTGTGCAGTGCCTCAGTCGACTCAGTACCAGGGGAGACAGACTCACTAGCACCTAGAGCGACAGCCTCACCATCACCTGAGGTGGCAGACACGCGAGTACCTGCAGTGGCAGTCTCACTAGCACCTAGAGCAGCAGCCTCACTGGTCAGAATGCCCGGGTCGGGCGGAACACGCAAGTACTGAGCACCCTCTCCACTAGTAAACATCGCATACATGGCAGTGAGAATAGCATCAAAGTCTAAAGCCCAGATATCAACTCCCTTCCTCTCCAGATCAAGCCAGCGGGGGTAGTTCAGCGCCGTCAGGGAACTGAGCGCGCCAAGCGTCGTCAAGGCGCGAGAAACAGCGGTGCGTGGGGTGCGGCCTCCCACACGTCTGACCAGTGCGGTCACCAGTGCGGATGACATACGTGCAGCTAAAGCCACGCGCCCCCGGGCGCTGGGAATACCACTCACGGGCCTCCTGGAGCGACGGAGTGTGCTGCTGGCTCAGACCACCGCCAGTGCCTCCACGACCACCACCGCCGCCGCCACCTCCTCGACCACCTCCTCCTCTGCCGCTGCCACGACCACCTCCGCCCCCGCTGCCGCCCCCGCCCCTGCCACCGCCTCCGCCGCTGCCGTCACCACCCCCACTGCCGCCACTAGCCTCTCCAGCCCCTCCTCCACTCCCACCGCCTCCACCCCCGCCTCCCCCGCCGCCACCTCCACCCTTGCCCCCTTTGTTCCTGCGGCGCCCGCTCGGAGCAGACGCGGTCCCGACCTTCTCAGCACCAAGGAGGTCGACAGCAGAAGCAGAGGCGACAGAGGGGAGAAGGGGGGAAGGGGAACACCCCTCAAATAAAGGGGTGCGGGGCTCGCCACGAGAGGCACCTACAGCGACGATGCTCGCCTCAGCTGCAAGGAGTTCCTTCTCGAGGAGGGCAATGGTGAGCTCAGTGGGGCAGCGAGCTAGAAAGTGATCCCTGACTGCGCGCAGAGAGTCAGGGAGGCGGGTGACGATGTGGTAGAGAGTGAGCCAGAGCGGTGGGGGGTTGCTAGCAAGGAACTCGTCAGGCATAGCAGCGCGGAAGCGGGCCTCACTAGTCTTGAGGTGGGTGATGAGGTCAGCGACAGTGTGAAAGGAGGCCAGGTCGGGGAACAGGTAGGGGAGAGAGAGGCGGCCTAGTGCGGCAGAAGCAGGTGAGGAGTAGCGAGCAACGACAGCAGTGTACAGTTCCTTAGCAGTTTTGTGCTGGCCAAAGTGCTCGCGCTCATCTAGCGGCAGGGAGTTGCGAATAGCAAAGCGAGCGTGGGCGTCACGAGTCTGCCACTGCGAGCGCTGAGTGCTGTCAGCAGTGGTAGGAGGGGCAGATGCATGGCCTAGGGCGTGATCGTACAGTGAAATGTCCTCCTTGGCAGTGAGCTGCAGGAAGAGGTGCAGGTCATCTAGCCAGGTGTCAAACTTCACTGGGCGGCCCTCAGCATCGAAAGCTAGCACAGGAGGGCTAGCCATAGTAGCAGTTGGAGGAACAGTAGCAGCGTCAGGAGTAGTGACAGCAGCAGCAGTAGCGCGGTAGGGCAGGGCAGTGCGGCTCTAGCAGGGCAGAGCCGGGGCAGCCGTGACGGCGGCGGCTGCTGCTGCAGGCTCGGTGGCGGCAGCTGCTGCTGCAGGGTCGGCGGCGGCCGCTGCTGTAGGCTCGGCGGCGGCAGCTGCTGCAGGTCTGGCGGCGGCTGCTGCTGCAGGCTCGGCGGCGGCAGCTGCTTCAGGTCTGGGGGCGGCTGCTACTGCAGGCTCGGCGGCGGCTGCTGCTGCAGGGTCGGCGGCGGCTGCTGCTGCAGGTTCGGCGGCGGCAGCTGCTGCAGACGAGGCCGAAGGGGACCGCGACGGGTCCTGGAGGGGCCGCGAAGGGCGGCGAGGGGCGGCGACGAAGCCGCGAAGGGGCGGTGACGGAGCCGCGAAGGGGCGGCGACGGAGCCGCGAAGGGGCCGCGACGAGGCCGCGAAAGGGGGGCCGCGAAAGGGGGCCGCGAAGGGGCCTTAAGCAGGGTCGCGAGGGGCCTGGCGAGGGGCCGCGAGGGGACCTTAAGAGGGGGCCGCGACGGGCCGCTAAGGACAGGCACACGAGGCGCGACTAGGGCAGGCGCGAAGCGCGCTCTGGGCAGGAAATTTTTTTTTTTCGTTTTCCGTGGTGGGCCCTATGAATCTTCCTGCTCTATACCAAGTTAAGATTAGAGAGCGATGAATGATGGATTAGGTAAGGGGAGGGGGTACAAGACTATCGAGAAGTTTGTTGTACCCTCTAAGGAATCACCCCTACACAACCTAGAACTAAATAATATGAAACATATAATTTGACATAAGCTTGCGATGTCTTCAGCATACCACCCCCAGACTGACGGACAGACAGAGCGACTCAATCAGGTGGTTGAACAGTTACTGCGCACAGCTTGCAAAGACGACATCAGCCACTGGGACACACAGTTACCGACCTTAGAGTTCGCTTACAACAACGCCTCGCATGCGGCCACAGGAAAAACTCCTTTCTTCCTGTGTTACGGACGGGAACCACTCACACCACAGCAGCCAACCACACCGGCACACGTCCAAGCCGCACACGACTTTGTCACCACCATGCAGCAGCTATGGGAGAAGACTTAGCGACGTCTCACCACGATGCAGAACTCCCAGAAGCAGTATGCCGATCGCCAACGACGAGATCACTCAGTAGCAGTCGGAGATCAGGTGCTTCTTGACACGCGCAACTTGAACCTGTCTCACCTACCATCCAAACTCCGACCTCGCTTCTGTGGTCCATTTCTCGTGGAGGCACATGTGACACCAGTTACATTCCGCTTGCGCTTACCAGATACGTGGAAGCTTCACAACGCTTTCCATGTTCAGCTACTGAAGCCCTACAAGGACCCCAACCAACAGTATCAGGGACGGCAGCTACCGCCACCTCCACCTGTACTCGTACAGGATGAACCAGAGTACGAGATCGAGCGTGTTCTCACTCATCGGCGCCGCGGCGGCAAGACCCTCGAGTTCCTGATACGCTGGAAAGGATATGACCCCATTGAGGACAGTTGGGTTGCAGAAGCTGATATGGGCAACGCACGCCGTGCTCTTAGGGACTATCTTGTAAAGAAGGGTGTATCTCACGCCACCCAGCTTTGAGGGGGGGACGTGTGAGAGTACGACGGCTTATGCTTTTTATTTCATGCTTGCTATTATTTCCTTACGCTATTCCTAGCTTAGGATTATTTTATGCATGCATGAATTGCTTGATTCCTTAGGTTCGTTGCTTTACTATAGTTATTATAGTTATAGGCACCGAACCAGGTTACGTGTACCGAACTCAAGCTATTCGGTTGCCACCGAATTGCTTTCTACCGAGTTTGGGAAGGTTCTGTTCGGGACGCTTCGCGACCCTCGGAACATTCGCGTAACACATGGGTTACCTGCCTTGTGTCAAGCCTATATATAGCCTCGTGTTGTACCCAGGTGATCATTCAATTCAAACTCGCTTGTTTCAACCCTGCTTTTCTTCTTTGGTGAAAGCAAATGAATACGTTGTGACTCACTGACCCTTGCATAACATAACAAGAAGCCAATAGTACGAGGAAAAAAAAAAAAGGAAAATGCTTCGTGTAGATAGTTTCACTTGAAGATAGTTGGATCAACATGTTCAACAAACCCACGATACAATGAGCACCATATTGTACACCAATCCAAACCACCTATCAATATTGGATATGAGGATTTATGTTAGAAATGGCGCTTTGTATCTAACCTGGTCGCCACGACGCTGAGCGAGTTTCACCGGTGTCGATGGAATGACGGGGGGGGAGGGGAGGGGGGGGGCATTCGGCGCTCTACGTTTGTTGTTGTCATTCACAGCTTCAACATGCTCCTCCTATGAATATCACACAAACATTTAAAAAAAAATCGCAAATAGATTGTTATTTGATGTGCAAAGCAGTTAACATGGATTTTTTTTTTCATGCATTAAAGAAGAAGATGTATGACTTTATGTCTCAAACAATAATTAAATACAAAATTACCATGATGAATTCAGAGATTGTCCTGTCAAAACGATTTCAGCTACCTTCACGACCATCTGTGATGTGATGAAATTGACAAACGACAAAAGTTGTACAATATGACGTTTTAATCAACGATGAACTTGATAATATTTTATCATATGACAATGTTCACTATAGCAGAGAATATTTACTATTACAATGTCTTTGTTCTATTCCATGACGTGCCCTGATTTGACGACGCATATGGAGGAGTTTCGATAAAATCTCCCGCTTGCCATCAGAACCAGCTGCAACCCATGTCGCAATGCCGAAACCTTCCAATCCGCTCTTGAGTGCACTCACACATGTGCGGGCGAGCTTTCCAACTTTGATAGAAAATGGAAAATAAAAAACAAGATGAGGGAGACAAGATCATAACATTAGAGAACAAAGACTATCAAAATCAATTGTTTATCAAGCATGGGAATTACATAATCAAAAGACAATGAATGATGATACATGAACTAGTAAAAACACCATCTACAACAAAAATGATGGTAACAAACAAAAAACACTAGTACCTGTCATCGTGTCAAAAACCGCAACAATTGTATCTCGCGCATCCGCATCCTGTGTCACATGCCCCAAGTCACAGAGGTACCATTCGTTGGTAAGACACTATCCGACGGGAAAACCGTAAGGGACTGCACCTTCTCCCGATGGCCTGAATGAACAGACCCACTCTATAGTGACGTTGGTGCTGCGTATCTCCACGCGGAGTGCACATGTAAACTCTTGGCCCAAAGAGATCACATTCTCTTCCAAGGCTCCCAAACTTGTAAGGAGTGAGGGGAAAAATGTGAACAAGCGTACATATTAATGATATATAAACAGCATTTGTTGATCGGAATTGGCATTATCTTTACAGTAGACTAACACGCAATGCAAATTTGATAGCTATGAATAACTTGCAATACTTATAAAATGACGTTGCCGACGTCGGTTGGTGCAGTGAGAATAGGAGCCAGACTCCGCATGATGCGAGCAACGAAAGCATCCTCAGTAATCTTGATGATCCTCGACCAGGTAGGAAGTTAAAAGGCAACAGATAGTTGAGGTTATAAACGTCATGTACATTAATGTGTATCAACAACATCCATATTCAAGTTAAAAAACTTGACTAATCAATAAGCACATAATACCGTCAGCCCCCGGATAGAAGCGCCCCTGGGGTTGTAATAAAACACTGTTATTTAGGGGGTGCGCTTATATTGGAGGATTTTTATAAGCGCCGGCGTCTATAAAATGGCAAATGTGAAATATGATTTTTTTTTAACATATAATTGAAGCCTTTCCAAAAGGGGATGCAGTCCACATCCACAACGTTCCGACCTGTGCATTAAAAACGCGCCAAATAGCCAACAAGGTGTGGCATCACGGCCGCCACGCCTCGTTGGCCTGGCCAGATGCATCGAACATGCATCTTGCCCATGCCAGCGCACAGGCTGTGTAGTGTGCGACCGCTCAATCAGGGTCGAGTGTGTCAAACATTATATATGTTGTGTTTGTGTAGGCTGTAGTGGGTTAGCCTATAGGGGGGTCACAACATTAGGGTTTCATATTTGTACTCACAATCCTTTCTAGTTCACCATTCCTCGTTCAGTTCTTCTGACATGGTTTCAGAGCAGGTCCTTCGCTAGGACCTAAGTTTTTTTTCGGGCCCACCTCTACTGACTGTCTTCTAGTGCCTCAGTGCGCCCTACTGTCGGAGCGTCGCGTTAGCGCCTCCCCCTCAGCGCCCTCGTGCGCCCTCGTGTACGGCCCCTTAAGGCCCCGTCGACCCCGCGCGCCGCCCCTTAGTGACCCGCGCGTCGCTCCTTAGAGGCCCCGTCGACCCGCGCGCGCCCCGCTTACGGCCCCGTTTGGCCCCGTCGACCCGCCCGCGGCCCGCTTAGTGGCCCCGTTTAGCCCCGTCGACCCGCGCGCGCCCCGCTTACGGCCCCGTTTGGCCCCGTCGACCCGCGCGCGCCCCGCTTAGAGGCCCCGTTTGGCCCCGTCGACCCCGCGCGCGCCCCGCTTAAGGCCCCGTTTGGCCCCGTCGACCCCTTCGCGCCCCGCTTAGTGGCCCCGTTTGGCCCCGTCGACCCGCGCGCGCCCCGCTTACGGCCCCGTTTGGCCCCGTCGACCCCGCGCGCGCCCCGCTTAGAGGCCCCGCTGGCCCCGTCGACCCCGCGCGCGCCCCGCTTAGAGGCCCCGTCGACCCTATCCGCCGCCCCAAAGCGGCTCCGTCGACCCTACCCGCCGCCCCTACCCGCACCGCACGCGACAGCCGCGGCCCCGCCAGCAACAGGCCGCCCGAACAGAGCCGCCCGAACCGAGCCGCCCAGTCCGAGCCGAGCCGAGCAGCCAGAACCGAGCCGCGCCGCCCGCACTGAGCAACTTCTCTGGACCGAGCCGCCCTACCTGCGTCGCGCTGCCCACTGCTTTTAGGACTCACTTACTGCTACTGCTACTGCTACTCCTACTGCTACTATGGCTACCCCGCCTGTACTAGCTTTCGATGCTGAGGGCCGCCCGGTGAAGTTTGACACCTGGCTTGATGACCTGCACCTCTTCCTACAGCTCACTGCCAAGGAGGACATCTCACTGTATGACCACGCCCTCGGCCATGCTCCTGCCCCTGCTACTGATGCTGACAGCACTACCCGCTCACAGTGGCAGACTCGTGACGCCCACGCTCGCTTTGCCATCCGCAACTCCCTGCCGTTAGATGAGCGCGAGCACTTTGGCCAGTGCAAGACTGCTAAGGACCTCTACACCGCTGTAGTTGCCCGTTACTCCTCACCCGCTTCTGCTACGCTAGGCCGCCTCACTCTCCCCTACCTGTTCCCCGACCTAGCCTCCTTTCACACTGTCGCAGACCTCATCACCCACCTTAAGACTAGTGAGGCCCGCTTTCGCGCTGCTATGCCTGCCGAGTTTCTCACTAGCAACCCCCCCCCGCTCTGGATCACTCTCTACCACATCGTCACCCGCCTCCCTGACTCTCTGCGCGCAGTCAGGGACCACTTCCTCTCTCGCTCCCCCACTGAGCTCACTGTTGCCCTCCTCGAGAAGGAACTGCTTGCAGCTGAGGCGAGCATCGTCGCTGTAGGCACCTCTCGTGGCGACCCCCGCACCCCGTTCTTCGAGGGGTGTTCCCCTTCCCCCCTCCTCCCCTCTGTCGCCTCTGCTGCTGCTGTCGACCTCCTTGGTGCTGAGAAGGTCGGGACCGCGTCTGCTTCGAGCGGGCGCCGCAGGAGCAAGGGAGGCAGGGGTGGGGGTGGTGGCGGAGGAGGTGGGGGTGGAGGCGGTGGGAGTGGAGGCGCGACTGGGGAGGCTAGTGGCGGCAGTGGGGGAGGAGACAGCAGCGGCGGGAGCGGTGGCAGGGGTGGAGGCGGCAGCGGAGGTGGAGGTGGTCGTGGCGGCGGCAGGGGTGGAGGTGGCCGAGGCGGTGGTGGTGGCGGTGGTGGTCGTGGAGGCACTGGCGGAGGCCCGAGTCAGCAGCCCGCCCCGACGCTTCAGGCCGCCCGTGAGTGGTATGCGCAGCGTGGCTTTACCTGCACGTACGTCATTCGCACAGGTGACCGCAGCGGCCAGCAGTGTGGGAGGCTGCACCCCACGCAGCGCTGCTTCGCGCGCCTTAACGACGCGTGGCGCACCCAGTTTCCTGATGCCGCTGAGCTGCCGCGCTGGGCTGATCTGGAAAAGAGGGGTGTCGATATTTGGGCTCTAGACTTTGATGCTATTCTCACTGCCATGTATGCCATGTCTATTAGTGGAGAGGGTGCTCAGTACTTGCGTGTTCCGCCCGACCCGGGCATTCAGGCCAGTCCGGCTGCCGCTCTAGGTGCTAGTGCGTCTGCTCCCACAGGTCCTGGTGAGGCTGCTGCCCTAGGTGCTAGTGCGTCCGTGCCCCCTGGTACTGAGTTGACTGCAGCACTGCACACCTTCACACTGGACTCAGGTGCCTCTCGCTCTTTCTTTCGTGACCGCACTGTCCTTGAGCCACTCGCTCGGCCAGTTGCTGTCTCCCTTGCTGACCCCTCTGGGGGTCCAGTCATTGCGACCTCCTCCACTGTTCTTCCTTGTCCTGCGGTCCCGTCCGGCACGCTTTCAGGTCTCTACCTCCCCTCGTTCTCTACGAACTTGGTGGCGGGTTGTGCGCTCCAGGACTCGGGTGTTCACCAGTTCACCCCTGCCTACGAGCGCGTGACACACTGCACGTGTGCTCGGACGGGTCGCCACCTGGCTACTTTCACTCGAGAGCCGGGGTCGGACCTGTACACACTGACCACTGAGTCCCCTCAGGTAGCTGCGTCTGCGTCTACGTCTGCGTCTGCGTCAGGTCAGCTGTCCGCCCCCTGCTCGTGTCGCTCTCTGGCGCATGAGACTGTCCTTTGGCACCACCGCCTTGGTCACCCGTCTGTGCAGCGCCTTCGGGCCATGCACAAACGGTACCTTGTTGCTGGTCTTCCCAGGGTGCTCCCTCCCCTTCCCGACTCGCCTGCTCCTCCCTGTATTCCCTGTGTCGAGGGGCGGCAGCGCGCCGCTCCTCACTCCTCCTCCTTTCCCCCGACGACTGCTCCCTTGCAGACGCTCCACTTGGACGTGTGGGGCCCAGCCCGCGTCCGTGGACAGGGTCAGGAGCGGTACTTCCTGCTCGTTGTTGACGACTTCTCGCGCTACACCACGGTCTTCCCCTTGCGAGCCAAGGGTGACGTCCCTGATGTCTTGATCCCTTGGATCCGCAGATCTCGTCTCCAGCTCACCAGGCGTTTCCGCTCCGACTTTCCTGTCCTGCGTCTGCACTCTGATAGAGGTGGGGAGTTTTCCTCTGGCCTCCTAGAGGCCTTCTGTCAGCAGGAGGGCATTAAGCAGTCGTTCACGCTTCCGGACTCTCCACAGCAGAATGGGGTTGCTGAGCGCCGCATTGGTCTAGTCATGGAGGTCGCTCGTACCTCCTTGAGTCATGCGGCTGCCCCCCATTTTCTGTGGCCGTTTGCGGTCCGATACGCTGCGCATCAGCTCAACCTCTGGCCCCGTGTCTCCTTGCCCGAGACTTCTCCGACACTACGTTGGACGGGAGAGGCTGGCGATGCGTCGCGTTTTCGGGTCTGGGGATCCCGAGCTTTTGTCCGCGACACGTCCGCGGACAAGCTCTCCCGTCGCGCTGTCCCCTGCGTCTTCTTTGGGTTTATCCTGGACGCCCCTGGTTGGCAGTTCTACCACCCCACCTCGCGTCGTGTCCTGGCCTCTCAGGACGTCACTTTTGACGAGTCCGTCCCCTACTACCACCTCTTCCCCTACCGCACTGCCCCGCTCCCCCCCCCGCCTCTCTTCCTCGCTCCAGGTGCTGAGGTACCAGACCCCCTCCCCCCTCAGGGTGCCGCTCCCTCAGGTGTGTCCCAGGTAGACCCGGGTGAGCCTGTCGAGGTAGCTGTTGACTCTCGTCCTGCGTCTGGGGGTGCTGAGCCTGGGGGTGCTGAGCCTGGGGGTGTGGAGCCTGGGGGTGTTAGGCCTGGAGGTGCGGAGCCTGGAGGTGTGGAGCCTGGAGGTGCTGAGCCTGGGGGTGCGGAGTCTGGGGGTGCTGAGTCTGGGGGTGCTGAGACTGAGCGTGCTACACCTGGAGGAGCCCTCTCCTCCCAGCAGCTGTAGGAGAGGTACCTCGAGTACTGCCGCCTCCGGAGAGGTGCTGCTGGAGCTCGTCCCGGTACTTCCCCTCCTACCCAGGAGCTCCCCCCCATTCAGCAGATCCGAGAGTGGTACACACGCCGCTGCAGTCTTCGGAGTGGTCCTCCGGGTGCTGCGGACCCTGGGGGTGGCGCTGCTGCTGGTGCTGAGGACCCGGGCGTTGGAGCTTCTGCTGGTGCTGAGGACCCGGGCGCTGGAGCTGCTGCTGGTGCTGAGGACCCGAGCGGTGGCGCTGCTGCTGGTGCTGAGGACCCGGGCGGTGGAGCTGCTGCTGGTGCTGAGGACTCGGACGTTGGAGCTACTGCTGGAGCTGAGGACCCGGCTGGTGGAGTTGCTGCTGGTGCTGCGGACCCGAGCGGTGGCGCTGCTGCTGGTGCTGCGGACCCGGGCGTTGGAGCTACTGCTGGAGCTGAGGACCCGGACGGTGGAGCTGCTGCTGGTGCTGGGGACCCGGCCGTTGGAGCTGCTGCTGGTGCTGAGGACCCTGCCGCTGGTGTCTCTGCTGGTTCTGGAGACGCTACGAGGCCGCGACCGTACTTCGTACCACTTCTTCAGCAGGTTCTTGGTCAGGCTCCTCCTCCTTGTCCTCCTCCCTCCGTAGAGTGTCCTCCGCCTGTCCAGTCGCAGTCACAGTTCCCGCCTGCCTCGCCTCTCCCTGCTCCCTCTCCTTACACTGGTCCCACAGGAGGTCTTACAGAGCGTCGTGAGCCTGAGTCTCGTCCTGCGTCGCCTGTACGTACTGCTCGCACTGGTCGTCGTGTCCCACGTGAGCGTCCTCCTCCTGTCCCTGGCACTCACTACATGACTCTGCGTCCCTCCACTGCTCCTCAGCGTGTCCCGCTACCGTCTCCTCCTGCTTCCTCTCTGCCTACTCTTCCTGATCCGGAGTCTGACTCCCGTCGTGCTGCCAGTCCCACTGTCACGCGTCTCCTCGCTACTGTTGTCACTGACCCTACCTTTGAGTCCTCTGCTGCGTCTGCTCTGGTCGCTGAGTTGATAGACTTTGCTGCCCGGTGTCGTCTAGACTACGCCACTAGCCTTGTTGCCGAGTCTGAGTCTGTCTGTCCTCCGTCCGTCGGGGGTGAGTGTGCTCTTGGCACGGACGTCCTTGAGGACAGACAGGAGGAGTTCTAGTGCTTTGCTGCTGCTTTGCCCCACCTCGTGTCCATGCTAGTTGCCCCTGAGGGAGACCCGGATGCACCAGACATCCCGACCCCGCGCACTTACGCTGAGGCGATGGCGGGTCCCTACTCCTCTCAGTGGCAGACAGCCATGGACGCAGAGATGGCTTCCTGGAAGTCCACACGCACCTATGTCGACGAGGTTCCCCCACCTGGGGCGAACATCGTCAGTGGCATGTGGATTTTCAGGGTGAAGCGGCCGCCGAGTTCTCCTCCTGTCTTCAAGGCGCGCTACGTGGCTCGAGGCTTCAGTCAGCGAGAGGGAGTTGACTTCTTTCAGACCTTCTCCCCCACCCCAAAGATGACCACTCTTCGGGTGCTGCTGCACATAGCCGCTCAGCGCGACTACGAGCTTCACTCACTTGACTTCAGCACTGCTTTCTTGCAGGGCAGCCTGCACGAGGAGATCTGGCTGCGCCGCCCTCCTGGCTTCACCGGGTCGGTTCCTCCTGGTACCCAGTGGAGGCTTCAGCGGCCGGTCTACGGTCTCCGCCAGGCACCGCGTGAGTGGCACGACACACTGAGGACGACACTTGCGGCTCTTGGGTTCGCTCCCTCTACTGCTGACCCGTCACTGTTTCTACGCACAGACACCTCACTGCCGCCGTTCTACATCCTCGTGTACGTCGACGACTTGGTCTTTGCCACTGCTGACACCGCGGCACTTTCTCACCCACGTGAAGTCGGAGCTGCAGAGGAGACACACGTGCACAGACCTGGGTGAACTGACAAGCTATCTTGGCTTGCGGATCACCCGGGACAGAGCACGGCGCACCATCACCTTGACTCAGTCACACATGGTGCAGCAGATCCTTCAGCGCTTCCGCTTCATGTACTCCTCGCCTCAGTCCACTCCTCTGCCTACCGGTCACTCGCTCTCAGCTCTGCCTTCGGATGAGTCCGTAGAGCCGAGTGGCCCGTATCCAGAGCTTGTGGGCTGCCTCATGTACCTGATGACCTGCACTCGACCTGACCTTGCATACCCTCTTAGCATCCTTGCACGCTATGTCGCTCCTGGCCGTCACAGGAAGGAGCACATGGATGCCGCTAAGAGGGTGTTGCGCTACTTGTGCAGTACGTCGGGCATGGGGCTAGTGCTTGGAGGGCGAGACCGAGTTGTACTTACTGGACACTCAGACGCTTCTTGGGCGGACGACCAGGCTACTCAGCGGTCGTCTCAGGGTTACACCTTCAGCCTTGGCTCCGGCTCAGTTTCTTGGCGTTCTACACGCTCTTCTTCTGTTCTCAGCTCCAGTTGTGAGGCTGAGATCTACGCCACAGCCATGGCTGCCCAGGAGCTACGCTGGCTGACCTACCTGCTGACCGACTTGGGTGAGCGGCCTCGTTCTCCTCCAGTGCTGTACGTCGACAACCAGGCTGCCATTGCCTTGTGTGAGGAGCACAGACTGGAGCACAGAACGAAGCACATCGCCCTGCGGTACTTCCTTGCTCGAGAGCTGCAGCAGCGCGGTCAGCTTTGTCTGCGTTACGTGGCCACTGAGGCCAACCTTGCTGATGTGTTCACCAAGGCGCTTCCGCCTTGTGACCATCAGCGCTTCTGCACTCTGCTAGGCCTTGTGCCTACTGGACCTCACTTACTTACCTCTTGACCTTGCTTGTACTGTGATCACTATATATATATCTACCTGCATGTTTACTCTTGCTAGGTTGTGATCACTGTATCTCATGCTCTGTTATAAACCTGCATGTGAACTGGTCTTGTGACCACTAGCTTGTGCTCGGAATTTGTGTGGTATCCTTGAGATCCACCCTGAGCTTGTTGTTGCCTTGCTTTGCCTTGACTGGTCTTGTGACCCCTAGGTCTCCCCCACTTTGCCTATGGGGGTGTGTCAAACATTATATATGTTGTGTTTGTGTAGGCTGTAGTGGGTTAGCCTATAGGGGGGTCACAACATTAGGGTTTCATATTTGTACTCACAATCCTTTCTAGTTCACCATTCCTCGTTCAGTTCTTCTGACAGAGTGCCGTGCCAACCTCGACGATGTACAACCACGAAAGGGGCATATGCGTCAAGATTCCTTGCCACCACGGCATGGACCCCACCACATCAGCTCCTCTGCGGGGAGATCTTGACAGTTTCCCCCCTTTCCCCGCAGAGGAACTCGGGCCGCGAAGTTGGAGGGGTCTCGGCCGAGGCTTTCGAACGGGCTTCATTCTCACAGTTCTTTTCCAGATTTCTTTGTTTTCTCCCGGCCTGCCTCCGCCATGGCGGGCCTTCAAGGCACACATTTCCTCTTTAACCGCCGAGGTGCTGTTGCCAAAACTCTCGATTACTCGCTGTGGCAGAGTCGCCCGGCTCCCATACCTCCTGCTCCTCCTGCGCCTTGTTGGTGCAACCCTACGGTTTGCACTCGGCTTGTTGTCCGTGTGCGTGTGTGTTCATGCGTGTGTGCATGGAGTGATATGAGTGCATGAAATAAATATATATTTCATGCTTATAATGGTGTGTGTATGATGGGTCATGATAATGAGTGTGTGTGTCGAGTCAATAGCGAGTTATCGCTAGCCGCGTTTAACGCGGTCATTTTGTGTGTCCCGCGCGGGTTCTATTTTGTCGTGCGCGGTTTCTATTTTGTCGCTTGTCGAACGTTCGGCGTGTCGCAGGTGTGTGCAGCAGACCCATCAAGAACTCAAGGATGAGTTTTGTGATGAAGAACCCGAGCCTTGGTTCAAGCTTCAAGTGTTTTCGAAGCTCGCCAAAAGGCTACACCTCAAGACATTGAAGATAGTTACATTACAAAGTGTAGTGTAACATTTCAGTTGGTGTAGGCCCTTGTGAAGGGTAGTTTCGAGACCCTTCTTGGTTGGGAACAGTGTGGCACTGTTCCACATCACTGTACCTCGGCTCTTGGGGTTTGTAGGAGCTGGGAGTCCTTCCCAACTCGTAACTCTTCCTAGCTGTTCGTAATTGTGTGTTCTAAGACTATGTTGCTGCCATAGTGCCGTTCGTTCAATCTGACGCTGTGTCGTCAATTCTTGATGAAATCGTGCGATCTAAATTGCCTATTGTAGAGAACGTCAAGGCGCTCCAGATCCAAGTTGAATGAGGTCAATTGGAGCTGTGACCAGATCGCTATGATCGTTTGAAGCCGCTGTGCAGAAATCTGACTGCGCACTCTATCTTTGGCTCTAGGCACATTGAAGCCTATTGAAGCCTATTGTGACTATAACACGCCTCCTGCTCCTCCTGCGCCTCCTGCTCCTCCAGCGCCTCCTACTCCTTCCGCTCCTCCTAACGTCGTCATCAACGGTGTGCCCGTACTGCAGCTTCTCCCTTGCGGCTACTCTGCTTTCGACGCCTGCATCTCCGAGCCTGAGCCCGAGCCCGAGCCCGAGCCCGAGCGCAGCGACGAAGATGAAACCGGTCCCGGTCTTTCGCCACGCTGGGGAGACCCGGAAGACTGCCCGCACGACGAATCCGCCACGGGCGCCGAAGACGACGTTGAGTGGTGGGCGGCCGACGGTCTTCCCGAGGACTTGCCTGTCCCAAGTTTTCCCCCGCCCAATAAAAAACGGCCCCACCCCTCTATCCAGAATCGTGATGCCCGCCCCCCGTCTCCCAGGAGCAGGCCTTCAAAGCACAAGTGCAACTCCTATACTTCTCAGGAGAAGCTGCAGTGGATTGCACAGCTGGAGTCCGGTGCTGTGAGTGTGCGGAAGATGGCGCGCGACACAGGTGTCTCCCACAAGTCCCTTGCAGAGTGGAAAGCGCGGAAGGGTGAGCTGGAGGGCGCGCATGGGGCTCGCAAGCGCCTTCACGGGCGTGGTCGGTCATCGTGGTACCGCGACATGGAGATCCAGGTCTACTCACGTGTTCTTGTCGCCCGGAAGAAGTGCCTCGCAGTGTCGGTCGGCCGCCTGCAGCAGTGGTCACGAGAGGTGATAAAGAGCCTGCATCCTGAGGTAAAGTGGGCCGGATCTCAGAGGTGGACCGAGCGCTTTCGACGCCGCTAGAATCTCACTAACCGAACGAAAACCCGAGTCGGCCAGAAGCTCTCCTCGGGTGAGTTGGTGTTGATATCATTTGCTCTCGTTTATCGCTTTTGACAACGTTCACTGTCATAATGTTTTTTTTTATTGTTTGTGTCTCCCCGTCCCTTCCAGAGTGCGAGAGGCAGGTGCGGAACTTCTGGAATTCGTGCGCCACACCCGCCGACAGTACGGCATCGACAACCGCTGGATCATCAATGCGGATCAGACCCCGCACTGGCTCGAAATGCCGGCTGAACGCACGGTCGAGGGGGTGGGGGTCTGCTCCGTGCCCATTCGCAATGGCGGCTACCAAAAGGAGCGCGTGACGGTGATGCTCGCCTGCACCGCCAGCGGCGAGAAGCTCAAGCCTTGGGTTTTCTTTAAGTGCAAGACTGTCCCAAAGGGGAATTTTCCCTCCGATAAGCAGAGCAGCTTGTGCAAGAACGGTTCAGTTTGTTGTTGCTGTTTTTCTAATGCCGATGCAGTTATTAACTGACGCCTTGTGCGGATGTGCAGATGTCGTTGTCGCCGCACATCCCAACGGCTGGATGGTCTCGGACGGCGTCCTTGCGTGGTTGACGGAACTGCGAGCCCTACGTCAACCCAAGGTTCGGAGTGCGCAGCAGGATATCGTTGCTGGTACTTGACTCCTACCACGGGCACTTGACTGATGAAGTGAGGGCGAAATTCGGCGAGCTGCGTATCGTCCCCGCCGTCATACCAGCTGGCTGCACATCCGAGGTCCAACCCCTAGACGTCGCGGTTAACCGTTCTTTCAAAGCTGCTATGCGCCAACTTTACCCGGAATAGTTCGAGAGCGAGGGTGTTGACTGCCTGACCGAAAGAGGCGAGCGTCAATTTAAGTGTTATCCGTTTTTTTAATGCTAATTTCCTGTTCTAACATCTGGATATTTCTACGTGTGGCAGGCAACATCCGCAAGCCACCACCAGAGCTAACACTCAAGTGGATCTCCAAGGCCTGGAAGGCGGTGCCCAAGGAGTTGATTGAGCGCTCGTTTTGGATGGGTCACACGACAGACTCTGCCTGCAGCACCGCCAGGACGCCGTCAAGGGCGAAGTGGAACTTGACGACGAGATTGCAGCAGATGGCTCCTGCTGCAACAACGTAGATGAGCCAGAGTCGGATGGTGAGACGGCACAGGACGGCTCTGCCACTGCTGAGGGTGATGCGTAGATTGTGTAGGACCCCTAGAAATGTGTGAAAATCTGCTAGAATATGTAGAACATTCGAAAATGTGCTAGAATTTGTAGAGAATTTGTAGAAATTCTTTTGGACATTAATTGTAACAACTTAACATAGATACTGAAATAAAAAAAGAATGATGGCTCTTATAATGTGGAAGGAACAGGGGGTGCGCTTATATTCCGTAAGGCTAAAAGGATGCGCTTAAAATTGAGGAGTGGGTATAAGCGCCCTCATCCTTTTATAAGCGCCGGCGCTTATCCGAGGCCTGCGGTTCTATCCGGAGGCTTACGGTACCTCTTGGTCGTGTAGATCTGTGGATGCTCGACGTAGACCACAATGATCCACAAGGCCACAGGAGTCGATGTGAACGAAGTCCTGGTCACCTTTTGCTGCTCTGTCACAAACATGCGAATCTTGTATGCAGATGAGCCCAGCGCGTGCACTTTGGGCGTGTCCAGCGCGTATACTTTGGTATTTTTACTAGTTTTTTTACGTATTTGTTATCATTTGCGAGAATGGTACCGCCAGGTGTTCCCTCAAAGTGTCGAGTCCAAAATAGCGCGGCCAGACACAACCCATCACCCAACACATTTCAAACAGCAAATTCACGAAACTGACGACAACACAGCTTTGTAACCACAAGAAACTGAAGGTGCAAAAGTTTCGCGAAATTCAAGGCTGAATTCGCTGAAGCCAGCACTGTAGCGATTCAGACCCGTACTAGTCTGAATAAGTCGCATGTTACGTGTGTTGCGCGTGATTTTTACGAGTCGGCGCACGTGTGGTCCGCGTCCGCATTTACGTACGTAAGGTGTACGAGTCCATAAATATTGTAAAACAATGGTTACATACCGAAACTGTGGTAACTGTATCGGCTAGTGAGCTGTAAATGTACGCGCTGGACACGCCCTAACGCCGTCAAACCGAAGTGTCTGCTCTTATCACGAACCGACCACAGAGCGCGCAGCAAGAAACCAGGCTACATCTTCGAGATCGTCAACTCCACCATAAAGGATGAAACCTGTAAGTAATAAATACTGAAACAATGTGTAAAAGAGCTGATTACTATATCTATATGAATGTTGATGATAATCTTACAAATCGGTAATAACAAAAAAAAAATCAAATAAGATTACACATCTAAATTTCGTTTGACCTCAAATTATAGAACAAAAATATTAGTAATATAAAGAATAATATCATGACATGACGTGCACACAAACCTGACAACGTGTGGACGGATCAGACGAGAAAAAATCATCCAGCTGTGTAGGAGTGAATGCACTCAACGGAATGCTGTCCGTCTCAGCCGTCATGCGGGCATGCGATGCACGGTGCTCCTAGTTGAGTACGCCATTTAATATGCCAACAGAGTACCTGACAAGAATTGTTGAGATGGAATGCGATACGGTCAAAAAGAGACAAAGTAAAAAAACCTACAATAATGGTTTGATTAAGTTATTATAAGTTCACACTGCCAACCCTATGCTCCCTTCAAATTCATGTTGTCGAGAATTCCATGTTGAAAAATGCACCGTTTTGCAAGCATCTTCGTTACAAATGAAGCTATACATTGACATTAGCGGACGTGCACGTCCCGTCAAGCTCACAATCAGTTGTATAGTCAAACGTGTCAGAAAGAAGAGACTGGAATGATTGAACTAACAGAGAAATCAGTACAAAATAGCAAACCCTAGAATTGTGTACCCCATATAGGCTAACCCACTGTAGCCTAACAAACCCAACATATATAATGTTTGACACACCCCCATAGGCAAAGTGGGGGAGACCTAGGGGTCACAAGACCAGTCAAGGCAAAGCAAGGCAACAACAAGCTCAGGGTGGATCTCGAGGATTCCACACAAATTCCGAGCACAAGCTAGTGGTCACAAGACCAGTTCACATGCAGGTTTATAACAGAGCCAGAGATACAGTGATCACAACCTAGCAAGAGTAAACATGCAGGTATAGATATATATAGTGATCACAGTACAAGCAAAGTCAAGAGGTAAGCAAGTGAGGTCCAGTAGGCACAAGGCCTAGTAGAGTGCAGAAGCGCTGATGGTCACGAGGCTGAAGCGCCTTGGTGAACACATCAGCAGTGTTGGCCTCAGTGGCCACGTAGCGAATACAAAGCTGACCGCGCTGCTGCAGCTCTCGAGCAAGGAAGTACCGCAGAGCGATGTGCTTCGTTCTGTGCTCCAGTCTGTGCTCCTCACACAAGGCAATGGCAGCCTTGTTGTCGACGTACAGTACTGGAGGAGAACGAGGCGGCTCTCCGAGGTCAGTCAGCAGGTAGGTCAGCCAGCGTAGCTCCTGGGCAGCCATGGCTGTAGCGTAGATCTCAGCCTCGCAACTGGAGCCGAGAACAGAAGAAGAGCGTGTAGAGCGCCAAGAAACTGAGCCAGAGCCAAGGCTGAAGGTGTAACCCTGAGACGACCGCTGAGTGGCCTGGTCGTCTGCCCAAGAAGCGTCTGAGTGCCCTGTGAGCACAACTCGGTCTCGCCCTCCAAGCACAAGCCCCATGCCCGACGTACTGCACAAGTAGCGCAACACCCTCTTAGCGGCATCCATGTGCTCCTTCCTGTGACGGCCAGGAGCGACATAGCGTGCAAGGATGCTAAGAGGGTATGCAAGGTCAGGTCGAGTGCAGGTCATCAGGTACATGAGGCAGCCCACAAGCTCTGGATACGGGCCACTCGGCTCTACGGACTCATCCGAAGGCAGAGCTGAGAGCGAGTGACCGGCAGGCAGAGGAGTGGACTGAGGCGAGGAGTACGTGAAGCGGAAGCGCTGGAGAACCTGCTGCACCATGTGTGACTCGTGCTCTGTCCCGGGTGATCCGCAAGCCAAGATAGCTTGTCAGCTCACCCAGGTCTGTGCACGTGTGTCTCCTCTGCAGCTCCGACTTCACGTAGGCGAGTCCTGCAGTGTCAGCAGTGGCAAAGACCAAGTCGTCGACGTACACGAGGATGTAGAACGGCGGCAGCGAAGTGTCAGTGCGCAGGAACAGCGACGGGTCAGCTGTAGAAGGCGCGAACCCAAGAGCCGCAAGTGTAGTCCTCAGTGTGTCGTGCCACTCACGCGGAGCCTGGCGGAGACCGTAGACCGGCCGCTGAAGCCTCCACTGGGTACCAGGAGGAAACGACCCAGTGAAGCCAGGTGGGCGACGCAGCCAGATCTCCTCGTGCAGGCTGCCCTGCAAGAAAGCAGTGCTGAAGTCAAGTGAGTGAAGCTCGTAGTCGCGGTGAGCGGCTATGTGCAGCAGCACCCGAAGAGTGGTCATCTTCGGGGTGGGGGAGAAGGTCTGGAAGAAGTCAACTCCCTCTCGCTGACTGAAGCCTCGAGCCACGTAATGCGCCTTGAAGACAGGCGGAGAACCCGGCGGCCGCTTCACCCTGAAAATCCACATGCCACTGACGATGTTCGCCCCAGGAGGGGGAACCTCGTCGACGTAGGTGCGTGTGGACTTCCAGGAAGCCATCTCGGCGTCCATGGCCGTCTGCCACTGAGAGGAGTAGGGACCCGCCATCGCCTCAGCGTAAGTGCGTGGGGTCGGGATGTCTGGTGCATCCGGGTCTCCCTCAGGGGCAACTAGCAAGGACACGAGACGGGGCAAAGCAGCAGCAAGACACTGGAACTCCTCCTGTCTGTCCTCAAGGACGTCCGTGCCAAGAGCACACTCACCCCCGACGGACGGAGGACAGACAGACTCAGACTCAGACTCAGCAACAAGGCTAGCAGCGTAGTCTAGACGACAGGCAGCAGCAAAGTCAACCAACTCAGCGACCAGAGCAGACGCAGCAGAGGACTCAAAGGTAGGGTCAGTGACAACAGTAGCGAGGAGACGCGTGACAGTAGGGTGCTCAGCACGGTACCGGTCAGACTCAGGGTCCGGAACGTGAGGCAAAGAAGACGCGGGAGGAGACGGTAGAGGGACACGCTGAGGAGCAGTAGAGGGACGCAGAGTCATGTAGTGAGTGCCCGGGACAGGAGGAGGACGCTCACGACGGACACGACTACCAGTGCGAGCAGGACGAACAGGCGACGCAGGACGAGACTCAGGCTCACGACGCTCTGTAAGACCTCCTGTGGGACCAGTGTAAGGAGAGGGAGCAGGGAGAGGTGAGGTAGGCGGTAACTGTGACTGCGACTGGACAGGCAGAGGACACTCTACGGAGGGAGGAGGACAAGGAGGAGGAGCCTGCCCAAGAACCTGCTGAAGGAGCGGTACGAAGTACGGTCGCGGCCGCGCAGCGTCTCCAGAAGCAGAGGAGACTCCAGCGGCCGGGTCCACAGCACCAGCAGCAGCTCCACCGGCCGGGTCCTCAGCACCAGTAGTGGCTCGAACGCCCGGGTCCTCAGAAGCAGCAGCAGCGCCACCGCTCGGGTCCTCAGGTCCAGCAGCAGCTCCACCGTCCGAGTCCTCAGTACCAGCAGCAGCGCCACCGCCCGGGTCCTCAGCTCCAGCAGCAGCTCCAACGTCCGAGTCCTCAGCACCAGCAGCAGCGCCACCCCCAGGGTCCGCAGCACCAGGAGCACCACTCCGAAGACTGCAGCGCCGTGTGTACCACTCGCGGATCTGCTGAATGGGGGGGAGCTCCTGGGGAGGAGGGGAAGTACCGGGACGAGCTCCAGCAGCACCTCTCTGGAGGCGGCAGTACTCGAGGTACCTCTCCTGCAGCTGCTGGGAGGAGAGGGCTCCTCCAGGTGTAGCACGCTCAGGCTCAGCACCCCCAGACGCAGCACCCCCAGACCCAGCACCCCCAGGCGCAGCACCTCCAGGCTCAGCACCCCCAGACTCAGCACCCCCAGGCTCAGCACCCCCAGACGCAGTACCCCCAGGCTCAGCACCCCGAGCAGGACGAGAGTCAACAGCTACCTCGACAGGCTCACCCGGGTCTACCTGGGACACACCTGAGGGAGCGGCACCCTGAGGGGGGAGGGGGTCTGGTACCTCAGCACCTGGAGCGAGGAAGAGAGGCGGGGGGGGGGAGCGGGGCAGTGCGGTAGGGGAAGAGGCGGTAGTAGGGGACGGACTCGTCAAAAGTGACGTCCTGAGAGGCCAGGACACGCCGCGAGGTGGGGTGGTAGAACTGCCAACCAGGGGCGTCCGGGACAAAGCCAAGGAAGACGCAGGGGACAGCGCGACGGGAGAGCTTGTCCGCGGACGTGTCGCGGACAAAAGCTCGGGATCCCCAGACCCGAAAACGCGACGCATCGCCAGCCTCTCCCGTCCAACGTAGTGTCGGAGAAGTCTCGGGCAAGGAGACACGGGGCCAGAGGTTGAGCTGATGCGCAGCGTATCGGACTGCAAACGGCCACAGAAAATGGGGGGCAGCCGCATGGCTCAAGGAGGTACGAGCGACCTCCATGACCAGACCAATGCGGCGCTCAGCAACCCCATTCTGCTGTGGAGAGTCCGGAAGCGTGTACGACTGCTCAATGCCCTCCTGCTGACAGAAGGCCTCCAATAGGCCAGAGGAGAACTCCCCACCTCTGTCAGAGTGCAGACGCAGGACAGGGAAGTCGGAGCGGAAACGCTCACGGAGCTGGAGACGAGATCTGCGGATCCAAGGGATCAAGACCTCAGGGACGTCACCCTTGGCTCGCAAGGGGAAGACCGTGGTGTAGCGCGAGAAGTCGTCAACAACAATCAGGAAGTACCTCTCCTGACCCTGACCACGGACGCGGGCTGGGCCCCACACGTCCATGTGGAGCGTCTGCAAGGGGGCAGTCGTCGGGGGAAAGGAGGAGGAGTGAGGAGCGGCGCGCTGCCGTCCCTCGACACAGGGAATACAGGGAGGAGCAGGCGAGTCGGGAAGGGGAGGGAGCACCCTGGGAAGACCAGCAACAAGGTCCCGCTGGTGCATGGCCCGAAGGCGCTGCACAGACGGGTGACCAAGGCGGTGGTGCCAAAGGACAGTCTCATGTGCCAGAGAGCGACACGAGCAGGGGGCGGACAGCTGACCTGACGCAGACGCAGACGCAGACGCAGACGCAGCTACCTGAGGGGACACAGTGGTCAGTGTGTAAAGGTCCGACCCCGGCTCCCGAGTGAAGGTAGCCAGGTGGCGACCCGTCCGAGCACACGTGCAGTGTGTCACGCGCTCGTAGGCAGGGGTGAACTGGTGAACACCCCCGTCCTGGAGTGCACTACCTGCCACCAAGTTCGTCGAGAACGAGGGGAGGTAGAGACCGGACAGCGTGCCGGACGGGACCGCCGGACAAGGAAGGACAGTGGAGGAGGTCGCAATGACCGGACCCCCAGAGGGGTCAGCAAGGGAGACAGCAACTGGCCGAGCGAGGGGCTCAAGGACAGTGCGGTCACGAAAGAAAGAGCGAGAAGCACCTGAGTCCAGTGTGAAGGTGTGCAGTGCTGCAGTCGACTCAGTACCAGGGGGCACAGACGCACTAGCACCTAGGGCAGCAGCCTCACCAGGACCTGCGGGAGCGGACGCACTAGCACCTAGAGCGGCAGCCGGACTGGCCTGAATGCCCGGGTCGGGCGGAACACGCAAGTACTGAGCACCCTCTCCACTAATAGACATCGCATACATGGCAGTGAGAATAGCATCAAAGTCTAAAGCCCAAATATCAACACCCCTCTTCTCCAGCTCAGCCCAGCGCGGCAGCTCAGTGGCAGTAGGAAACTGGGTGCGCCACGCGTCGGTAAGGCGGGCGAAGCAGCGCTGCGTGGGGTGCAGCCTCCCACACTGCTGGCCGCTGCGGTCACCTGTGCGAATGACGTACGTGCAGGTAAAGCCACGCTGCGCATACCACTCACGGGCGGCCTGAAGCGTCGGGGCGGGCTGCTGACTCTGCCCTCCGCCAGTGCCCCCACGACCACCACCCCCTCCGCCTCCGCCCCGGCCACCTCCACCCCTGCCGCCACCACGACCACCTCCGCCTCCGCTGCCGCCTCCGCCCCTGCCACCACTCCCGCCGCTGCTGTCGCCTCCCCCACTACCGCCACTAGCCTCCTCAGCCGCGCCTCCACTCCCACCGCCTCCACCCCCACCTCCTCCGCCGCCACCCCCGCCCCTGTTCCCTTTGCCCCTGCGGCGCCCGCTCGAAGCAGACGCGGTCCCGACCTTCTCAGCACCAAGGAGGTCGACAGCAGCAGCAGAGGCGACAGAGGGGAGGAGGGGGGAAGGGGAACACCCCTCGAAGAACGGGGTGCGGGGGTCGCCACGAGAGGTGCCTACAGCGACGATGCTCGCCTCAACTGCAAGCAGTTCCTTCTCGAGGAGGGCAACAGTGAGCTCAGTGGGGGAGCGAGAGAGGAAGTGGTCCCTGACTGCGCGCAGAGAGTCAGGGAGGCGGGTGACGATGTGGTAGAGAGTGATCCAGAGCGGGGGGGGGTTGCTAGTGAGAAACTCGGCAGGCATAGCAGCGCGAAAGCGGGCCTCACTAGTCTTAAGGTGGGTGATGAGGTCTGCGACAGTGTGAAAGGAGGCTAGGTCGGGGAACAGGTAGGGAAGAGTGAGGCGGCCTAGCGTAGCAGAAGCGGGTGAGGAGTAACGGGCAACTACAGCGGTGTAGAGGTCCCTAGCAGTCTTGCACTGGCCAAAGTGCTCGCGCTCATCTAACGGCAGGGAGTTGCGGATGGCAAAGCGAGCGTGGGCGTCACGAGTCTGCCACTGGGAGCGGGTAGTGCTGTCAGCAAAATTAGCAGGGGCAGGAGCATGGCCGAGGGCGTGGTCATACAGTGAGATGTCCTCCTTGGCAGTGAGCTGTAGGAAAAGGTGCAGGTCATCGAGCCAGGTGTCAAACTTCACTGGGCGGCCCTCAGCATCGAAAGCAAGTACGGGAGGACTGGCCATAGTGGTAGCCGTAGTAGCAGTAGTAGCAGTAGCAGTAGCAGTAGGATCAACAGGGCTGCTAGAACGGTCGACGCGGCTCGGTAGGGCGGCGCGGCTCAGTTCAGGTAGGGCGGCGCGGCTCGGTTCGGGCTGCGCGGCTGCGCGAAGCCGCTAAGAGGGGCGGGACTGGGTCGCGGGGGCCTCTAAGCGGGGCTCGACGGGGCCGTGGGGCCGCTAAGCGGGGCGCGCGCGGGGTCGAGGGGCCGTGTGGTGGCGGGCGACGGGGCCGCGGGGCCTCTAAGCGGGGCGCGCACGGGGTCGACGGGGCCAGGGGGGCCTCTAAGTGGGGCACGCGTGGGGTTATCGACGGGGCCAAACGGGGCCGTAAGCGGGGCGCGCGCGGGTCGACGGGGCCAAACGGGGCCACTAAGCGGGGCGCGAAGGGGTCGACGGGGCCAAACGGGGCCGTAAGCGGGGCGCGCGCGGGTCGACGGGGCCAAACGGGGCCGTAAGCGGGGCGCGCGTAGGTCGACGGGGCCAAACGGGGCCTCTAAGCGGAGTGCGGGCGGGTCGACGGGGCCAAACGGGGCCGTAAGCGGGGCGCGCGCGGGTCGACGGGGCTAAGCGGGGCCACTAAGCGGGCCGCGGGCGGGTCGACGGGGCCAAACGGGGCCTTAAGCGGGGCGCGCACGGGTCGACGGGGCCTCTAAGGCGCGACGCGCGAGTCACTAAGGGGCGGCGCGCGGGGTCGACGGGGCCTTAAGGGGCCGTACACGAGGGCGCACGAGGGCGCTGAGGGGGAGGCGCTAACGCGACGCTCCGACAGTAGATAGGTAGGTAGGTAGTCAGTGGTGGGCCCTAAGAACGGTCCTAGCGAAGGACCTGCTCTGAAACCATGTCAGAAAGAAGAGACTGGAATGATTGAACTAACAGAGAAATCAGTACAAAATAGCAAACCCTAGAATTGTGTACCCCATATAGGCTAACCCACTGTAGCCTAACAAACCCAACATATATAATGTTTGACAAAACGGGTATTGCGGGCATTTGCGATTGGTGGACAGGGGGTCCTTTGCGCTAGTTGCACAAACCCTAGTTGCTGACACAAAGTCCAAATGGCGCTTGCTTCGGCCAACACGTTTATGTCATCCACCGCTTTTGCATGACACAAACTATAGTTTGAACAGTGGCCATAACACAAGTTGGAATACGTCAAAAGTAATGGTGTGTTTCAGACTATACTGTAGCGAAGCGGCCTCGTGCTGCTGATAAGCGTATGTAACAGTTACATTGATTTTACAGCAAGTAACACTTCATGGTGAGCCTCATATTGCTACTGACCGTGTGAGTCATATCTAGACACTACATAACGAGTTTGTACAAAATACTTGAACCAAATTGAATGGGGAGACGTAAAAAATAAAAAGAGAAAGTTTCCAAATATAACAAGATTTTTCATAATGAACCAAGAATAGTATAAGAAAAAAAAATGCATGTTCTTAGGAAACAATATGATCAAATTTTAAAGGTTTCCATATGTTATAAAGGCTCACCCTGGTTTCTTGGAGTAACGCAGTGGACGGAGCAGATATCATAAGTGGCTCCCTGAACAAACTCTCCAAGTGTTTTGCAGCACCTGTCAATCGTCCATGCCGTCGGTGGCGGCTGCGGCTCAGGCCAAAACAGTAGCTCCATCTTGTTCCCTTCTACATCCGCCACGTACAGCTTTGCAGAAAATTTGGCCGCATTTGGCCTCATTTGGGTTGAGTCACCTAGTGACTTAGCCTCTCAAGCCTCCCCTCAGCCTCCCTAGCCTCTCTAACCCTAGAAAAAAGGCCTTAGAGGCCTTGTTTCATCTCCATTATTCAGTTTTGGGTTCAGTTCTTCTCCCAAACCGAGCGGCTTGCGCCGGGACGGCAAGTGTCAACACACACAACCGGCTATAATAAAGGGCATACACGCAATGACAGGTTCATCTGCCTAAGAAGCACACGAAGCAACAATGGAGCAGGAGGGGGAGGGCTCTAGAACTGGTCAGCATCAAGCACAGCAAGGAGCCCAGTCAGAGAGCGGTGGAGCTCCCGCACAACCGTGCTTGCGCCGATCACGTCGGCTGCAGTCCCAGCGCGCAAAAAGCGCCTCAGGCCTCGTACAGCCGTCCCCAGCTGCCCGACGCCCGCAACTCCTCCCCTCCGCGGGCGCAGCCAGCACGGGCGCCAGCTCCGCGAGCCGATCCGCGGCGTCAAGACACTCGTCCCGTGAACCGCCAACCAGAGTGTTCCCAAGGGAGAGACCCGCGTAACCGTGCATCTGGATTAGATGAACAGCCCGCAAACCCTTGGCCAGGCGCCACAGCTGCCCAAGGGTCGCCTCCGGAACCTCAGCCGCGCGGGACGAAGACGCAAACGTCTGGAACGACTGTGCACCGGCAGCACGAGAAGCAGAGTCACAGGACAGAAGGGACGGATAAGGAGCAGGGGGAGCAGGAGGCTGAGGAGCAACCTGTCAGAATATTATGCTCTAGCCTGTAGTGGGGTGCTCTGTAGCGAGTACAACCCTTCTAGGGTTTGCTATTTGTATCCCCATTCTTGCTAGTGCAACCCCCCTCTTTCGCCTAAACTCTCTTGCCTAGCTAGGACTCTCCTAGCTATGGCTCCTAAGACTACCGCTTATCACGACATGGTATTAGAGCTTAACGTTCCTGGCCTGTGGGCCCACTTCACTGCTTCCGCTGCTACTGCTACTCCCTGTCCGCCGCGCGCCCCGTGGTGCGCGGCGTCGAAACTAGGGTTTTCAGCCCGCCGTGCGCCCCGAGGCGCGCGGCGGTTTTCTGCCCGCCGTGCGCCCCGAGGCGCGCGGCGGTTCTCTGCCCGCCGTGTGCCCCGAGGCGCGCGACGGGTTCCTGCCCCGTCACTCGGCACGTCGCCCCCGGGAGGCGCTGCGACGGGCGACGGGGACCCGCGCGTCGCCCCCCGTCGCCCGTCGTGGCCTGCGCGCGGCCCGTACACCCGGCGCGCGGCCCGTACGGGCTGCGCCAGGCCCGCGCGCGGCCCGTACGGGCTGCGCCAGGCCCGCGCGCGGCCCGTACGGGCTGCGCCAGGCCCGCGCGCGGCCCGTACGGGCTGCGCCAGGCACGCGCGCGGCCCGTACGGGCTGCGCCAGTCCCGCGCGCGGCTCGGACCGCCTGCGCGCGGTTCGGGAGGCTGTGCCAGGCCCGTGGGCGCCCCGTTCTTCGCTGCCCCTGTCCTCCCCGCTGTCCCCCGTGCTTCTGAAGGCGCCCCACCCCTCCTTCTGCCCGTTCTCCTGGATTAGGGTTTGGGGTTGGGGGGTATGGGGGTGCAGCTTCTGTGTGCCGTCCCTTGCTCCTCCTCCTCCTCCGTCTCCCTGTGCTGCAGCTGCCGCTGAGGGGGGTGGACCTGTTGGAGCCGTCGGAGTGGTACTAAGGGGGGGTGAAGGGGGAGTGGAGCTAGCGGTGTAGCAGCGGGTGTGTGTCGAGGGATGTGGGACTGTTGGGGGAGGTTGAGGGGAGGTTGCCGTCGTGTCGTACGCAGCGCCTGTACTCCGGGGCACTCACTCCCGGTAGCTCAGAGAGCCGGTTGCGCCGTCGCCTGTGGGTCCGTTGCTCCTGCTGCTCGTCTTAGCCGCGGAGCCTGTTACTCCTGTACTCCGGGGCACTCACTCCCGGTAGCCACTGTGTCGCACCAGAGCCGTCTGTTGCCCGTGTGACTGCAGCTTCAGTCGTCGCCTCCCATCTACTCTCCTCTCGCCAGCCCTCCTCCTCCTCACTTCCCCGTTGTGACTACCACTAGCTTTGCTCATAATTGTGAACTTTAAACTATTGCTTCTTAAACTTGTGCTCAGAATGTGTGGTGACATTGTGATCCACCCTGAGCTTGTACTGCTTTGCTTGCTCTGCTGATTACACCCCACTTTGGCTATGGGGGTGTGTCAGAATATTATGCTCTAGCCTGTAGTGGGGTGCTCTGTAGCGAGTACAACCCTTCTAGGGTTTGCTATTTGTATCCCCATTCTTGCTAGTGCAACCCCTCTCTTTCGCCTAAACTCTCTTGCCTAGCTAGGACTCTCCTAGCTATGGCTCCTAAGACTACCGCTTATCTCAACACAACCGCCGCCGGTGCAGTCACAGGAAGCGCAACAGGAGGATGAGCGGCAGTTGCAAGAGGGAGCTGCTGGTTCGCCTGCAGGGCCCTCACCTCCCGCATCGCAGCTGTCACAACCCGCTGCAAGTCCGCCATCATCACCGGCCCATCAAACACGCCGCCACGTCCGCGACCGTATCCTCCCCTCCAGCCCCCGCGCCCACCCCGTCGCGCATGCCAGTTCCCGCCCGATGAGCGGTGCTGAGGAGACTCCTGCCGACGCCGCGAGGACTCCCGCTCATCGCGTGGGGCGGGCGAATGGGGTCGTGATGGGCGGCGATCAGGAGACTGCGGACGACACGGCTGCCCGGGCGTCGCCAACAGAGGCGCTGCAGGCGCCGACTGAACAGCCTCGGCAGGCACCACCGCAGGGGCCGGGCCGCCAATGGTGGCGGACACCGCCGCTAGCACCAAGTCGCCGCCAAGAGCAGCAGGGGCAGTGGCGTTCGAATGGGCGGCAGGAACAGGGGCAACTAGTGGCGCAACAACCGCAGCAGGCGCCACAGGCTCAGGCTCCTGGCGAACGGGAGCTAGAGGAGCGACCACGGCAGCCGGAGGAACCGCAGCAGACGGAGGATCAGGATGGGCTGCCGCAGGCTCAGCAGTTGGCGATGACGCGGCTTTCGGGGCAGGCGGCATTGGCGGCTTTGTCGCGGCGTTTGCCGATGCAGTCACCGGCGGTGACTTTTCGCGCACCACTGACGCAGCGACAGCGTGCCCTGGCGACAGCTCGAGCCCACCAGCAATCACCATCGCGAGAAAGAAGGCGACAAGGCACGGGACGACGAGGAGGGCGCGGCGAAGGAGGAGGACCCGAAAACGCGTTTCAGGCGGTGGGGCGAATCGCTCTAACACTACTAGTCGTGAACGCGGACTTGGAGAACGCGCGGGAAGCAGCTGGGGGAGTAGCTTTAACTGGCCACAATGCGACTACTGAGCAAGAGGAAAGGGGGGTCCCCTCTTTTAGGGAGGAGCAGGGGATGCATCACGACAGCAGCGATGGCGAGGGAGAAGAGAAGAGGGAGAGAGAAGGACGAGAGAACGAAGTGCCAAGGCGTCCTGGGGTAGCTGGGCAACGGAGCGAGGGTGAACCGCAGGATGGCGATCGTACGGTTGGGAATCCAACCTTGCCGACCCAAGCAACATCGAGCCGTGCCCAGACAAATCAAGCCGCGCGTTGCCAAACCAACGCGCCAACTCAGCCACAGAACCCCCGATATTTCTCGCCAGACGAACTGGCAACACACCTCGGCAGATTCGCACGTGTCGCAAACTGGGATATCACACCACTTTGCGACAGTCGCCAACCGCCGCTATCACGCCGACTCCCGCCAAATCTGTGCCAACTATTTCGCTGCCCTTGCTGACCCCACTCCTGCACCTCTCGCGAAACCCAAGCTCCATCGCTGGGTGGCGCCTTCTGTTATTCCTCCCGCGTTTGACCCTTTGCCAACCTTCGCCGAAGCGCCATGACTGGCTAAAAAATAAAAGCTCGGCTCCGTCAGTTCCAGCGTGGCGAATGGGAGCAACTCCATTGACGCCACCGAGGCTGTCAACACCCCCCCACCACCACGTCACCAACCTGACGAGACCGGAGTCATCAGCAGAGCAGAAGGTCTGGCAAAGCGTGGAAGTTTGCGACGGGCCGTACTGGCCCTTGAGTCAACGCCAGTATGCACGCCCAGCCAACAGATTCTGACCGAGCTGTGCCGAAAACACCCGCCAGCTGACAACGAGCCCCTGGCACGGCCAGCCAATGACAATCCGCCCAGCCTCACAATTTCACCCGCTGATTTCTCCAAGTTGCTGAGTCGCTGCGAGAATGGCGTGGGGGCCGGCCCGTCTGGCACCACTTTCGAGCATCTGCGCGACGCGGCAGTTACAAATGCATCTGTCTGCACCCATTTGCACACCCTGATCAACACCCTGCTGGGGGGAAAATTGCCCCAACCTGTAGCAGATTTAGTCACGTCATCGTGCCTGGTAGCACTTGCCAAGCCTAAAGGCGGTACTCGCCCCATAACAATTGGCGAGTGCCTCACTCGACTAGCAGCAAAGGCTGCTCTGACGGTCATGGGAGAAGCAGCGCGGAGTTTTTTTTTTTTCTGCCACTGCAGTATGGGGTAGCCGTGCCGGGTGGAGCTGAAACGATCATACACACAGCGAGGGTTCACTGACGCACGGCCAGATTCACTGATCCTGCAAACAGACTTATCAAACGCATTTAACAACATCTCACGACAAGCAATAGTAACCGCCCTACAGGACCCGACCCTCTTGCCACTGCTCCCTCTAGTCAAGCTAACCTATGGGCAACCGTCGCTCCTTTACCTCGATGCAGGCTTTGAAAGCGCCCCACCAAGTAGCGCACGCGGGGTATGTCAAGGGGACCCCTTAGGTCCGCTCCTCTTTGCAGCCGGTATCCACCCTGCACTACGAGCAACAGCAGCAGCCCACACCGGCGTTTTGTGCCTCGCATACGCAGACGATGTCAGTTTCCTAGGTGACAGAGCGGAAACAGTAGCAGCTTTCAACCATTTCACGAGCCAGCTAGCCAACTTAGGTTTAGAGCATAACCCGGCTAAGTGTGCGGCATGGAGTAAATCCCAGATTACGGACGTAGGGGAGCTGCCGCCCGGGGTGCCTTTTAGTCAGAATGGCGTGCGCCTGCTCGGAAGCTTCTTAGGCACCACGGAAGGAGGCGCCACATTCTTAACAGAGCAGCTCCAAACAATGGCAAAACCACTACCACTACTAGAACGCACGGACCCACAGATCGCTTCTCTCCTACTGACACGATGCATTTCCCGCAAGGTAGCATACCTCACAAGGACCACCCCGCCCAGTCTCTTGCCACGTGACACATGGTCACAGGGTCGGGATCTGCTGGCCACCCTCTTAGCCTCATGCGGAATACGCTATCCGACAAGCGTGGCGGAACAAACGCGCGTTTGGGAACAGGCCTCATTACCGACGTCACTTGGCGGGATTGGCCTCAAGGACCCCACAGTAGAAGGCGTTTCAGGTTTCCTTTCCAGCTTCACACAAGCGTCACTGCTACTCAGCTCACTGCCGCTCGCTCAAGGGGACGTTCTGACCGCTGCTAAGGACCACATGCTTCTGCCGAGGGATACAGAAACAACCCTACATTCGTGGCTAACAGAGTGCGAAGCGGCGCTGCCTCAGGCAGCACGGGAAATCCTAGAGGAGAGGATAGACCCGGCGGGTATAAGGCTACAGCACGCCCTCTCAGTGCAGGTCCAGGGGGGAAGATACGCGAAGCAGGTCCTGGCGTCACGGCAGATGGCACTGAATCCGTTGTGTGGGCATACCCAACGCCTCATCTCACTGACCGGCTATGCAGCAGGGGATTGGCTACTGGCTATCCCAATCGAGTCAACACGGCGGATTGGACCCGAGCACTTCGCAAATGCAGTCCGCTTTCGGTTGGGCCTGCCTTTTGCAACACCGGCAAAGTGTGATTGCCCAAAACACGTCGAGATTACTGACCCGCGTCTGCCTAACCACCTGTTTCGCTGCGGCACCGGGAAATACAGGATCAACATGCATAACGAGCTTCGGGATGCCAGCGTCAGCATGGCGCAGGATGCGGGCTTCATTGTTCACACGGAGTCCGCGGCCTACTGCCCGGTAGACGAGCAGACGGCGGACCTAAGGACGCGTTGAAAGTAGAGAATCGATCGTCAGTCGCGATCGATATGCAGATTAGTTACCCTATTAACTACGCTGTAACCATGCTACAGTACGCTTTTTGGCCAAAATTCTGTGCAGTGTGTGAATGCGACTGATCACTGATAGCAGGAAATCTGTCAATTCTCAGTTGCAATCATTACAACGTTGCGGTCGCTACGTTTCGTCAATCGATCTGCCCACTCGATTGTGGGGCTCGATATCTGCAGAGGATCCTGCGATATTTGCACTTTCACCGCGTCCTAAAAATGATGGACCGGAGCTCGGGGGACGTCTATATCTGTGATGTAACCATCACAGACCCGATTAGTACCAGAGATAAGAAGGCTGCCAATGGGAGGGGTGGGCAGCACGGGAGCAGGCGGATAAAAAGATTAAACACTATGCGAGCCGGCCTGACACGGTGGGCTTCTTCCCCCTTGCGGTTGAGACCTACGGGTGCCCGTGCGCGGAAGTGCCCATGTTCCTGAAACTGCTGGCGGACTCTGCTGCTAGGCGTCACTTCAACGCCGAACCTAACTCATTTTATGCAGCCGGATTCCTCCACCGTTTCAGGCAGAGGTGGTCCGTGGCGCTGCAGAGGGCCCAGTCAGTGGGATTCCTCATATGTCAAGCTGCTATGGCAGAGCACCCACCAGTTGGGGGGACGCAGCATGAGCTCCACCTGGGTGATTGTCTCACCGTGATAGAGCCCCTGGTGGAGGTTTAGGGGAGATTGTCCGAGAGTGTCGGTTAGGATGCTTGGTAATATGTTTTCTTAGTGTGCTTATAGGCTTGTCTATTTTCTCCTTACTTGCATGCTTGTACCTTGCTGCTATATCAATACAAGGACCATTAGAGAGAGAGGCACCTAGACTTAGCCTCTCTAGTCCCTCCTTACCCTCTTGCCTTTGCAGCCTTGTGGCTTCTTCATTATTCAGTTTGTGGTTGGGTTTCTTTCCAAACCGAGCGGCTGGCGCCGGCCGCCGAAGGCGGCCGGCACTCGACAGCGCGGCCTTCGGCCGCGCGTTTGGGGTGGCAATTCCTTCCAGCGGTCAACTTCTAAAACATGGAGCACTACAAGATGCTGCAGTAGCAAAAAACAACACCATTACTACCCCCAGGCGCAGAGTGGCCGGCAATGGGGAAGCCTAAAGCACGGCGGGGAAGCAAAGAGGCGGGCAAGGGGAAAGGGACCGCTACTCCGCTCGGGATCCAAGACAATCGCCCATCCATCCAACGTAACACGGATGCGGCGGCTGGTACGATGTCGAGCGGAGCCTGCAACGCGGCAAGGACGAGCCGCCTCAACGCCGCGAGGCCAGGCCGCAAAGCAGACCCGGGGGAGCTGGGCATGAAACCGATCTCAGGCAGCATCTGCAAGATCTGCATCGCCGATGCAATGGCCTCCTACTGCTCCTGCTCTGACATCAGTGGAGGCAAAGCGCCGGGACGCCTCAAACATCGCTGATAAGCGCTCAACTGGTCCAGGACGTCAGCCACCAGTGTCAAACACGTCCCCACGTTCGACACGCGCCGCTCGACGCGAAGCGCTCTCTCGACAGGGGGAGAATCCTCCCACAGGCTCCACCGGTGCTGGGGTTGGTTAGGAGGAGGAGCCCCTAGCGCACCGGGCGGCAACGATTCCCACGGAAAGGCCCCAGGGTGAGGAGGGGGGCCAGGCGTTGCAGCCGCACTGTGTGGCTGCAAGGAGTCGGGCGGCGGAAAGGCAGTGGCAGGCAACGCGGAGGCAGGTGGTGCCGGAGACAGCGGCGGGGGAAAGGAGCCCTATGGGCAGGGAAGTCCCTAAGGTGGCGCCAAGGCGGGGGGGAGATGCAGGACGCTGCGGCTGAGGCTGCTGTTGCAGATCCGGCTGCGGCTGGCGCCGTTGCTGCTGATGCGGCTGCAGCGCTTGGGGTTGAGTCTGAGAGTGCTCCCGCGGGCCCCGCTGACGGCGACCCAGTCGCTGCTGAAGGGAATGTTCAGGAGGGCGCCGGTAGGGATGGGCCCGCGTGCGGGGTGAGTGATACATGGGGGAGCGCTGTCGCTGCCCGGGGCGCTCGAGGGCGGCTCCGCCTTCAGCCAATGCCGCGACGGCTTGGAGTAGGGCTGGCACCTGTCCGCCCTGGACCTCTCCGCGGCTGGGCTCGGCAAGGGCAAACGCTGCACGAGCCAGAGAGTCAGGAGCCATTCCCCGCCGTCGAGGAGGCATCAGGGATGGATGACGCAGCGACACAGAGGCAGCGGCGCCGGGAGCGACAAGCGCGAAGGGCTGCGGGAGAACCGGCGCCGCACACGGTGCAGCCACCGCCAGGGGCGACACGAGCTGGGACACGGGTTCGGTGGGTCGCACCCGCCACACCGTGGCGACCGGTGGGTAGGGCGGGGGGAACAATGGGTGCACCGACCAGTGGCGGAAGGAGACGCGGCGCAAGAGCCCGCGCCCCTCCAGAATCAACGAGGGTGGGCTCCTGGCGCTAGAGACATGGACGAGAGATCATAGCCGTCGACGAGGAAGGCGGTGGAGCAGACGGGGAAATGGACGATGTGGATCGCTCCTCCAATGATCCCAGCTTTATGGCCTCAGCGACGCCATCTTCGGAGGCAGTGTCGCTCCAAGAGGAAGGGGTGATGGGGCGACGTGGCACAAGTAATCGGCGACCCAATGGTGCCGCGGTGGACAACCAACAACCACCTGGCACCACGGGAGCAAACATAGCAGGCGCAGCGGGGGACAGCAGGGCCCAGGACGTTCGATCACCTGTGGGTGAGGACCAAGGCCTGGAATGTTGGAAAGCTAACGCGCGGTGACCAGCCATTTCTCGCGAGACGATTGCCGCCTGACGTGCTGACCAACTACTCGCTATGCCTACTCACACCAATTGTCCAAGTGCGTAGCGAGTGTTGTGTTTTCTTCCACGGCTGACCCTACGCCCTCAACCCAAGGAGACGCTTGGGAATCGATGGGCTGAAATCGAGTCGCGGCTGCACAAACTCAGGCTGGGCGAATGGGATAATTTGTACAACGAGGCTACCACTATCCACCAGGAGCCAGTAAGAAACCAACATGACGCCACGGGGCTTTGTTCCAGGGCTGAGGGCCTGGTTCGGAAGGGTAACTTCTCCAAAGTGTGCTCGGCATTATAGACAACCCCCCTGGCGAAAGCCACAGCTGCGACGATCGTGGCTCTGCGAGCGAAACATCCGGATGCCGAGTTACCAACACCGTTCTGGGTGGCGGGAGAGTTGAACTCTGAACTTTCGATCAGCCAGGAGAATTTTCGCAGCATCCTCAAGAAATGTCCAAGCGGTGTTGGTGCGGGCTCGTCAGGAACCTGCTCTAAACATCTGTGCGATCCGGCCCTAGGGAATGAGGAAGTGCTGACGCTACTTCGTGGCGCGGCCAACCACCTGCTGAGCAAATTCGTCCCCTAGCGGATACGGGATTTGCTTCTCCCATCCCGACTCATAGCTCTAGAGAAGCCGGGAGAGGGAGTTCGCCCTATTGCAATTGGAGAGAGTATCTTACGCATCGCAGCAAAGGCAGCACTATGTGAGCTAGGCGCGGCTATCAGAAACTTCTTCCTCCCAGTCCAGCTAGGCGTTGCGGTACAGGGAGGCGCCGAGTGCATTATCCACTCTGTCCGCGCGCTGCTCGATGAAGATGGCTCTCGTGTGGCCATACAGTTAGACGTAGAAAATGCCTTCAACAGCGTGGAGAGAGGAGCCTTCCTGAACGCGCTCCAGTGGTCCGAACTCAATCCATTGATCCCGCTAGCACGAAACCTATACGATGGTGCGTCACCCCTAATCATTGACGCGGCGTTCGGCGAAGAGAAAATTATGAGCACGTGCGGGGTACGGCAGGGGGACCCGTTAGGACCGCTACTGTTTGCCGCTGCCATCCAACCAACACTTCTCCAAGTGGCCATGGCCTTCACGGAGGTCACAGTCGTTGCATATGCGGACGACATCACGGTAGTAGGTCCGCCAGAAGCGGCGAGGAGAGCGTTCGACCTCCTCGTGTCCGGCCTGGAGCGGTATAGCCTACGATGCAACTCCTCAAAGTCATTAGCCTGGGGACCTGGCATAGGAGACGGGGGTATGGAACTTCCAGAGGGCATCACGGCGGACAGTGGATGGGTCAGAGTACTCGGCAGCCCCATCGGGACCCCGGAGTTTTGCGCGTTCTTCCTACGCGACAGCCTAACAAAGGCGGCGTCTTCCTGCGACCTTATTGCACAGCTGCACCCACAGCACGCTCTGCTCCTCCTCTCCCGATGCATCTCGAGGAGAATCTCCTACCTTCTCCGGACGACCCCGGCACAACTTCTGCCGCTGAGCGACTGGTGGAACTGGAGCGAGAGTTTGCTGAGGACGGCACTAGAGGCAGCCAAGATACACCCACAGACGAACGAGCTGGACCATAGCCTCACGTGGCGCCAGGCCACGTTGCCGGTCAGGCTTGGGGGGAATGGCCTCATCGACCCAGTTTCTGAGGCGCCGGCAGCCTACCTGGCTTCACTTAGCGTAGCGCAAATCCTCTTGGAGCAGCTCAACACGTCGCGTGATCACGCTCTGGCTAGGGTTGCCACCCTCCTCTCACCAGACCACACCTCGGCCGGGGGAGAGCCGTCCACCCTGGCAGAGCTAGAGTCTCGCCTGCCGGAAGGAGCGAGACTGTTATTGGGAGACTACCGTACCCAGCTGAACACGCAGCAGAACCTGCAGCAGCAACTTTCAACTCACATCAACAGGGTGAGAGCAGCGGAGCTGGTGGTGGATACGAGAATAGACAGATCTGGACCTGATAATGGACACCCGCTGCGACTGCTAAGCCTACAAGGCACAGGGGCAGGCGACTGGTTGAACGCGATACCGACCCGGGCAGACCTCACGCTGTCACCCGGGAAATTCTCTCTAGCTCTGGGACTGCTCGTAGGCCTCCCCCTGCCCGTCACGGACCAATGCCCGTGCAACCGAGAATGGTCTGCCACTGCCGATAAAAGCTTACCCAATCACCTGCTGCGCTTTGGCGAGGGTGGGGACCGGACGAAGACGCACAACGCTCTGGTTTACGCGTGCATGTGCATGGCAACAGAGGCAAAGCATATGACGCTGCATGAGACAACGGTATACTCCGCACCAGTAGATAGGAAGAGGGCAGACTTGGCGGTTCGGGACCCAGAGACGTCAGAGACGTGGGTGTCTGACGTTACTGTCATTGACCCTGTACTGCAGCGCTGGGACCTTGAGGCAACTAGAGCGCCAGGGTGGGCGGCGGAGGAAGCTTGCATCGGGAAGCACAAGCTGTACCAGGAAAGACCGTCGTGCGTGGGGGTTCCTAGGGCTGGCAGTGGAAACATACGGTGCGCTGGCAGCAGACACCGTCAAATTCTTCCGGATGTTGGCCACCAATGCAGCCAAACAAACATTCCGTCACGGCCCACAAACGACGGTAGCAGCGCGGTTGAACACTCACTACCGCCAACGCTTCTCGGAGTCAAACAGGGCCACGAAGATGGCATATCCCCAGGTGGCGCCCGACCCCTGGAAGCCCCGCTTGGGCGACATCTGGCAGGTCCGCTTGCAAGTATGAAAAGATGATTGTGAGAAAACGTAAATGTTTACAAGATATGCATAGCATAGAGAGTATGTTTGTGGGTAGGCCACAAAAATGCCCTGTCCCAACCAGACCTAAAATAGTGATTACTCAAGGAATACGCCAAAAAATTCTGATGTTATCCAATCAGAGTAGCCGATTTTTAACAAATAAATAGCAGCGTGCTCTGATTTGAGAGTGTCCAATTAGAACAGTTGTTGTGTGCGACTAGTTTTTGCCTGGTTGGCAAGCGAAAGGACAAGGGTTCAAAACTTGTGAGTGTTTAAACATGATGATGAAACAAAACAGCATCCACAAAAATGCCAGTACTAACAATTTTACCTGCCTTCCAAGAATCTATCCCCTTACCTCTGTATGAACACACTGAACGCATCCCACTATGCAAAACGAGTTGTTTGACATTTAAAGTTATCACTTCTTGTACCATAAATGAAAGCTGGCAATAGTTTGGGTGCCATATATTTCCACGCCACTAACGCTATACTACTCTCAAGAATATGAGCGGTCAATCAGAGCAATTTGTGGCACACCTGCTCATCGCCCAACTGCGCCAGCGCCTAAAGGCGCCAGCAAAAGGAGCCAACGCGCAAAGGCGGCAGCGCAAGGCGCTAGCGCCCAAAAGGCGCCAGCGCAAAGCGCCAGCGCCCAAGGGCACCAGCGTGGCGCCAGCGCAAAGCGCCAGCGCCCAAAGGCACCAGCGCAAAAAAGCGCCAGCGAAAAACGCTAGCGCTCAAAGGCGCCAGCGCCCAAAGGCGCCAGCGTAAAACGCTAGTGCCCTGTTGAATCGGCATTGACCCTGCAGATCTGGTCGTCGCATTCTGCAGGGAAGGAGTTTACCGCCGAAGCGAATGCTGCAAAAGATTACGTGTGACTCTGCAGCAGAGGGAGATCGGCGCATCTGCAGAACAGCGCGCATCTGCAGAAGAATGCGCATCTGCAGAAGAGCGCGCATCTGCAGAAACCGGTTCTGCCGAGGAAGGCGCGTCTGCAGAAGCCGATTTCTGCAGAGGACCAGGTCTTCTACCGACGAACCCCTCCGACGCAAAAGTGCGATCGTTTCGTAACTTTTGCGTGGGAATTTCGGAACATTGGGACATTGAGAAATTGACCCCGGGGAACAGTGCGCGGAACTGGGGTGTTCAATCTGGGAGCGAATTTGAACCACCTGAGCAAACTGAATCTGGCACTCGTTTCCGTAACTACGAAAACGTGCGTTACAGAAGTTGGTTAAATAACCTAAACAATTAAAATAACTACTTATAAGCAGGTAAAAATTACCAACTAAGCATGTGCTGTAAGTTTCACCTGCCGTTGCTGACTTGGCAAAGCGCAGCTAAGTGGTAGTTATCTAAACGTTCTTGTGAGAACGTTCTCTTGTTAGGTTCAGTGGTTGGGTAGTTCTTTACCCCTTGTATTCTATCTTTCATTCTATTCTAGTGAATTTTTCTTTTGTGTGCCAACTCTATGCCTTCAAGGACTTAACCAAATGCTCTCCTTAGTGAACAACAAAGTTTGCATGGCTGCAGAGAGAGCATTCCGTAGAGCTCCAACTCCCGTTAGAGCAGAAATCTCCGCATGGTGCGGTGAGCGTGGATCGAACACGCATAGAGCCCGTTCTTCTACGTTAGGTCTCATTGAACTTAGCTCGTCGGCATGGAGGATACTGAGGATATCCTCGAGGGAATCGACAGTCTAAGTGAGCGGGAGGCTGCGGTGCTTGCTCGTCATGAAGGTGGAAACCTCACCGAGCAGGAGCTCAACTTCATGCTGTTGGGAGTACGAGCTCAATGGGAGATGGAACATCCACCGACTCGTGCAGAGGGAGACGGCGAATCGCAGACTTCTGGAGACGACGAGAACGTTGAAGAACCGGCGGAATATGGAATGCAGGAGCCACGAGGTGTTCTAGGACAAGGAGAGCCGATGAGCCCCGGCGAAGGCTCGAAGCAGAAGGCGGATGCAAGTCAGAAGAAGGCGACTGGCAAAGGACGCTTGCGCGGTCGAGGATCTGCAGTGAAGACTGGTGGAAGCTCGGCGGTTTCTCATCCGTCTGCATCGAAAGACGGCGGAATTGCACCTGATTACGGCTACTTCAAATTTTCTCCCGACAAGATCATGGTGCCGAAGCTTCTGGATGGACGTCATGACTTATCCGTGTGGAGGGAGTCCATCGAGCCACAACTTGAAATTGCGCAGCTGAAGCAGTTCATCGACGGCTCCATCAAGATTCCACGGCTGAGAGACATCTCGCAATACACACAATTCCGCTCGGCGCAGTTGCTGACTTTCATGGTGATATCGCGTTGCTGCTCTCCATCTGTGAAGATCGCATTGAAGTCATGTCGTCTACGAGTGGACGCGGGTTACCAGTCGTGGCGCTTCATCATGGAGGCCTACAAAGCGACGGATTACCTCTACATCGGACAGCTGGAGGAGAGCTTGACGACACTGGAGATGGCGGAACATGAGACGGCGACGACCTACTGCAATCGTGCGCAGATGATTCTCGCTAATCTGCGAATGGTCGGCGTGAACTACTCGATGGCCTAGTATGTGACTCATGTCCTCAAAGGCCTTCCCGCGGTATACAAGTACCTTCGACGAATGCTTCAATCTCCGGAAAACTGCAAGACCCTCGACGAAAACACTCTGACGAGCAAAATTATCGCAGAGGAGTGCACGCTCGAGCTTGAGAAGCGGAAGGAATCACCTTTGCCACAGGTCAACTGGGCGTCGACCGCAGGGACAGCAGCAGCAGCAGCAGCACCAGCAGCAGCAGCAGCAGCAGCAGAAGCGTTGGTCTTCTTCGCATGTAGCGGGTCTACGGAGCAGAATTCGTCGAACAAAGAGTAGCAGAAGAAAAATGATCGACAACCGAACAAAAACCGGAGCTCGAAGAAACCTTGCTGGGTCTGCGGAGAAATCGGACATTTTGCGTTTCAGTGCGAACAACGTGCCGACAAGAAGGACAATGCTCCAGCGCAGAAGGAGAGTTCGTCGAAGTCAGGAACGCAGAGTGCCAACTCCAATTCAACCAACAAGAAGGGCCTTTCTTGCTCAATGGTGGGACCAGTTGTCGACCAACTGCAGATGTCCGATCTACTCATTTCACTGAACGCAGAAGATGGCGAGGATTTTCAGGCGATTGCTGCAGCCGTCGAGTCCGATCCTGCGGTTGTTCTTCTCGACAGCGGTTGCTCACATCATCTGATGGGCGACGACGCAGCCTTTGTCGAAATGCATGAAGGTGGCGACATTAAACAAGTCCGTGGCTTCAATGGGGCATTCCAACCAGTGCGCGGTCGCGGAAAAATCGCTCTACGCGCCGAAGCTGGGGAGCAGATTCTGATCCCGGATGTGCTCTATGTCAAAAGAGTAAGCATAAGCAGGAGCCATAGCTAGGAGAACCCTAGCTAGGCAAGAGAAAGTTTAGGCAAAGAGGAGGTTCACTAGCAGCAATGAGGATACATATAGCAAACCCTAGATGGGTTGTACTCGCTATAGAGCACCCCACTACAGGCTAGAGAATAACATTCTGACACACCCCCATAGCCAAAGTGGGGTGTAATCAGTACAATGAGCAAGCAGGTAGAAAGCAGGTTCACAAGTGCAAGCAAAGCTAGAGGCATTCACAAAGGGCAAGTGAGGAGGAGGAGGAACTGTGGAAGGAGAGAAGATGAGAGGCGACGGCTGAAGCTGCAGACACACGGGCAACAGGAGTCAAACTGGCACAGTGGCTACCGGAACAGCGCCCCGGACTACAGGAGTAACTGGCTCCGCGGCTAAGAAGAGCGGCAGACGAGCAACGGACCCACGGGCGACTGGCGCAGCTGGCTACGACTGGGCTACCGGAACAGCGCCCCGGACTACAGGTGCTGCTGACGACAAGACGGCAGCCTCCGCTCAACCTCCCCCGACCGTCCCACGCCCCTCTCACACACCCCCTGCTGACACCCTAGCTCCACTTCCACGGCACCCCCCTTAAACCCTAAACCTCGGCTCCCACACATCCACCCCCCTCAGCGGCAGCTGCAGCAGTGGGAGACGGAGGAGGAGGAGGAGCAGGGGACGGCGCACACACACGGCACCCCCAGAGCTGCCACCCCCACACTCCGCACCCCAAAACCCTAAAAACGGGCGGAACGGGGGAAGGAGCGCGGGGGACGGCGAGGGGGACGGCGCTCGGCCCCCAGAACGCGACCACGGGGCAGAGAGGGGCCGCGCGCGGCTCCCCAGGGCGGCGCGACGGGAAATCGGGGCCGCGGGGGGGTCGCGCGCGGCTCCCCAGGGCGGCACGACGGGAAATCGGGGCCGCGGGGGGTCGCGCGCGGCTCCCCAGGGCGGCACGACGGGAAATCGGGGCCGCGGGGGGTCGCGCGCGGCTCCCCAGGGCGGCACGACGGGAAATCGGGGCCGCGGGGGGTCGCGCGCGGCTCCCCAGGGCGGCACGACGGGAAAACGGGGCCGCGGGGGGTCGCGTGCGGCTCCCCAGGGCGACGGGATCGCGGGGCCGCGGGCGACGGGACCGGAGGGCCGCGGGCGACGGGATCGGGGGGCCGCGGGCGTCCCCCACGGTAGGAAACCGCCGTGCGCCTCGGTGCGCACGGCGGGGAGAAAACCGCCGCACGCCCCGAGCGCGCGGCGGGATGAAAATGTGAAGGTCGCGCGCCACGGGGCGCGCGACACTGAGTAGGGCAGCGGAAGCAGCAGTGGGGCCCACAGGCCAGGAGCGTGAAGGCTCTGTTACCATGTCAAAAGAGTAAGCATAAGCAGGAGCCATAGCTAGGAGAACCCTAGCTAGGCAAGAGAAAGTTTAGGCAAAGAGGAGGTTCACTAGCAGCAATGAGGATACATATAGCAAACCCTAGATGGGTTGTACTCGCTATAGAGCACCCCACTACAGGCTAGAGAATAACATTCTGACACTCTACGTACCTGAAATCCATGCGAATCGGTTGTCTGCAGGGCAGCTGAAGGACTGTGGGGTAAAGCTGAAGGATGAAGGTGAAGGGACCCTCCTTCTCTCTACCAATGGGACAGTCCTTGGACGCGCTCGTTATCGAGGACGAGTGCTCAGCACAGATCTCCAGGTGTGGCCGCTGCAGAAATCGGCAGGGGAGGCGATTGCTCTGCGAACATTGGCGACGGATACACAGGCAAAAATGGATGTGTGGCACCCTCGACTTGCACATGCGGGCGTCAAAACCATCAAGCAAACGGCGACGCATGGTGCTGTGACGGGCTTGGATATTGACAAGTCAGACAGCCCTGATCTACCGTGCGTCTCTTGTGTGGGGGGGAAACTTATTCGGCATAGTTTCCCTCAAGAGGGGAGTGAAGAGCAGAAGGTGCTAGGAGTACACATCGATCTGTGCGGGCCCTTCCGAGTTCCTGCGAAAGATGGCAGCCGCTACTTTCTTCTGCTCAAGGATTGCAAATCTCGCTACGTATGGATCTACCCGATTGCTCAGAAAAGCGATGCTCTGCGCGTCTTCCAGAAGTGGCTTTCGCGTGCAGAGAGGCAGTGTGAGGCTTCGCTGAAGGCTCTCCGCTCCTATCGAAGCGGCGAATTTTTGGGAAGTAAATTCACCGAGTTCCTCGAGGAGAAAGGGATTGAGCACGACCTCACTTGCCCTTATACGCCGCAGCAGAACGGGATGGCGGAGCATGAAATGCGGGCTGACGTCGAAGCAGTTAGGACGATGCTTCTGCACATGGGAGCTCCCCACCATTGGTGGCACCTTGCAGCTCTGCAAGCTGTTTGGGTGAGGAATCGTCTAGAACATTCCTCTCTGCCATCAGGGTAACTCCTTATGAGATGCTCTTCGACGAGAAGCCTGATCTTAGCATGGCAAGAGTTTGGGGGTGTATAGTGCAATACCTCATTCCGGAGAGTCAACGGGGGGGGAAGTTGGAGCCGAAAGCTCGTTGGGGTCTCCACCTGGGTGTCTCGCAGCAGAGTAAGGGGTGGCTGGTCCTCGAAAATGTGTCATCGTTCCCAACGGATCCTGAGGATGATGAGGACGATGATGACGAAATGGTTCAGGCAACAGCACCTCTGCCCGTGCCTGCGTCGATTCCGCAACCACAACCTCTTCCAACCAACCCTCAAGTGCAACTCTCGCCGTTGCCAGAAACTTCTCCCGCAGAAGACACTTCTTCTGCAGCAGATGCTCCTTCTTCGGAGCAGATTCGTTTTGTTGAAGATAATCGCTCTGCCTCTTCTACGACAGGGGAGCAGCTGTCAACTGCCACTTCTTCGACGTTCTTTCCTTCAACGGAAAAATTGGTGCCATTGTTGACACTCCTTGGCGAAGAGGGGAGCAAATTGTCGATGAATGTCGTCGCCAATGAGCGACGAGATGTTGAGCAGCCTGCAGATGAAACATCCACAGAAGAGCGATCGGCAGAAGAGCGATCTGCAGACGAGCTGCTTGCAGAAGAAAATGTCGAAGACGAGCTGTCTGCAGAAGGAAATTTCGAAGAAGAGCTGCCTGCATTAGAAGAAATTGCCGCAGAAAAGCAACATGCAGAAGAAGGACCTGCAGACGAAACATTTCAGGTTTCCCGATATGGTCGAAAGATTCAGAAGTCGCTCCGCTTCCGCGAAGCTCTAACGATATTCACGACGACTTCGCTCGACGACATGCATGAGGATGTAGTACAGAAAGAGCTCGACTCTGCTGACGAGTGCGTCGTCGACACGGATCATCGTTGGGACATTTCAACCATGACAGTTGCAGAAGCTCTGCGAAGCTGGAAGGGTGAAGCAGTCAAAGCAGCAATGGATGCAAAGGTGCGGACTCTCTATGACCAGGAGACATGGGAGCTGGTACCTCGTCCGCCTGGGGTCAATGTGATGAAGAATCGATGGGTTTTAACGACGAAGTACAACAAAGACGATACGGTCGACCGAGAGAAGGGTCGACTTGTCGTCAAAGGATACACACAGACCCCTAACGAATTCGACGCAATCTCTGCCCCCGTCGAAAGCTACCGAACTGCTCGAATGCATGTGTCGAATGTGGTTGACGGAAATTTGGAGCTGATGCAACTCGACATGACGAATGCATTTCTAAATGCAAAACTTGACCGTCCTCTCTTCATGGAGCAGCCCGAGTTCTACAACGACGGGACGGGTCGAGTCTGCATGCTGAAGAAAAGTCTCTACGGACTGAAGCAGAGTCCAATGTTATGGTACTAGGCCCTCGACGAAGTGCTGGTCGACGCAGGATGGTCGAAGAGCCAGGTCGACGAAGCTTTCTACTTCCACGAGGACGAGAACCACGACATGTGCTGGGTGCTCGTCTACGTCGACGATCTGCTCGCCGCGAGCCGCAGCAAGGAGCATCTGGCGGAGCTAAAGGCACTGCTCGAAAGTGTCTTCAAGCTGCGGGAGATCAGCCCTGTCAACAAGTACCTGGGACTGGAGCTGATCAGAGACAGGGAAGCGGGGAAGATCTGGCTGCACCAGAGAGGCTACGTCGACAGGGTGCAGAGGCGTTTTCTGCCAGAAGGGCCTCCTCAACGAGTCCCAAAGACGCCAATCTCAGTCGATGCCTTTAAGGTGCTGACATTCGATGACGAGAAATTGTAGGCGCGCACAGAAGAAGAGTACCGGTAGAGACTCGGATCTCTCCAGTTCGCTGCCTGCACCATTCGTCCCGACCTCACCTTCGCTTGTAGCGAACTCGTGTCTGGTCAGACTGTTCGGAGCAACCAGCATTGGAGGGAGCTCGATCGCTGCATTGCGTACCTTGTTGGGATGCGCGATGTTGCCCTCGAATTCGGCGGAGGAAATGGGGAAATGCGTCTCGTCGGATTCGCTGATGCAAACGATGCAGGAGACAAGCAGAATCGCAGCAGCACGGGTGGCTACATTTTCACTCTTGGCGGAGCTGCTATTTCATGGGCAAGTCAGAGGATCAGGTGCATCACCCACTCTTCTACAGAGTCGGAGTACATCGCTGCAGTGGAGGCTGGAAAGGAGGCTCGAAAGCTTCGTTTTCTGATGGCAGAATTTCGCATGCTCGACGAGACGTCACCAACGATTATCCACGTCGACAACCAATCTGCGATTTCTGTGTCTGAAGGAATGGGGCTCAAGGGAAAGTTGAAGCACATGGAGCGGCGCTACATGTGGCTGCAGAGCATGGTGAAACGTCGCAAGATGAAGCTGCAGTACATTTCGACGAACGAGCAGCCGGCAGATTACTTGACGAAAGCACTATATTTCCCCGCGTTCAACAACTGTTTTGAGAATGTTGGTCATGTAAGGCTTTTGGCGAAGGGGAGCAATGCAGAGTGTCCTCTCGACGAGGAATAGGTGCCATGACCTTATCATGGCTGGTGCGGTGGTGTGTGTGAACTGCAGATTTCTGCAATTCCTTGTGTGTTTGTTTTTCTGCATGTTTGTTTTTGTTTTTGGTTTTTCTTTCTGTCTTGCTCTGGTGTGTGGTGTAGACAGGTCAATGTTCTCTGCGACGACCAAGCATGATCAATGCAGGGGAGTGTTGAGTCGGCATTGATCCTGCAGATCTGGTCGTCGCGTTCTGCAGGGAAGGAGTTTACCGCCGAAGCGAATGCTGCAGAAGATTACGTGTGACTCTGCAGCAGAGGGAGTTCGGAAAAGCGGAAAGCAGGCTCCGCAGCAGAAAGTGCGCATCCGCAGAAGAATGCGCATCTGCAGAAGAGCGCGCATCTGCAAAAACCAGTTCTGCCGAGGAAGGCGCGTCTGCAGAAGCCGATTTTTGCAGAGGACCAGGTCTTCTACCGACGAACCCCTCCGACGCAAAAGTGCGATTGTTTCGTAACTTTTGCGTGGGAATTTCGGAACATTGGGACATTGAGAAATTGACCCCGGGGAACAGTGCGCGGAACTGGGGTGTTCAATCTGGGAGCGAATTTGAACCACCTGAGCAAACTGAACCTGGCGCACGTTTTCGTAACTATGAAAACGTGCGATACAGAAGTTGGTTAAACAACCTGAACAGTTAAAATAAGTACTTATAAGCAGGTAAAAATTACCAACTAAGCATGTGCTGTAATTTTCTCCTGCCGTTGCTGACTTGGCAAACCGCAGCTAAGTGGCATTTATCTAAACGTTCTTGTGAGAACGTTCTCTTGTTAGGTTCAGTGGTTGGGTAGTTCTTTACCCCTTGTATTCTATCTTTCATTCTATTCTAGTGAATTTTTCTTTTGTGTGCCACCTCTATGCCTTCAAGGACTTAACCAAATTCTCTCCTTAGTGAACAACAAAGTTTGCATGCCCAACGCGCTAGCGCTCTAGACGAAAATCAACCGACGCGATGGCACCAGCGACCAATGCTCCAGCACTTAGGAAAGAGGGGTGTTTCTTACCAAAACGATTGTCACTATAAGTTCTTTGAAGAGTAGCGTATCGAGATGGTAGAACGAAAGATAGAACAGAGAAGAGGGGTTGTACTAGCAGCATGCAAGGTACATATAGGAAACCCTAATTTGGGTTGTACTCGCTATAGAGTACCCCACTGCAGGCTAGACAATTACAACATTCTGACACACCCCCATAGCCAAAGTGGGGTGTAATCAGCGCAAATAACCAGTCATAGATCAAGTCCACAAATGCAAGTAAAGCTAGAGGCAGTCACAGAGGGCAAGTGAGGAGGAGGAGAGACTGTGAGGGGCGATCTGCTGCAGACACAACGGGCAACAGGAGCGGCGTGCACAGTGGCTACCGAGCGCACGAGGGCACCGGACTACGGGAGTATCTGGCTCCGCGGCTACGACGAGCACACACAGGAGCAACTGACCCACAGGCAACTGGCGAAGCAGGCTCGCTGGGCTACCGAAACGCGCGAGGGCATCCGGACTACTGGCGCTGCTGGCGTCACGACGGCTACTTCCACGCAACCTCCCCCGACCGTCCCACGCCCCTCTCACACACCCCCTGCTGACACCCTAGCTCCACTTCCACGGCACCCCCCTTAAACCCTAAACCTCGGCTCCCACACATCCACCCCCCTCAGCGGCAGCTGCAGCAGTGGGAGACGGAGGAGGAGGAGGAGCAGGGGACGGCGCACACACACGGCACCCCCAGAGCTGCCACCCCCACACTCCGCACCCCCAAACCCTAAAAACGGGCGGAACGGGGGAAGGAGCGCGGGGGACGGCGAGGGGGACGGCGCTCGGCCCCCAGAACGCGACCACGGGGCAGCGAGGGGCCGCGCGCGGCTCCCCAGGGCGGCGCGACGGGAAATCGGGGCCGCGGGGGGGTCGCGCGCGGCTCCCCAGGGCGGCACGACGGGAAATCGGGGCCGCGGGGGGTCGCGCGCGGCTCCCCAGGGCGGCACGACGGGAAATCGGGGCCGCGGGGGGTCGCGCGCGGCTCCCCAGGGCGGCACGACGGGAAATCGGGGCCGCGGGGGGTCGCGCGCGGCTCCCCAGGGCGGCACGACGGGAAAACGGGGCCGCGGGGGGTCGCGTGCGGCTCCCCAGGGCGACGGGATCGCGGGGCCGCGGGCGACGGGACCGGAGGGCCGCGGGCGACGGGATCGGGGGGCCGCGGGCGTCCCCCACGGTAGGAAACCGCCGTGCGCCTCGGTGCGCACGGCGGGGAGAAAACCGCCGCACGCCCCGAGCGCGCGGCGGGATGAAAATGTGAAGGTCGCGCGCCACGGGGCGCGCGACACAGAGTAGGGCAGCGGAAGCAGCAGTGGGGCCCACAGGCCAGGAGCGTGAACGCTCTGTTACCATATCGAGATGGTAGAACGAAAGATAGAACAGAGAAGAGGGGTTGTACTAGCAGCATGCAAGGTACATATAGGAAACCCTAATTTGGGTTGTACTCGCTATAGAGTACCCCACTGCAGGCTAGACAATTACAACATTCTGACATAGCGAGGTAATCTCTAGTACTTGTGGTATTCGTCACTCAGTAGTTGGGATGGCACGTAAAAAATAAATAAGAATGTTGAAAAGCTTGTCAAGAAGTGCCAAGAAATGCGAGTAGCTTCTGAGGAATAGTTGAATCTGAGTAGTAGCTGGTGGCGAAGTAGCGAGAGATGGGAGAGATGGTTGAGCGGGAAGGATTGGGGGGAGGAGGGGGTGTTGGGAGGATGCGCTTCATACGATTTTTGTTGTCGACTGAGGTGGGTTCAAATTGCTGTACGTCTCAAATTTGAATTGAAACTTGGGGGCTTAACGTGGTCACTTGTAAAGTTTTTTTTCTTCTAGAAGGCTTGAGTAACATTAGGGTTGTATTACCAAATTCTACTCTGCCAGAATTTGGCTCACGTAAAATCCACGTCAAATTGACTGAACTGACACAATTCTGCTTGTGGATGAATCATCTTTGAGACAACTCATCATTTTAAAGACAACTCATACAAAATGAATAGACTAGTGTGGTCCTGAATATAGTGCAGCTAAAAAGTTTAGCTTCAGGTTGTTCCACTATGGCCATATTCATATGATGATTGCTAAAAGTTTGTACTTATCATACTTCGCTCGAAATCCAACATTTTAGTAGTAAATGAAAAAATCTAATGCATCTATTTTATTCAATAACGCATACGTACGAAATATATAACTCAACATAAAATTCCATTCATATATCTCATATATCAAGTGCAATTTATAAGATCCATTTTCAAATAGACGTCATTAATCACACACGCATGCAACATCTATGTATTTTACCCTCCAAACAAGAGCCCTTATGTGGCACGTTAAATGCACGATTAATCATTCACCCATTTCAAAGTGGCAGTCACCAAAATATGCATTTATACGGCTCGTTATGTTTATTATACATTAGTTTTCCTAGTTTAAAAATGTATGTCCTACGCAACCCATACGACGTTAAACGTCAAGTCTTGTTCATGTTTTAATCAACCTCGTCATCTACATTCTCTATGCTCAAGGTTTTTACCACAAAGACTTCCGCTACTACTTCTCTGAGGCATACATATCCTAACGAAGATCCTTATCCTAACATAGTATAAGAGCAAGTTTGGAGTATAGGAACTGCAGTTCGAAATGACCTTTATTATAAATTATTTTACACTGAAGGGCAAGCATTATGCTAGGCGCAGAATGCGGCAAAACTGGAGAAAATCCATCCCATACCTCGACCAATGTTGCTTCCAGAACGACAACGGTGGACACAACGCTCATTGAGCAGCTTATAAGCCGTATTAGCGCCCTGGCGAGCCATCAGCCGAGGAGCGTTGATGGCTGTAGTTACGTCCACAGGCCTCCCGATTTACAAGGAGCTCGCTCTGATAGGTCGTTTACCTTCGACAATCGAGGAGCACGAGCATCTACGCAAGTGCAAGCAGCTCATGACGAAATAATAGAGTCAATACAAAGCAAGTTTCTCTCAACATCGAAACTCAGAACGACCAAGCTCTTCGACGAGAAGAATTTCTACCGCTCGAGTTTCGAATTCGAACTATTGGGCATAAAGTGACGGTTTTGTTGATGGGAATGGAGTGTTGGCCCTGCCCTCGCTTGGGCAACGCTGACGACTTGGTCTAATGTACGGGAGTAGCAGCCGACCGTTCACAGTGGGAGAGCTACTCGACAGGCTTCGTCGAGCTGTAGGGGACCGCGGTGGTGTTGATGTCGACCAAGGAGCTCGACAGCTGCAACTGACTGGTCTGGGCGACGGGTGGGCCGTCGACCAGGAGGGGCAGTTCGACCGGGAGGTCGACGGAGCAGTCCGTCGACTTGCAGTTCAACCGGGATGTCGTCAGAGCAGTCCGTCCACCTAATTGACAAGTGAGCAGCGGTCGACGAGGGGAGCTCGGCGACAACAGCTGACAGATCCGGTCGACGGAAGGGGTCCGTCGACCATGGGGCAGCTCGACAGGAGCTGTGGTCGACCAGAGGCACCTGGTGGTCGACCAAAGGCAGTGGTGGTCCACCGATAGCACCTGGTGGTCGATCGGAGCATCTGGTGGTGTCCAGGTCGACCAGGTAACCTGCTCGGCGAGTTCTGCGGAGGCACGCGAACATCGTCTAGGGCGCAATGATGAAGGAGACTTCGGGCTAGAATGCCGAAATTAATGTGGCTCGTCAGGTGCAGACAACAGCCGACGGATGCGTAATTCACGGTGCAAGTCGGGCCAATCGTCTGCACGCACCTGTGAGCGTGTACACTGCTGTCTTCTACGGGGCAACGCTGGACAGCCGCCCCACTGCAGCGTTGGCACGCCGTCGACCTGCTGCGTTGGCAGGTCGCCTTTCTGCAGTGCTGGCGCGGCTACTCTACATAACGCTGGCACGCGGTCGACCATGCAGTGCTGGCGGTCGACCAGGCTAGCTGCAGAGTTGCTAGGTGCCTGATGTAGTCATTCTGTCATTCCTTGTATAATCATTCTGTAATTACAGCTTTGCTAGTGGAAACTCTTGCCGATTTCTCCCGTGAATGTGCAAGCACTAAGGAACTAAGCAAAGCTACGATCACTCCTAGTAGTTCGTGCCAACCCCCGTAGTCTAGCTCACTACCGTTGTAGAGTGACTCTCCGCATGGTGCGGTGAGCGTGGACGGCCCCGCATATTACCTTCAGATAGGAGCCAACTTTTGCACCTACTAAGTCGTTCGTACGCCGGTAGCAGCGTTAGTCGCCATGGTCGACCCCGTAGTTGATGCGGGCGTAGCGGACACCTTGGAGGCACGCTTGGCTGATGCGAGGAAACGCCACGCGGATGGCGAGTACGGGATGATCCCCTTGGTGATTGTCGAGTTGGGCATCCAGCCGCAGTGAGCGACGGAACATCCTTCTCGTCCTGCATCTCCTCGGCCGGTGCGAAATGAAGGTAGCATCGATGACGAGGTCGACGGCGGTGCACGAGTCAACGGTAGCGAAGGCACGAAGCAGAGAGGGGTGATCAAGGTCGACGGTGGCATCGACAGGATTTAGGCACGAGTGCAGCGATCGACGGCGGCCGGAGGCAGTTTGCGTGTCGACGTCAATGGTCGATGTTCCTCTGGAGGGCTCTCGGCGACGACGCACGTGACGACGGGCGGGATTGCACTGGCATATGGCTACTTCAAGTTCTCGCCGGACCGGATCACCGTCGCCCCGCTGCAAGGGCGACGGGACCGGATCACCTAGAGGGAGTCGATAAAACCTCAGCTGGAGGTCGCCAGGCTGAAGGGCTTTGCTGATTGGCACTGTGCCAATTCCGCCCGAGGAGGATGTCGAGCTGCGCGGGGAGTTTCGTGCTGCTCACTTGCTCACCTTCATGGTCATCTCGAGGTGCTGCTCGCCGGTGGTGCAGCTAGCGCTCAGGAGCTGTCGCGAGCGACTCGATGCTGGTCACTAGGCATGGCACTTCATCTAGTCGACGTACCAGGTGAAGGACGACATGTACATCAGATAGCTAGAGGAGAAGATGACACACATTTGGATGGGCGAGCAGGAGTTGGCGGCGGACTACTGCAACCGTGCTCGACGCATTCTGGCTGAGATGCAAATGACGGGCGCCGAATACTCTACGGCGTCCTACATCACCCACGTCATCTAGGGCCTGCCGCGCAGCTACAACCTCATGAAGAGGATGATGATGGTGCCCGGCACGTGTGAGTCCCTCGACAAGGACTCCATCACCAGCTACATCCTCCAAGACGAGGCTATGCAGGAGGCAGAGCAGCCCACGGAGCTCCTTCCGCAGGCGAGCTACGCTGCACCGACGAAGCAGAATCGTCAGCAGGAGCAGCGCGGGAAGCCGGGCGGAGGTGGTAGCGGAGGTGGGTAGTCAACGAAGGACGTCGATAAGAAGAGGTCAACGCGGGACAAGGGCCTTTGAGTTGGTGGTCGACGGCGGGAGTGCTGAATCTGTGGTGGCCCCGAACATCTCTCCTTCGAATGCCCTGGCCGCGATGACAGTGGCGAGGACGACACGAAGGGAGGCCGCGTCGGTCAACCAGTCGTCGCCCCCGTCGAGATGAGAAGAAGCGCAAGGAGAAGCAGACGTCGAAGAAGACCTCGTCGATGAAGGACGTTGACGACTCCAGCGGCAAGGGCCGAGGCGACGGGGAGGCGTCGTGCTCGATGGTCGGCGTGGTGGAGCCGACGGTCTCGCTGGCGCCGGAGGCTGGCGAGGACTTCCAGGCGGTGGCGGCAGATGAGCAGGCAAACCCGATGGCGGTGCTGCTCAACATCGGTTGCTCCCACAACCTGGTGGGGACGAAGGCAGTCTTCGTCGACATGGTGCCGAGCGACGTTGTGAAGCACGTGCGTGGCTTCAATGGGGCATTGCAGCCGGTCGAGGGACGAGAGACAGTCGCTCTGCAGGGGGAGGCCAGGAAGAGGGTCCTCATCCCCGATGTGCTCTATGTTCCGGGCGTGCAGGCAAACCTGCTGTCTGCTGGCCAACTGAAGCAGAGCGAAGTGCAGCTGCAGGGCGATGACGACTAGATGTTGCTCGTCGCCGCGACAGGGGAAGTGCTCGGTCGAGCACGCTACACCGGACGAATCCTCTGCACCGACCTTCGCCCCTGCTCGACGCGGTCGCCGTCGACCGAGGTGGTGGCCTTACGGACGATCGTCTTGGCGACAAAGGTGACTCCCGACCGGCTGCACGCGAGGCTCGCGCACGTCGGCGTCGACACGATCAAGAGCTTGGCGAAGCATGAAGTTGCCACTGGGCTCGACATCACTCCGTCAACCGGAGCGGACCCACCGTATGTATCGTGCGTCGGAGGAAAGCTGGCGCGGCACACCTTTCCCGACATGGGCTTGGATGCCGAGGAGGCATTGGCTGTCGTGCACATTGACTTGTGCGGACCATATTGGGTGGCTGCCAAGGATGGCAGCTTGTACTTCCTGCTGCTGAAGGATCGCCACACTCGGTTCGTGTGGGTAATGCCTGTCGCTAAGAAGAGCGACGTGCGGCGGGAGTTTGAGAAGTGCCTGGTGCTAGTGGAGCGACAGACGAAGAAATCGATGCTGATGCTCCGCTCCGACCGATGAGGGGAGTTCCTTGGGAAGGAGTTTACCAACTTCATCGACGGGAAGGGCATCGTCCACAACCTAACGTGCCCTACACTCCGCAAGAGAACAACATGGTGGAGCGAGAGATGCGCACGGTCGTCGAGTCCGTGCGGACGATGTTGCTGCACATGGGAGTGCAGCACCACTGGTGGCACCTCGCTCTTCGACAGGCTGTCTGGGTGCACAACTACTTGGAGCGGTCGACGAAACCACCTTGGACGACGCCGTACCAGCTGCTGACCGGGAAGAAGCCTGACTTCATGTGGCGTGGGTATGGGGCTGAATGGTGCAGTCCATGGTTCTCGAGCAGCAGCGTGGTGGGAAGCTGGCGCCGAAGGCTCGTTGGGGGCTTCACCTGGGTGTGTCGCCGGAGAGCAAGGGCTGTCAGATGCTCAACCTGACCGACAACAAGGTGGTCACGTTGGTCGAGGTGATCTTCAATGAATCGCTGTCGCTGGAGGTGTGGAAGGCGAAGTATGGGCCGGCGTCGGGGCGGACGCAGGCACACCCGCCGACGGTCACCTCGACAGTAACAGTTCCCCTGCTTACCGACGTCGACGAGATGCTGATGAGGATGTTGTGGAGGTTCCCACACCTCCCCATGTTCTTGCTCCTCCCTTCTCTATCGCAGATCGGCCTGTGTCGACGCCTATGTCGGTCGCCGGCGATGAGGGGAGAATTGAGGCGTCGCCTGTGGCGCCGACCATTGGCATCGCCGGCGGTCGACAAGGCGCCAAGCTCGTCGACCAGGATTCGGTCGACGACAGGGGAGCAGCAGACAGGGGAGCCGGTCGAACAGTGTGAGGATCGAGGATCGAGTTCAGAAATGAGAATGTAAATTGAATGATCACCTGGGTACAATACGAGGCTATATATAGGCTCGACACAAGGGGCAGTAACCAGGTGTTACGCGAAGGTTCTGCGGGTCGCGAAGCGTCCCGAACAGACCCTTCCCGAATTCGGTAGAAAGCAGTTCGGTGGCAACCGAATAGCTCCGAATTCGGTGTAACCTAGCACGGTGCTTATAACTATAATAAAATATAGGAAAGCACCTAGCCTAGGAATCAAACAATTCATGCATGCAGAAATTAAACCTAAGCTAGAAATAGCGTAAGGGAATAAAAGCAAGCATAAATAACAAGCATTAGCCGTCGTACTCTCACAAACAGGAGGCAGCAGCAGGGGTGCGGTCGACAGGGAGGCTGTCGAAGTCAGCAGCAGGCGAGCAACTGGTCAAAGGGTCGAAGCAGCTAGTCGACAAGGAAGGGGAGCAATCAGCAGGTGAAGAGTCCACTGACAGCGACGTGGTGGAGGTGCCGATCACGAAGCCTAAGCCGCGACGCACAGGTCGAGCTCAACGACCGCCGGAGCGGTTGAGCTTCCACGCCTACCTCCCACCAGCTGCGACGAGGAGCGTAGAGAACCCTACCAACATTCCTGGGGGTCAGCGTGTCGCGATCTGCACGTGTACCCAGACGGGCCGTCACCTGACCACGTCCACCCGTCGCCCAGGGTCGAGTCTGTACACACTGACTACTGAGCCTCCTCAGGTCGCTGCGTCTGGTCAGGTGTCTGCGTCAGGTCAGGTAGCAGCACCCTGTTCGTGTCGCCACCTTGCACACCAGACTCTCCTCTGGCACCACCGTCTTGGTCACCCCTCCCTGCCACGCCTCCATGGCATGCACTCCCGCCTCCTTGTCTCTGGTCTTCCCAGGTCTCTGCCCCCACTCACTCGCCTGTCCCGCCTTCCTTGCGTCGAGGGGCGGCAGCGTGCCGCTCCTCACTCCTCCTCGTTTCCCCCGACAGAGGCTCCCCTGCAGACTCTCCACATGGACGTGTGGGCCCCAGCCTACGTCAAGGGACAGGGCCACGAGAGATACTTTATGCTGGTTGTTAACGACTACACGCGTTACACCACGGTCTTCCTCTTGCGCAGCAAGGGGGAGGTCCCTGATATCTTGATCCCTTGGATCCGCGCTGTCCGTCTCCAGCTCCGCGAGCGGTTCCGCACGGACCTTCCTGTCCTGCGTTTGCACTCTGACAGAGGTGGTGAGTTCTCCTCCGACCTCTTGCGGGACTTTTGTCGTGGGGAGGGCATCCTCCAGTTGTTCACGCTTCCGGCCTCCCCGCAGCAGAATGGGATTGCTGAGCGCCGCATTGGCTTAGACATCGAGGTGGTTCTTACCTCCATGATCCATGTGGCTGCTCCCTATTTTCTGTGGCTGTTTGCGGTACAGTGCGCATCAGCTCAACCTCTGGACCCGTGTCTCCTTGCCGGAGACCTCGCCTACGCTGCGTTGGACAGGGAAGGATGGCAATGCGTCAGTGTTCTAGGTCTGGGGCGCTCGTGCCTTTGTCCGCAATACGTCCACAGACTAGCTCTCCTCCCGCGCCATTCCCTGTGTCTTCCTTGGCTTCCCCCCTGACGCGCATGGCTGGCAGTTTTACCACCCCACCTCGCGCCGTGTTCTGTCCTCTCAGGACGTCACGTTTGACGAGTCGGTTCCCTTTTACCATCTCTTCCCCTACCGCACTGCCCCTCTCCCCCCCCCCCCGCCGCTCTTCCTCGCTCCAGGTCCCCCTCCGGTAGACCCCCTCCCCCCTCAAGGTCCTGCTCCTTCAGGTGTGTCTCAGGTAGACCCACTTCCCATAGCTGAGACTGTCGAGGTCACCGACGACTCTGGTGCTGCTGGGGGTGGTGCTGCTAGGGGTGCTGCATATGGAGGTGCTGAGCTTGTGGGTGCGGAGCCTAGGGGTGCTAAGCCTGAGGGTGCAGAGCCTGGGGGTGCCGAGCCTGAGAGTGCGGAGCCTGGGGGTGCTGAGCCTGGGGGTGCGGAGTCTGGGGGTGCTGAGCTTGGGGGTTTTGAGTCTAAGGGTGCTAGGCTTGGGGGTGCTGCGTCTGCTGGAGGTCCTCCACGTGCGTGGTTTGCTCTGCGCACCCGCCTTCGGAGTGGCACTGCTGGTGCTGGAGGCCTTGCCGTTGGAGGCACTGGAGCTGGAGGCGCTAGAGCTGGAGGCACTGGAGCTGGCGACCCTGGAGCTGGAGACACTGGAGCTGTTGGCGCTGGAGCTGGAGGCGCTGGAGCTGGAGGCACTGGAGCTGGAGGTGCTGGAGCTGGAGGCGCTGGAGCTGGAGGCGCTTGAGCTGGAGACACGGATACCTCGTCGCGGCAGTCTCACCGATGGAAGCCTCTCTCACCATCGCAGCTACGCGAGTGGTTTGCTCGGTGCATCGCCTTTGGAGTGGTGCTACTGGAGCTGGAGGCCCTGCCGCTGGAGGCACTGCTGCTGGAGGCGCTGGAGCTCGAGGCGCTGGAGCTACTAGTCCTGGAGGTGCTGGTCGAGACGACAGGCAGCAGCAAAGTCAACAAGCTCGGTGACTAACGCAGATGCAGCAGTGGACTCAAACAAAGTGTCAATGACAATTGTGGCTAGTGAGACGTGTGACAGTAGGGCTAGCAGCATGAACCAAGTCAGACTCAGGGTCCGGAACGTGCGTAAGAGAGGGCGTCGGAGGAGACGGTAGGGGGACACGCTGTGGAGCAAAGGAAGGACGAAGTGCCAGGGGACGGGAGGAGGACGCGGACGAGGAACACGACGACCAGTGCGAACAGCGCGAACAGGCGAGGCAGGACGAGACTCAGGCTCACGACGCTCTGTAAGAGAGTCCGTCTGCTCAGTGTAAGGAGAAAAAGCAGGCAGTGGGGAGACTAGCTGTAACTGTGGCTGCGACTGGTCAGGTGATGGACACTAGAACCTGGCGAAGCACTGGGTCAGGAGGTGGCAGAGACGACGATGACGGTGGAGCGAAGTACAGTCGCCACTGTGCAGTACCACTAGCACCAGCACCTCCAGTGCCTCCATCACCAGCACCTCCTGCTCCAGGGTCACTAGCTCCAACTCCGCCTGCTCCAACGGGTGCCTCCAGCTCCAGCACCTCCAGCACTAGGGTCACCAGCTCCAGCTCCTCCAGCTCCAGCGCCTCCAGGTCCAAGATCTTTAGCTCCAGTGCCCGCAGCACCACAAGCTCTGGCAGCTCCAGTACCTCTAGTACAAGCACCTCTAGGTTCAGCAGCTCCAGCACCTCCAATACCTCAAGCTCCAGTGCCGCAAGCACCAGCAGAGTCTTGTTGCTGAGTCTGAGTCTGTCTGTCCTCCGTCCGTTGGGGGTGAGTGTGCTCTTGGCACAGACGTCCTTGAGGACAGGCAGGAGGACTTTGAGTGTCTTGCAGCTGCTGTACCTCATCTCGTGGCCATGCTGCTTGCACCTGAGGGAGACCCGGATGCACTAGACATCCCGACCCCGCGCTCTTATGCAGAGGCGATTACGGGTCCCTACTCCTCTTAGTGGCAGACAGCCATGGACGCAGAGATGGCAACCTGGAAGTCCAAAAGCACTTACGTGGACGTTTTTCTTTTTGTTGGGTCGAACATCGTCGATGGCATGTGGATTTTCAGGGTGAAGCGGCCGCTGGGTTCTCCGCATGTCTTCAAGGCTCGTTTCTTTGCTAGAGGCTTCAGTCAGCGAAAGGGAGTTAACTTCTTCCATACATTCTCCCCCACCCCGAAGATCACTATTCTTCGGGTGCTGCTGTACGTTGCCGCTCAGCGTGACTACGAGCTTCACTCTCTGGACTTCAGCACAGCCTTCTTACAGGGCAGCCTGCACGAGGAGATCTGGCTGCGCCGCCCACCTGGCTTCACTGGGTCGTTCCCTCCTGGTACCCAGTGGAGTCTCCGGCGGCCAGTCTACGGTCTTCGCCAGGCGCCTCGTGAGTGGCACGACACACTGAGGACTACACTTGCGGCTCTTGGGTTTGCTCCTTCGACTGTTGACCCGTCGCTGTTTCTGCGCACCGACACTTCGTTGCCGCCGTTCTACATCCTCGTGTACGTCGACGACTTGGTCTTTGCCACTGCTGACACTGAGGCTCTCGCCCTGGTGAAGTCGGAGCTGCAGAAGAGACACACGTGCACAGACTTGGGTGAGCTGCGCAGCTACCTTGGCTTGCAGATCACCCGGGACAGAGCACGCCACACCATCACACTGACTCAGTCACACGTGGTGCAGCAGGTCCTTCAGCGCTTCGGCTTCACCTGGTCCTCGCCACAGCACACTCCTCTGGCTACAGGTCACTCGCTCTCAGCTCCACATCCAAACGAGTCCATAGAGCCGAGTGGTCCTTACCCAGAGCTAGTGGGATGGCCTGCACTCGACCTGACCTTGCGTACCCTCTTGGCCTTCTGGCTCGCTACGTGGCTCCTGGTAGGCACCGAAAGGTGCACATGGATGCTGCTAAGAGGGTGCTGCGTTACCTGTGCAGTACATCGGGCATGGGGCTCGTGCTTGGAGGACGGGGTGACGTTGTCCTCACTGGACACTCAGGCTACGCAGCGGTCGTCACAGGGTTACACCTTCAGCCTTGGCTCTGGCTCTGTTTCTTGGCGGTCTACTCGCTCTTCTTCTGTTCTCAGCTCCAATTGTGAGGCTGAGATCTACGCCACAGCCATGGCTGCACAGGAGTTACGCTGGCTCACCTACCTGCTGACTGACTTGGGAGAGAGGCCTCGTTCTCCTCCAGTTCTGTACGTCGACAACAAGGCCACCATTGCCTTGTGTCAGGAGCAAAGACTGGAGCACAGAACGAAGCACATCGCTCTGCGTTACTTCCTGGCTCGAGAGTTGCAGCAGCGTGGTCAGCTTCGTCTTGCTCACGTGGCCACTCGGGCTAACACTGCTGATATATTCACCAAGGAGCTTCCTTCTGGTGATCATCAGCACTTTCATACTTTGTTAGGCCTTGTGCCTACGTTTCCGCACTTGCTGTAGTTCTTGCTGGTACTGTGATCTATATATATATACCTGCATGCTTGCTCTTGTTAGGTAGCGATCACTGTGATGCTGCTGTTGCATATATATCTCTGCATGTGAACTGGCCCTGTGGCCCTTTGCTTGTGCTCAGTGTGTGTGGTGACATTGTGATCCACCCTGAGCTTGCTTTGCTTTTCTTGACTGGTCTTGTGACCCCTTGCTCTCCCCCACTTTGCCTGAGACCCCTTATGTCAAATTGTATGTTATATATGTTTAGGCTGTAGTGGGGTAGCCAATATGGGGTACAACCCCATTAGGGTTTCATATTTGTGCCAAACCCTGATCTAGTCACTTCACTTCTGTCTCTAGTTTCTTACATCACGCGGGCCCTAGGGCGGCGCGACTCGCAGGGGAGGGTGGCGTGCGGCCAGCAGGGCGGCGCGACGGGCAGGGCAGGGCGACCGCGGCAGCCAGCAGGGCAGCGCGCGGGCAGGGCAGGGCAGCGCGACTGGTGGGGCAGCGCTACGAGAAGGGAACTATTCTTTGGGGCCTAAAAGAAACGGTTCTAGAACAGGACCTGCTCTGAAACCATGTAAGAAGACTGGACGAGAATGAGTGCATTGAGAAGAGATATGTGTACAAGTACTGACCCTATGTGGGTTGTACTCCTTATGGGCTACCCCACTACAGGAGACACAACAAGAGCAACATAATATTTTGACAAAAACATCAGGGACCAACGGATTTCTAGGAGGGGGGGGAGAGGGGTGTGTCAAAATATGTTCTTCATATTCTATATAATTGTCTATAGTGTTAGTGTAGCTGCCTCATGTTTGGTGGTGGTGCACCTCCTTGTCTTGCTCATCCTATTTGTACCTGCCTTTCCATAGTGAATACCCCTTTTCTTTGGCCAACCCTTGTGTTCTATCCTAAAACCATAGGCTCCTAGTCCTAGGTTATGCTTAGTATTCTGACAGGGTGGGGGGTGGGGGGAAGGGGGATGTACGCTCTTCAGTGTAATCTTTGCTGAGGAAAAAAATACCCAATGCATTAGTGTGGCCTACAACGTTACACTGACATATCAGTGTAATAGTAATCCTCCAAAAAATTCCCAAACACATCAGTGCAAGCCCAAAATTTCACCCTGATGATTAGTGTAGAAGGACAAATTACACTGATAACAAGGGACGTGCCCCCATAGGCTGAATGAGGGGCATCAAAGCAAGTAGAGCAAATAATTGGTCATAAGATCTGTCAAGAAGAAAAAAAAAATACAGCAAGACAAAGCTCACGGTGGATCACGATTTACAAAGTCACCACACAGTCTTACCACAAGCAAGTGGCCACAAGGCCAGTTCACATGCAAATATTAATATACCGTTATCACCCCGTGTATACCCCTCCCCCCCCCCCCCCCCTCAGCAGTTGTGAACCCCCGGGTTTATAATACAGACGTGGGTCTTAAATTTGGGTATGATTTTGTTTTTTCCCCCTATTTGATTGAAAATATTATAAGACCCCCCACCTTTATGTGAATGTGTGATTTTATAATAGAATAGAGTCGTTTTGTGAAGGAGAACATAATTTTTCCCCTTCCGATTAAGTCACGTGGGCATCGCACCATCAACGTTGTGCATTTTTTTTTTTTTTTCTAGCCATTACTAGGCTCATGAATTAAAGCTTGACCAGTTGCGAGCGTGATGCCATCTGGCAAATGCCTGGCAATTGCCTGACAATGGAATCCTCATGGTCGTTCTTCGAAGTTCATTTGAATTGATTGGCTGTGTGGTTGCCCAATCAGACAGCAATGCCGTAAGCCCCCGGATAGAAGCGCAGGCCTCGGATAAGCGCCGGCGCTTATAAAAGGATGAGGGCGCTTATGTCTGGTCCTCGATTCTAAGCTCACCCCTAATGGCTTACGGATAATAAGCACCACCCTCTATTTTTTACCTTGTAATTTTACTGAAATCTTTGTAATGAAACTCACTTTTGCATCCATTAACCCTTGACCCTCGCTCAGCTCACTGCCAGCGTGTCTAGTCAGAATGAGCTGTCAGAGGCGCAAACTGACTTAGTCTTACTGTTTGTGTTTGCAGGAAATGATTCCCTGTCAAGTATCGCGAGATTCTCATTCACAGGCTTGTTTAGTTTCGACTTGATTCAAATCACAAGAACGAGAAATACAGTTTGGTGTCAAATAAACAAGTTTCGTATGTGTCTTTTAGCCGGTGCTTATAAAATTCCTCGATAATAAGTGCACCCCCCAAAAAACAGTGTTTTTCTATCCCCCCAGGGGCGCTTCTATCCGGGGGCTAACGGTAAGTGTGTTTCTTATTGACGAACCGTCGTCACCACGTCATCAGATTCATTTTAGGCTACACTGATGCATCGGAGCTGTTTAGTATAAAAGCAGCTTTTGCTCTGATTCATCAGGGCTACATAGGGTAAGGTACCCTGATTTGTGAGTGCTATTGTAATATTTGTACTGAATACTTAGGGTCGGTAATATTGCACCATAAAGTGGTGTAGTGAATAGTTCGTTGACCTGGCACGCAACAGGTCACCAGTTCATTTTTCGCTTGCTCCATGACCCCGTCCCCTCTAGTCACGTGGCTGAATGCGGTGTCAGAAGGCTAAGCGAGAACGATGCATTGAGAATGGATCAGGGTACAAGTACTAACCCTTACAGGGTTGTACCCCTTATAGGCTACCCCACTACAGCCTATACAATATAGACATCATAACAGTTTGACACACCCCCATAGGCGAACAAGGGGTCACAAGACCAGTCAAGAAAAGCAAAGCAAGCTCAGGGTGGATCACGAAGTCACCACACACTCCGAGCACAAGCAAATGGCCATAAGGCCAGTTCACATGCAGAGTTATATAAAAGACAGCAAACAGTACAGTGGACATATCCTAGCAAGAGTAAGCATGCAGGTATATATTTGGGTTTTTTCACGTGCCTCTCGATCAATCAAAATACCTTGAGAAGTGGATAAAATGACAATTCCAGTAACAGCAAAGTCACGCAATGAGCAAGTGAGACAAAGTAGTGACGGCGGAGTGAAGAACAGTCACTAGCACCAGCAGCTCCAGTACCTCCAGCAGCTCCAGCACCCCCAGCGCCAGCACCTCCAGGACCAGCTCCACCAGCAGCAGCACCCCCAGAACCGGCACCTCCAGTCCCAGGGTCTCCAACCTCAGTGTCTCCAGCAGCAGCACCCCCAGAACCGGCACCTCCAGTCCCAGGGTCTCCAGCCTCAGTGTCTGCAGCAGCAGTACCCCCAGACGCAGCACCTCCATCGCCATTAGCTCCAGTACCTCCAGTACGAGCACCTCCGGGACCAGCGACTCCGGCACCTTCAGTAGACAAAGTACTAGCACCACTCCTAGCTCCAGCGACGTCAGCAGAAGCACCTCCAGCGTCAGAGCTCCGAGCTCCAGCAGCGCGACCCTGACGGCGACCGTACCACTCGTGCAGCTGCTGTGAGGTGAGAGGCGCACGCGGACGAAGGCGGCCACTCCAAGGAGACCGCGCACAAGTTGTCGCGGTACCCTCAGGCTCCGCACCCCCAGACTCAGCACTCCCAGGCTCCTCACTTTCAGGCTCAGCACCCCCAGACTCCGCACCCCCAGGCTCAGCACCCCCAGAGACAGCACCCCGAGCAGGACCACCCCCAGCAGGACCTAGTAACCAGTGACCTCAACAGGCGCAGGCACAGGAGGGTCTACCTGAGAAACACCTAAAAGAGCAGGACCTGGCGTGGGGAGAGGGTCTACCTGGGGAGGACCTGGAGCGAGAAAGAGCGGCGGGGGGGGGCGAGGGGCAGTGCGGTAGGGAAAGAGACGGTAAAAGGGGACTGACTCGTCAAAAGTGACGTCCTGAGACGCAAAGACACGGCACGAGGTGGGGTCATAAAACTGCCAGCCAGGCGCGTCAGGAGGAAAACCAAGGAAGACACAGGGAATGGCACGGGCATACAGCTTGTCCGCGGTGAGATCGCGAACAAAGGCACGAGCACCCCAGACCCGGAAACGTGACGCATCGCCAACCTCCCCCGTCCACAGCAGTGTGGGCGAGGTCTCCGGCAAGGAGACACGGGGCCAGAGGTTGAGCTAATGCGCGGCGTACCGGACCGCAAACGGCCACAGAAAATGGGGAGCCGCCACATGGATCATGGAGGTACGAACAACCTAAATGACTAAGCCAATGCGGCGTCAAGCTCCCATCCTTCACCAACTTCTGCAGCATCGGAATGTTGATGTGGCACAGCCTCTCGTGCCACGTCTGCTAATCGGCCTCACCACTCCCAGATGAAGCCTTTGCCCATGCAGCTGTTGCATCCACACCAGCAAGCACCTCACCATGTGGTTGCTGTGGCTGCTGCACCTTCTTGACTGCATCCAGGGCCCCAGCAGTTGGTGCAGTCACCTCTCCTCCCGCAGTTGCCTTAGCCGCTGCCGCTGTCTTTGCCGTTGCTGGTGGTTTCCCGTTCCAAGGGATGATGGGCAGCTGCCATAGGTCCTTGATGCAGCTGCTCTTCTCCTCCAAATCCCACAGCAGCAACTTCCCAAGCTTTGCACGGCAGCTGGTTGGGCCGAAGGTCACTTTGGCCTTGCTCTTCTGCAGCCGGCGCACAGAGAGGAGGTTAGCGGACAAGCCTTCAACAAGTAGGACATTCCCAAGTCCCACAAGTCCCCCATTAGCTCCCATTACCTTGGCATTCCCTACGCCAATCACAGGGAGCAAAGCACCTGAAGCGGCAGCCACAAACTTGATCTTTCCGAGAGGTTTCACCTCATCAAGTAAATCTGCCCGCGGAGTCATGTGACTCGTGCAACCTGAATCTATCACCCAGTGAGTGAGGGGGTGCATCACAACCTTCCCAACTGAACCCACATCATCCTCACTCACTTTCACATCCTCAACCATGAGGAACAACCCAGGGTCAGCTTTACCTTGTGCACCATCACCTTGTGCACCTGAACCTTGCACAGCGCCACCTCGTGCGCGTTCACCACTTGGCGGCTTCATGCCTGGAGGCGCCCATCCTTCAGGCCGGCTGAAACACTTGAACCACGGGTGTCCAGCCTTCTTGCAGTACCAGCCCGCACCCTCCATTCGGGTGCTCCCCCTGCCACCAGAGCTCCCATGCCCCTCATTGTAGTCACCTCGGCCTCTCCCTCTGCCAAAGCCTCTCCCACGGCCTCGGCCTCTCCCTCCCCCCTCAGCAGTTTTGTTGGCAGCACCACCTCCTGTGTGGCGCCTGCGGAAGTCCTCCTGCAGGATCTGCTGCCGTAGCCACTCAGGCGTCCACTTGTCCTGCTGAACGTTGAGGGTGGGGATGAGGTTGTCCCATGAGTTGTCGAGCACTGAGATGATCTTGGTGCACTGCTGCATCTCCGACACCTTGCTGCCCGCCGCTGCCATCCTCGCATAGGTGTCCTTAATTTTTTTCAAGGACCGGCTTGACATCATCTCCCGGCCGCATGGAGAGGGCAGCCAGCTCCTTCTCCAATACGATCACCATCGGCAGCGTGTTGGGCTGAACCACGTCACGTAATAGCTTCCATGCCTTCGGACCGGAGTCGTCGAGCTCCACCAAATCCTTGATGTGCTGAAACATGTCGTTATTGACGGACTGTAGAATGAGGTCGTACAGAACTGCGCTCCGCTCAATCCATCGGTCGCGGGCATCACCTTCCTCGGGCATCTTCTCTTCTCCCATCGCGAGTTTCAGCAGCTTGTAGCGCTTGAAGACGCTCCTCATCCGCCCGCTCCATTCCTCGTAGTTGGAGCCATCCAACGCCTCAATCTTGGATGGTGGCGGCTCACTCTTCTTCTCAGCTGCTTCTCCACTCCCTTGACTCATCTCCTCTGCTCCCAATCAGAGGTTTCAGCTCCCCCCTTTGCTGGTCACAATGTAGATCCACACAATCTTCACCAGTGTCGGCGCCAACGAAATTTTGGCAGAGTTTCCCCTTAGCGGAAGTCACTCCCAACCTCCAGAGCTCCACTTAGGCACGCCCACAGGCCATGGTGGGTCTAAGAGGGTCTTCAAACTTCAGTAGACTCCCCACAACGTCCTCAATCAGCTCTGATACCACTTGTTAGAGATTAAGGACTGAGTCTACGAAGTTAGGAGCCTAAATTTCTCAAAATCGTTGGCTTGAAATTCTGGACAGAAAAGTCGTGTTCACTAGAATCGCCGTCGACGAAACACTAACCGTTAGAATTCCGCTAAACTCGAGTATGTTGTAGCTGTTGACCAAGGCTATCTTTCCCAATTTGAATCGTATCAAAAGGTGGAGTAAATCTCGAGTTATGATTTTCGGCGCACTAGGGGGTATGCTGCCACAAGTTTAACTCAGTCACAATAGTTCTCACAAGTTCTCAAGTTACACACAAGAGAGTTGGAGTACCAACAAACCAGGTAGGAGGGAAGAGGAGGACGAGAGGGAAGGTCCCAAGGGAGTCCCCAACCAAGGAAACCCCATGCCACACAATTCCCCTCTCCATAGGCAACCCAACTTTTACTTTTGTCACTTTCCCAACCCATGACATCCACCTCACTGCGGAGAGTCACCCTACAACGGGATTGGACTACGAAGGAGGGCACGGAGTTGTGTGGGTGATCGTAGCGCTCTAGTAGCGTTCTAACAGAGTTCTCACTACTTGCTCTGTTCACAAAGAGATTTGGCAAGAGTTTCCACTAAGGAAATTGAAAGTACATTGAAAATTGAGAATTAGAGTACAAGAATGAGCATGCAAAGTGATATCTCTGGAATGGCATTGCAATCCCTAGCAACCATTCTGCAAGACGGATTGCCAGCACTGCATCAGAGTGATTCGCCAACGCTGAAACAGAGCGGTCTGCCAGCGTAGCAGAAGGGCGACATGCCAGCGCTGCAACAGGGCGGCCTGCCAGCGCTGCATTCGCAGGTGAATATCTGCGCAGGTGTGCACCTGCCGAGTAGGTGCAGGTAGACGGTTGCACCGTCAGAGACATTGCGCAGGTGCCAGGTAGAAAACGCTCCGACGGTTTCTCTAGATGCCCACCGTTGAGCACGTGATGCCATTTCGGAGGTCGAATTTCGCTAAGGACCACCTGAGCGAATTTCGCATGCCCTTACAGAGTTTCGCAGTCGCGCGAATTCGGCCGACCAGTTCGCCGAGCTGACGCTCGCCGAACAACGCCCTTTGGTCAGAGAACGCGGCTCCTCGAAACGGACCCCGTCCGTCAGAGATCGCGTGATCCAGAAGCAGATCAGAAGACGAGCTCGTCGAACAGCACCCCGTCGACCAGAGCTCGTCGATGGGCTGGTGAATCAGAGGACAACCTTCCTCGAAAACCACCCGCGGTTTCAGAGGACGGGCTGATCCAATGCGACGATCACTTCGTCGAATTCACCACGTCGTCGCAGAGAATGCCTGCGCCCAAGCGAGGGCGGGGCCTTTCACTCCGACACTCCCCTGCCCAGCTCACGCTTGGGCACCCACACACAAGGTCCACCCAGAACCTAAGTAATAGAATACAAGGGGACATTTCTCTGGCGTGCACACCTCCGCACGCAGGTCACCGCACCAGCCATGTTAGAGGACATGGCACCTACTGCTGCACGTCGTCGTCGTCGCCGACTTCGGCAAGGCGAACCTGGCCGACCGCGACAGAGCACCGGTTGAAGGCCGGAAAGTGCAGCCCTTTCGTGAGGAAGTCCGCCGGCTGCTCGGATGTTGGGATGTATTCCAGCGCAATCTTCTTGCGCTTCACCATCTGCTGCAGCCAAGCGTAACGTCGCTCCATGTGCTTGAGGTTGCCCTTCAGCCCCAAGTCTTCAGCGACCGCGATGGCGGACTGGTTGTCCACGTTCAGAACAGTTGGCGTCCCAGCATCGAGGAGCTGGAACTCGGCGAGGAGGAATCGAAGTCGACGGGCCTCCTTGCCTGCTTCGGTGGCCGCGATGTACTCCGACTCTGTAGAGGACAGAGTCACGCACTTGATGCGTTGGCTCGTCCAGGAGACAGCTGCGCCGCCGAAGATGAAAACGTAGCCACTTGTGCTAGTGCGATTCTGCTTGTCGCCAGCGTCGTCCGCGTCCGCGTAGCCGACCAGTTTCAGAGTTTCGGGTCCTCCTCCGAACTCCAGAGCGAAATCGCGCGTGTCAGAGAGGTAGTTGAGGCAGCGATCGACCTCGCGCCAGTGCTGATCGCTCCTCACCGTCAGACCAGATCCCAGCTTGCTACACGCAAAAGCAATGTCGGGCCGGGTAGTCGTGGCAGCGAACTGCAGAGAACCGACCTTCTGACGGTACTCCTCTTCTTCGCGCGACTGGAAGTCCTCATCGTCGAAAGTCAGCTCCGCGTAAGCATCGACGGAAACAGGCGTCTTCGGACGCCGACCAGTCTGCTCCTCGTTGATGAAGCGCCTACGCAGCTTGTCAACGTAGGACTGCTGGTGCAGCCACAGCTTCCGCGCCGGACGATCGCGCACGATTTCGAGCCCCAAATACTTCTCGACCGGGGTGATCTCGCGCAGCTCAAAGGCAGCCTCCAGCAGCTCCTTCAGCTCCTTCAGCATCGCGGTGCTGCTGCTAGCGGCGAGCAGGTCGTCGACGTAGACGAGCACCCAGCACGCCACTCCGTCGTCGCCAACTCTGAAATAGAGAGCCTCGTCCACCTGGCTCTTGCTCCAGCCAGCGCCCGTCAGAACAGCGTCGAGCGCCGAGTACCACAACAGAGGACTCTGCTTCAGCCCGTACAAACTCTTCAGCAGCTTGCATACGCGGCCGGTCCCATCGTTGTAGTAAGCCGGCTGGTCCATGTAGAGCACGCGATCGAGCTTGCTCTGCAGAAACGCATTCTTCATGTCTAACTGCATGAGGTGCAGGTCGAGGACGGCCACAATGCTGAGATAGATTCGCAGCGTGACGTAGCTCCCGACCGGTGCATACGTCTCTTCGTAATCAGCTCCGTAGACCTGCGTGAAGCCCTTCACCACCAGGCGGGCTTTTTCGCGTGCGACAGTGTCGTCGACGTTATACTTCGTCGTCAGAACCTAACGGTTCTTCATGACATTGACGCCGCGCGGGCGCTCCACCAGCTCCCATGTGCCGTTGGTGATGAGACTTCGAATCTCCTCGTCCATCGCCGCTTTCACCGCCTTGCCCTTCCAGCTCGCTAACGCCTCCTTCACTGTCATGTTAGCGATGTCCCAGCGATGCTCTGGGTCGGCGTGCATATCTGGGTTGAGCTCGGGCACGTTGACGTCGAACTGCGCATCGTCGAGCAGAGTGCTGTAGGAGGTCGGCGGCAGGCAAGCATGGTAGCTCAGCTTCTCGCGAGGCTTGCCAAAGTTAGAGCGGGTGGAACGTCGAACTGCGGGCTTGTCGGCAGAGACTTCCACCACGTCGCTGTCGCTGGACTGCTCCCCGGCAGACAGCTCCCCTTCATCACCACCGATGACTTCAACAACGTCGCTCGAGGTGCCTTCGTCGAACTGCTCCCCTGTCGCCCACTCCTCTGAAGCGAGCTCCTCGTTCGACGGCTCCCCTGTCGGCGGCTCCTCTGAAACGCGCTTCCCGTTCGATATCTCCCCTGTCGGCGGAGACTTCACTCCGACGCCGACTTGCTCGCTGACCAGATCACGTCGACCGCCAGCGATGCCAATGGGCGGATCCGAAGGTGACGCACCAATGCTCCCCTCATCGCTGGCGGCCGACGTTGATGCCGACTTAGGCAAGCCGGCGGCGAGCGATGGGAGGGAGGTGGGAAGAGGCGAAGGAGCGTTCGAGGAGGGCGGAATGGAGGGAGCGGGATCATCTGAAGGACCATCGTCCTCGGATTCGAGCAACGAAATCGCCGCTGGCGATGGACCCGTCGGCAGAGAAATCTTCGTCCGCTCTGACGCCGGCCCGTGCTCCGCCTTCCACTCCGCCAGAGACATCGTCTCGTAGAAGATTGCCTCCACGGTTGTGACAATGCGGTTGTCAGTGAGATCGAGCACCTCCCAGCCCTTGCTCTCTGACGAAACACCAAGGTGAATGCCCCAGCGTGCCTTCGGCGCCAACTTTCCGCCGCGCTGCTGCTCCGGGACCATGAATTACACCATGCAGCCCCACACACGCGCCAGCGTAAGGTCCGGCTTCTGTTCGAACAGCAGCTCATACGGCGTCGTCCTCGGAGGAAGGGAGGCCCGTTCGAGGCAGTTGCGCACCCAGACGGCGTGACGAAGAGCGAGGTGCCACCAGTGATGCTTCACCCCCATGTGAAGCAGCATCGTCCGCACAGATTCGACGACCGTGCGCATCTCCCGCTCCGCCATGCCATTCTGCTGCGGAGTGTAGGGGCAGGTGAGGTTGTGGAGGATACCCTTGTCCTCGACAAGTTCAGTGAATTTCTTGCCAAGAAATTCGCCTCCGCGATCTGAGCGCAACCTTTTCACCGTCATCGAAGTCTGTCGCTCCACTTCCTTCAGCCACTTCTCGAAAACGACCAGCACGTCGCTCTTCTTCGCGATCGGGCGGACCCACACAAAGCGGGTCTTGCGGTCTTTGAGGAGGAGGAAGTAGAGGCTCCCATCTGCGGCGGCCACACGGAAGGGGCCACAGAGGTCAATGTGCACGACGTCGAGGGCGTTTGCAGCCTCTGATCCCATCTCTGGAAAAGTATGACGCGCCAGCTTGCCGCCGACACAGGAGGTACACGGCACGTCAGCTCCAGTGGACTTCTCGATGTCAAGGCCGATGGCAACTTCATGTTTCGCCGAGCTCAAAATCGTGTCAATGCCGACGTGCGCAAGCCTCGCGTGCCACTTAGCCGGCTTTGACTTCGTCGCCGATGCGATCGTCCGCAGAGCAACTGCTTCTGTCGCAGATGTAGTCGATTTCGAGGAGCAGGGGCGAAGGTCGGTGCAGAGAACTCGGCCGGTGTAGCGTGCTCGACCGAGCACATCTCCTGCAGCGGAAACGAGCAGCATCTCGTCACCCTCGTGCTTCAGCTTCACGCCGTTTTCCTCCAGCTGGCCAGATGACAGTAGGTTTGCGTATACGCCCGGAACGTACAACACGTCGGGGATGAGAACCTGCTTCCCAGTCTCCCCTTTCAGAGCAACTGTGCCACGGCCTTCGACGTTCTGAAGCGCCCCGTTGAATCCGCGCACGTGACGGAAATCTCCTCTTGGCTTCATTTCGACGAAGGCCTCCCGCGTTCCCATCAGATGATGGGAGCAGCCACTGTCGAGGAGAACCACAGTCGGATTCGCCTGGACGGCTGCTGCGACCGCCTGGAAGTCTTCGCCAGCCTCCGGCGCCAGCGAAATTGTTGGCTCGACCACGCCAACCATCGAACAAGAGGCTTTCTTTTCGCTCGAAGCATCACCCTCTGATTTCGACGCCGTTTTCGAGGACGCAGGCTTCTCCTTGCGCGGCTGGTTGTCTCGACGACGACTGTCGCTGTCAGACTTCCCGTCCTCTGAACGACTGGCGTTGTCAGACTTTCCGCGGCTCCCTCTCTGATTGTCGTCGGACTCGTCGCGATCATTGCAGTCGTAGGAGAGGTGGTCAGGGTCTCCACAAATGTAGCAGCGGCGTCCTCCTCGACGCGAACCACTGCTTCCGCGATCATTGCCCTTCGCTGACTTTCCGCGGTCGGCGCTCTCCGTAGACTTGGTGTTCGACGACTTTCCGCCACCGCCTCCACCTCCGCCCGACTTCCCACGCTGCCCCGTCTGACGTCCCTGCTTCGTCGGAGCAACGTAGTTAGCCTGCGGAAGGAGCTCTTAAGACTGCTCAGACTCCTGCATAAACTCGTCCTGGATGATGTGACTCGAAAGCGAATCCTCGTTCAGAGTTTCGCGCGTGCCGGGCATTATCAGCATCCGTCGCATCAGATTGTAGCTCGAGGGGAGGCCGTTGATGACATGCGTGACATACGACGCCACCGAGTACTCGAAACCAGCCATCCGCATGTCGGCCAAAATTCGCCGCGCTCGATTGCAGTACTCGGTCGCCGATTCCTGCTCGCCCATGCGAATGGTGGCCAATTTCTTCTCCAGTTGGCTGATGTAGAGGTCGTCGGTCGCTCTGTAGGTGCGCATGATGTACTGCCACGCTTGGTAGCCGGCGTCCACTTGAAGTCGGCACTGCTTCAGCGCGACTTGCACCAGCGGCGAACAACACCTCGAAATGACCATGAAGGTCAGAAGATGAGCAGCGCGAAATTCCGCCAGCATTTCAGAGTCGTCTTTGTCCGTCATCTCTACCTTGCCGTCAACGAACTTCTTCAATCCGGCGATCTCCAGCTGAGGTTCGATTGACTCAATCCATGTGATCAAGCCGTGTCGTCCTTCGAGCGGCTGCGGCACAGCGATCTTGTCCGGCGAAAATTTGAAGTAGCCGTACGCTGGCGCGATGCCTCCGTCGCGACCAGCCGACGCATGAGTCGCCGATGTCGGCCTGGCTCCACTCCGCTGAGGAGAAAGGCGTCGACCATCGATGTTGCCGTTCGAACTTCCCGCTGCCGCCGAGCGCTGAACTCGTGCCTGCATTCCGCCGACGCCAAAGTCAGCGGCCCGAATCACTCCACGAAGCCTCGTGCTGCCTTCGCTGCCGACTTGGTTACCACCGTCGACCTGGTCGTCGACGCCGCCTTCGTTGCGTGCCGGTCGGGGAGTGGCGGGCAGTCCATCCGCCTCAGTACTTGTCGTTGGGTGCTCGCGCGCCCACTGCACGCGGGTTCCAAAGAGCATAACATCCAAGGTTGCTCCGCCGTACTCGCCAGCTGCGTGGCGTGCCCGAACGTCATCTAACCGCGCCTGCAGGGTATCCTCTACGACTGCAGCGACCTCCTCCTGGTCGACCATGGCGGTTTAGACTGCCGGCCTACAACAACTTAGGTATTGAGCACTAAAGTCGGCTACTCTGAAGGTTCTAACGCGGGGCCGTTCCACGCTCACCGCACCATGTGGAGAGTCACCCTACAACGGGATTGGACTACGAAGGAGGGCACGGAGTTGTGTGGGTGATCGTAGCGCTCTAGTAGCGTTCTAACAGAGTTCTCACTACTTGCTCTGTTCACAAAGAGATTTGGCAAGAGTTTCCACTAAGGAAATTGAAAGTACATTGAAAATTGAGAATTAGAGTACAAGAATGAGCATGCAAAGTGATATCTCTGGAATGGCATTGCAATCCCTAGCAACCATTCTGCAAGACGGATTGCCAGCACTGCATCAGAGCGATTCGCCAACGCTGAAACAGAGCGGTCTGCCAGCGTAGCAGAAGGGCGACATGCCAGCGCTGCAACAGGGCGGCCTGCCAGCGCTGCATTCGCAGGTGAATATCTGCGCAGGTGTGCACCTGCCGAGTAGGTGCAGGTAGACGGTTGCACCGTCAGAGACATTGCGCAGGTTCCAGGTAGTAAACGCTCCGACGGTTTCTCCAGATGCCCACCGTTGAGCACGTGATGCCATTTCGGAGGTCGAATTTCGCTAAGGACCACCTGAGCGAATTTCGCATGCCCTTACAGAGTTTCGCAGTCGCGCGAATTCGGCCGACCAGTTCGCCGAGCTGACGCTCGCCGAACAGCGCCCTTTGGTCAGAGAACGCGGCTCCTCGAAACAGACCCCGTCCGTCAGAGATCGCGCGACCCAGAAGCAGATCAGAAGACGAGCTCGTCGAACAGCACCCCGTCGACCAGAGCTCGTCGATGGGCTGGTGAATCAGAGGACAACCTTCCTCGAAAACCACCCGCGGTTTCAGAGGACGGGCTGATCCAATGCGACGATCACTTCGTCGAATTCACCACGTCGTCGCAGAGAATGCCTGCGCCCAAGCGAGGGCGGGGCCTTTCACTCCGACACTCACCCCACTTGGCCACACTTGCCAACCTGGTTTGGCTTCTCCCAACCACATGGCAGCATCTACAGTGATGGGTTCGAATTTCCCAACCCCAAAAGGTCTGTACCCCATATAAAGTCAACCCCACAACTTCCCATAGTCGCCACAACCAAATATCAAAAGCATACGAACTTCAATGTTCGTAACTTTCTTGATCGTGCTCCGATCGTGACGACTCTTGGCTCGTCGGAACGCTCTCGAGCAGATTAGTCATTTGAGATATCTGCTCAAGCAAGATAACATTCACACACACTCAGGAAATCCAAACCACACAAAACACAAATTTCTTGCACACGCTAACACCACGCATGCAACGTACGAACACATGATGGGAGGCAGACAGACGTGAATGCATATGATCGCATCGTACAACACTCCCGGTATCGCCACCCCCACCACCACCTTCACCCCCACGACCACCCCCACCACCTCCACCTCCCCCGCCGCCTCCACCACCGCCCCCTCCACCGCCACGTCCACCACCCTTGCCGCCCCTGCCTCCCTTGGGGCCACTGCGCCTCCCACCAACAGCGGAAGCAGCTGCGACCTTCTCAGCACCAAGGAAGTCGACAGCAGCAGCAGCAGAGGCGTGGGAGGGGGTAAGGGGGGAGGGGGAGCACCCCTCAAAGAGGGGAGTGCGAGGAGCGCAACGAGCCGCACCCACAGCAAGGATGTTCTTCTCAGCTGCGAGAAGCTGCGTCGCGAAGTCGTCGACGGTGAGAGCGGTAGGGTCTAGAGCGAGGAAGTGGTCCCTGACCGAGCGAAGCGTGTCAGGGAGGCGGGTGACAAGGAAGTAGAGCGTAAAGTACATCGGAGGGATATTCTTGGCGAGAAACTCGTCCTTAAGGGCGGATCGAAAGCGAGCGTCACTAGCGCGCAGGTGAGCGATGAGGTCCTCAGCAGTGTGGAAAGAGGACAGGTCGGGGAACAGGTAGGGTAGCATGAGACGACCTAGGGCTGCAATGGCGGGCGAGGGGTAGCGCGCAACTACAGCGTCATACAGTGCCTTAGCAGTCTTGTGCTGGCTAAAATGCGCGCGCTCGGGGATCGGCAGGTGATTGCGAATAGCGAGGCGTGCAGCAGCATCGCGAGTCTGCCACTGTGAGCGGTCAAGTGCAGAAGCATCAGTAGCAGGTTCAGGGGCAGTGCCAGACGCGAAGCAAACAGGGAAACGTCGTCTTTGGCATCCGTCATAAGAAACAGTTGGAGATCGTCGAGCCACACTATGAACTCGATCGGGCTACCGTCACGCTCAAACGAGAGAATATGAGGCGTCGCCATAGTCGCAGTGCAGAGAAATGCAGCAGGAACCGGCAGTAGGCACAGGCAGCAGACTTAGACGGCAGGCAGGCGCGCAAGTTAGGCTGGCGCCCTCCAGGCAGGCTGACACAAGGCAGGCAGGCGCTCAAGGCAGGCAGGCGCTTAAGGTAGGCAAGCAGGCAGGCGGCAGAGGCGCGGCGCGAGCAGGTAAGGCGGCACGCAGAGCAGTGGCGGGCCGCGCGCGGGCTGGCGGGGCGTGACGCGAGCTGCGCGGGCGGTGCGCGGGCTGCGCGCGGCTCGGCGCGGGCTGCGCGGGCTCGGCGCGGGCTGCGCGGGCTCGGCGCGGGCTGCGCGGGCGGTGCGCGGGGCAGCTGCGGGCCGCGCGCGGGCTGCGCGGGCTCAGGGCGGGCTGCGCGGGCGACGTGCGGGGCGCGACGCAGCTGGCAGCAGCAGCGCGCGCTAAAAAAAAAGGCGTGCGCGCGCAGCCGAGGCGCGCGCGGGCAGCAGGCAAGGCAAACAGGCAGACAAGGCAGGTAAGGCCGTAGGTGAGGTAACATGGTAACGGGTGGGCCCGAACTTAGGTCCTAAAGACCTACTGCTCTAGATACCATCTTAGAGTTAGGCATGAATGGCTTGAGACTATCGAGAGAATTGTACAAGAGGGAAACACTAAGGGGTTATACCCCACAGTATCTAGCCCACCACAGCCTACCAACAAATATAAGATATGCATATGTTTGACAATAAGATGGGGGAAACAGTGAACGCTCCCAGCTCGTCGTGTGCCATGCTTCTATGCTCTGCTCGGCTCTGCTCAGCAGAGTCTTGTCTGGTCTGTGCTGAACTCTGAACCCTGAACTCAGGTTTTTTTGCCCTGACAGGTCAGGATTAATGTCTGTAGAAGCCCTGAACATACAGGAAGGTCCTGAAAATTTGCCCTGACAAATCAGGGCATTTTTTAAGATTTTAGAAAAGTGCCCTGAGGCCTCAGGATGCCCCAATTCTTAGCACGAACCCTGATCAGAAGGGTTATTGAAACAGCTACACTGCCAATCGTGAGAAGGCAAAATCCAAACCTAAAACCTGTATGGTGGCGGTGTGTCAAACTGCATTTTATTGTTTGGATAGGCAGTAGTGAGTTGCATTCTAGGGGGTACACGAACAATCTTCAACCTAATCCCATCATTCTCTCTACCTATTTAATTTAGTTACTGAGATACAGTAATACACACATACACACACACACACACACACACACACACACACACACACACACACACGCACGCACGCACGCACGCACGCACGCACGCACGCACGCACGCACACCCACACCCCCACACACACACACACACACACACACACACACATACACACACACACACACACACACACACACATACACACATACACACACACACACATACACACACACACACACACACACACACACACACACATACACACACACACACACACACACACACACACACACACACACACACACACACACAAATAATAATTTTACGATACTAATGTAGTGAACGAGCTACTGAATTGCATGTCTTTTCATTTTGCTTCAACACGCCCTATAGTTTCCCATCACTTTCATTTGTATTCAAATAGTCACATTTTGGATATTAGTTTATCTTGCGCACTCTGTAGTTCATTCATAACAATCATTTTCAGCATCACTTTTCGAGGTATTTCAAGCCTAAACGAGAAAGCTTCTTCAGGGCAATCATGCCCCTCGATTGGATGCCCCCTGAGCAGGTCGAGAGGTAATCGCGTTCACAACCGAACTGGTCTGTCCTGCGCACGCTCTGCCTTCCCCGCTTCCGCCATGGCTGCTTCTGTCGCGCTCGCTTCTGCGCAGCTCTCTGTATTATTCCACCGCGCGCAATGCTGCGTGCGCACAGAGTTGCATCGGGTCAGCCGCACCCTCCCTCTCTCATGCGCGCAAGGCATTTCCAAGGTAGCCGCCGTCCGCCAGGGTCCACACACTGTGCGCAGCGAAAGACGCTCCCTGCGGGTGCTTGCGGCGGGGGAGCGCAAAGACGAGGCGGGAGCGGCGGGGGAGGGGAAGGACGCGGAGAAGGTGCCGGGGTGGGCGCAGCCCGGGAGCGGGGAGCTGCCGCCGTGGGCGCGCGCCGAGGCGCAGCGCGACAAGCCGTTCGAAGTGCCGTTCTGGGCGTACCTCGTCGCGTCCGTGTTCGTCGCCATCGCCGCGGTGCGTTGCGTGCGCTGCTCGAACTGATGATGGGTGCGCTGGCCCGCATGCTGGGATGCGGGCCGCCGTCGCACACTCGCGCGCTGCTGTGCATTTTGTACTCGCGCTGCAGCATTGTGCGTTGCGCACCGGGCTACCATGGGTAGGCGGTGTACCGCGTTAGGGGCGGGCGAGGGCAAGAGTGGCAAGGCAATGTGGCGAGACAAGCGAGCATGGAGGCCTGGTGACGAGAGGACGAGCTGATGAGCGAGGGAGAGAGCGCGCGTGCGCGTGCTTCCACCACTCCGAGTGCCCTCCGTTCTGAGGCCGATTCTTTGCACCCGTGTGAACCTGTGTGCACCGCATGTGCAGGTGGGGTCGATCTTTGAGTTTTCGGCGGGCAACCCACTGTTCGGCGTGGTGACCAGCGACAGCCCGCTGTGGGCGCCCACGCTGCTGCTCTTCGCCACCACCGGCATCCCCTCCTCCGTGAGCCCTCCGCGCCCCCTCTCCGCCCCACCCTCCCCGCTTCCCGTTTCCTTCTCTCTCCCTCCCTCGCTCCCTCCCTCCCTTCCTCCCTCCCTCTCTCCCTACCTCCCTCTTCCATCCCTTTCCATTCCCTTTCCTCTCCTCCTGGCGGTATCCCTGTCTCGCTCTTCCCTGTGTCATGCATGTGTCGCTCATGTGTCATGCCACTCGCCCCGTGCATTCTGTCACACGTCTCCATCCATTGGCGGCTGCGAGGGATAGAGGTCGTGCAATTCTCTTCCCCAGCCCTCTCCTGCTCTATCCCTGCAACACAGCTCCTCCCGTTGCTCAGCGCTGCACTGCTCTGCCCCATGCGTGCTTCCCACCTTGCTCTGGCTCTGCACTGCTTAAACCCTGAACCACCTTTCTATGCGCCCGCCCCCCTGCCCCCGCCCCCTCTCTCCCAGGGCTACCTGCTGTATCTGGCGATCCAAGCAGCCAACAAGGCAGCACGAGAGGTGGACGAGCAGGACAGGGTGTGAGGCACTAGGGTGCTGGGGAACAGGATGGCAGGGCCATGGGGCGCAGGTGCCAGGGCAGAATGCAGGTTGTGTGTGTTGGACCACAACACTGAAAGTGTAACTTTTTGTAGGACAACCGTGGTACGTAGTTTCCCAATCAGAGCACACTGTTTCATTTGCAGTAATAATAAGTAGTACAAGATATTCGCAGTCAACGTGTGTAAGCTGTTATGGCACCCAATTCCCAGTGTACAGCACAGGTTAACATATTTGTTAAGGCGAGAGTTGTAACTGGTCCCTTCTTTGTGGTAGTTAAGGTTCACTTGACTACATTAGAAATTCATACCGATTTTACTTGTGCGGGTACAATGGTTATAGTTTTAGAGAATCAGCTTACTTGGAGGACACTTTTCCCGCCGAACTGCCTCATTCACGGCAGCCTCAAGGTGACGCTTTCTCCAAGGCCTTGGTTTTGGCACGCGAGCAGTCCCCACAGCACCGTTCAGAACTCAGCTCGGCCTTCCACCGTTGAGCAATGGGACTCGTCCCACAGGCTTTGTGTCCGTCACCCAGATCCACGGTTGCCCGAATTGATTATGCTTGCCAGCTCTGCACCACTAGAGTCAAACCAGAGCTTCGATTCTTGTCTTGCGACATATAGTTCTCTTCACTGATTACCCTCCACCACCGACGTCTTTCTCGCACACCCGATCTCAGTGCCCTGTCCGCGAATCTCTCGCAGGGTCGCAGCTGGTCGCGGGCGACCATGGCGAACACGCAGGCGACGACCAGCTCGCACGTGTTCGCGCTGCTGCAGGAGCTGGGCAACCGCGTCGCGCCGTCCGCCGCCACCACGGCGACAGCAGTCACCGCCACGGCGGCCACGGCAGGCGCCACGCAGGCGGGCGACGGCGAGGAGGCGGCGGTGGTGGAGCGACGGTTCCGGGAGGTGCTCCCGACGCTCGTGCACAAGCACTTGGTGCTGCGCCTCGGTAATCTCGCCGTCCGCCTCCGTCACTACGTGCCGCTCGTTTTCCTGAAGACGGATCCTTGTTTATTGCCCTCGTGCCGTTAACGGCTCCCGCGTCGGCTCCTTACGTTCCTTCTCTCCCTACCCTCCCTTCCCTCCCTCGTCTCCCATGCAAGTGGCAGTGCGAGATCGCGAGGTGCTGGCCATTCTGAAGCTGCTCATGCACATCGCGAGGAACTATCCTGGCACCTTCCTCCACGGCCATGCGCCCACCACGCTCCCCTTCGTCGCGCGCGCGCTCGTGCTGCTGGGCGAGGCACCGCTCAGGTGAGCCGCTCTGCTGCCGTGCAGCGAAGCACCGCTCAGGTGAGCCGCTCTGCTGCCTTGCAGCGAAGCGAGCCTGCCTTTTTGCGATGGTGCATCATCACGCACTTATCACAGACGTTCCAGGAGTTCCTCTTCTTGATTTTCATGACAATAATTTGCCTGAAGAGCAACGCCTTGCGATGTTTGTTGTGAGGCTGGTTGCATCGACATGTGTGTGTGGCGCATGTCACAGGTCGCGTGTGGCGTGCATTGTCGACGTTGTGTGGTCGCTCGCAGCACTCATGCGCTCTGCTGATGAAACGGCCTTCGCCTACCTTGTGTCGGACGTGCGCACGCTCATTCAAGGTACACCACCACGTGCCAGTATGAGGATGCTGCGCCAGTGAGAATGTGAGGCCTCCAATGCCTGTCTGGCTATCCTGTACAAGGTTTCTATTCCTGTGAGGCGATGCTTGGTGTGTTTTGTGTTGTGTTAAGCTTTTGATCATATGCTCCTAGGTCGAACCTCTGCTGTCACTTCCTGTCACTCCGACTGTGCAGACACAGCTGCAGTGGCGATGCAGCTGGGGAGCAACCAGGCGCATGGCAGCACCAGCCACGAACGAGGGTCGGTGCCCCCTGCCCCACTGCACGCACTCCGCATGTCGTTCCAGTATGCTGCGTCCTTGCCCCACGCTCTCCACAGCCAGCAGCAGCAGCACGCACCCAGCGCATCTCTGTTGTCAGATCTGCCCCCCAAGTGGGAAGCAGGGGAGGAGCAGGGTGGTGGGGTGCTGCTCCACGTGGGTGCAGGGGACCGCTGGCAGGCTGCTGCTGAGTTCGGCGCGCTCTTCCTCTCACGCCTTGCCCGCGACCAAGGTGCTGGCGACACCACGAGAAACAACACCAGCAGCAGCAGCAGCACTGGCAGCGGCAAGCAGCTTCCGAGCCTGGTTGTTACGGCAGACTGTTATTCCGCACTGGGTGCTTTCCTGTGCTTTGGAAGCGCACAACTACACAAGGTGGGCTGTGCAACGTGTTCTCAATCATGACTTCCGTTGAGTTTTGAACCAGCTGCCTGTGATTCGTACCGTCATCTATTAATATGCATGCGTGAAATCCCCTGTGTGACTGTGTCCAACCATGCACCACAACCTGCCCGTCCTTCCATGCCCTCTCCGCCAGGTCTGCTTCTCCGCCCTGCGGGACCTCATCAGCAGCAGCGGCACGCCTCCCCTGTGCGCGGACGAGCTGCTGCTCTCCCTCCTCACCATCCTCGCCACCTCCTCCTCGCACCCTCGCCTTCCCGCCTTCAGGTCTGCACTCCCACACCCTTGTTTATTCACATTTGCCACTTTCTGATGTTACCAAATGCTGAGCCTAGCCCCCCTGTCCCCCTTGTCAGCGCATGCTTTTGTGAGCGTGTGTGCGTGCCCATGAGAGCATGTGTGCACGCACCCCCCTGCACCGCTATCTCCCATGTACTGCTATCTCCCATGTACTGCTATCTCCCATGTACTGCTATCTCCCATGTACTGCTATCTCCCATGTACTGCTATCTCCCATGTACTGCTATCTCCCATGTACTGCTATCTCCCATGTACTGCTATCTCCCATGTACTGCTATCTCCCATGTACTGCTATCTCCCATGTACTGCTATCTCCCATGTACTGCTATCTCCCATGTACTGCTATCTTCCATGTACCCGCATCAATCAGGACGGCGTGCTACGACCAGAGCCTGGCGGAGTGCCTGCACGCACTCGCCTCTGCTGCCACCCACGGCACCCTGCGCGTGTGTGCGTCACTGCTGCTCTCGCTCTTCCCACACGCCCTGCTGCACACCTCCTGCCTGCAGCTCCAGGTGCGGTCTCACCTCTGACACCTCTCACAGCCTCTCACCCCTTCAGTATATTCACATACAGCTCGCCTTATCAGAGATGTGTTGAGATTCCTCATGTCAAGGCGACAAGCCTCTCTACCTCGTTCATCTTACATCCTCTTCCCCACTCTCCTCTCCTTCTTGCCCCCTCCTCCCACCCGAACCCCGTCGGATCGTTGTCACACCTTGTCGAATTGTTTTCACACCCCTCACTCAACCCCCCCTCTCCCCTCCCTTGCTGCCCCACCTTCCCTCCCTTGTGAACGATTCAACTGCCAGGTCGCTCTTCTGACCTGCCTGCGCCGCACCATTCCTCTTCTCCCGCCATCGCCATCCCCCTGCTCCTCCCCACGAAGCACACCTGCTGACTCCTCCTCGCCCCACTCCCACCGCCTCCTGCTGAGCCTACTCCCTCTCCTCGCCTCTCCCCCTCCAGTCAGCACTCCCCTCGCTGCGTGCCTCTCTCTGCTGCTGCGCCGCCACCCCGTGTTCCGCCACAAGGCCACGTTGCGTGCCCCTCGCCCTGCCACACTGGATGCTCCGATTGGCGAGCAGCCACGAGGTAATGAAGACAGGCGGGCGGTGGCCGATGAGGAGAGGGGCGCGGGGGAAAGCGCGGTTAAGGGGAAGAGGAAGAGAGGTGCGAGCAGTGCGATGGGGAGGAGAGGGGTGGAGGAGGAAGCGGGCGGGGAGGACGGGGACGGGCGGGAGGCCGGGGGGAAGCAAGCGAGGGGGAGCGCTAAGAAGAGGCGCGGTGGGAAGAGTGCAGCGAGCAGGCGGAGGGGGTCAGGGGGTGGAGGGACGTCAGTGGGTGGGTTGGCAGAGGAGGCGGAGGAAATCGCAGGGGACGAAGGGGTGAACCCAGCAGTAGCAGGAGGAGGGATGGCAGGGCATGTGGAGCAAGCAGCAGCAGCAAGGGTGGAAGAGGCGAGTGGTGGGGTGGGACGCAGTGAGAGGCGTGGCGTGTCGTTCCATGGGTTATTGGTGCAGGAGGAGGAGATGACATGGCAGCTGCAGCAGCTGAGCGCTCCTGCGGCGTGTGGGTGGGGCGAGAGGCAGCTGCTGGCGGCAGTGCTGGAGAGAATAAAAGAAGCATGGCCGGCAGACTCCGCACTGGAGCTCCTTGATAGGCCGTACCCACGCAGTGCAGCTGCTGGTGCTGGTTCGGCCAAGGGAACCAGCCCGCAGCACATGGAGGGGTCGGTGCTAGCAGGGATGTCAGCAGATTCGTGGGCGGATGTGGAGACGAGGCTGAGGGTTCTGGGTGTTATATGCTGTGCGTTGCAGCGCCTGCCAAGCAGCATCTGCTGGTGGGCCACGGCCAATGCACTGGGCGCATGGATGGCATGGGCCTCTGTTCATGTCACCGCAACACCACCTGCTGCTTGCAGTGCAGGCAAGGCAGACGGTGAGGTGAGGCGCTGGAATGTGGCACAGCTGCTGGTTGCCTGCGCTGCTCATTTCCTTGCCACCTCATGCCACACCTCCCCTGCCCTTGGAGAGAAATCCGCTGCTGTTGGTCCTCTCAGTGTCCGTGCTCTCCTGCCCTCTGCTCGCTTGCTGCTCTCACATGCCTGTTCTGGTGATCGGGGGGGAAGTGGCAGCGGGCCGAGCAGCTTCATCACGAGCCTTTGTCAGGTCGCTCTTCTGCCGTGGTCCCTCGGAAACAAGCACAGCTCTCATAACAACAGCGTGCAAGGCGGGCAGGAACCTGTGGGGTCGCTGGAGCGTAGCAAGCGGAATGCGCTTAGAGTATCCGGCGCAGTGCTGGCATGGCTGGTGGAACACCTTCAGGGCCAGGTGATGCTGACACGTGGAGCAGAGGGAGAGGAGAAGAGCGAGAAAGGGGACGAGGGAGAGCAGTCCGGGCGCAGTGCAGTGAAGCAAGGGCGGTTAGGAGAGGATGTGGTGGTAGGGGCATGGGCTACAGACGTGGTGAGCACTGTGAGCAAGGTGCTGCAGGGCGGCATGCAGGATGAGCATGCGGGCGTGCGCAGTGCCGCGGTGGAGCAGCTGCCCTTGCTGCTGTGGGCGGTCAAGGGGCTCTCACACCGTGCCTCGCCCACCACGCACGCCACTGCTGGAGAAGCAGGGAGGCACGGTGGGGGAAAGGGGGAGGGCGGCGCTGCGAGTGCATGTGGGGGGTTGGGGCAGGAGTGGGTGGTGCCTCTGCTTAGGTGAGACCTTCTGCACGCCCTCTCCGCCTCGTGCATTCTGCTCCTTGGTTCCTTCCCAACAAGCAACCATGCCGCAACATTTCACAGCTAATGTGTTTCCTGTGCATGTGCATGTGCATGTGCCTCTGTCTGTGTGTGACCCGTGACCCCTCTGCCTGCAGGAAGTTAGCAGCAGACAGCAGCGAGGAGGTGCAGGTCGCATGTGCGCGCGCCCTGGGACCTCTCCTTTGCGCCCTCTCTCTCTCCCCCCTGCCGCCACTGCCCCACCCTCGCACCCCTACCTCCCCCCAGACATCACTCCCCTTGTGCCCTGTCTGCTCTCACTTCCGCGACCCCCACACAAGCATAACCCCCACCAATTCGGGCAGCCCTCTGCCATGCAGCCCGCCACACCACAACTCCATGAACGCAACAGCACAGCAGGAGGCGCATGAGGCAAGCACGGCCCCCTGCGCCGCTGCCCACAGCGGCCTGTCAATCCCGCCGCGCGACCTCGCCGCCATCATCCCGTGCTTCGCGCGAAACGACAGCCCCTCCTCTGTGAAAGCCGCGTTCGCCGTCTCGCTGCCCTCGCTGCTGCTGCACGCCTCCACTGCCCACCTGCTCGCCCTCAAGCCCACCCTCCTCGCGTCCCTCAACGCCCTCTCCTCCCACCCCCACTGCTCCGTGCGCTGGGCCTTCCGCCCCGCCATTCGCTGCTTCTTCCTGCCAGCTGTCGTCATGCCATTGGCTGGAAATGTCAGTGGGGCGGCAGGGAACAAAGGGGGAGGGGAGGGAGGAGGGGCGGAGCGGGTAGAGGGGGGTTGGAGCGAGGAGGAGCGGCAGGATGCAGCGTTGAGGCTGCTGAAGAAGTTCAAGGGGCGACTGCAGAGTGGCGACGACGATGTGCGGCGCAAGGAGGCCGTCATGGGCGCTGTGGGGGAGATTGTCGCCTGTGCTGCAGCCGACCAGCAGCTGCTCTTCTTCTCCTTCATCCTCCTCGTATCACCCTTCATTCCTCCACGCCCTCACTCCCTCACTCCCTCACGCCCTCACTCCCTCACTCCCTCACTCCCTCACTCCCTCACTCGCTCACTCCCTCGCTCCCTCACTCCCTCACTCCCTCACTCCCTCACGCCCTCACTCCCTCACTCGCTCGTTATCCTCCACTCCCACCTAACCATGCTGGACGTCACCGTCCTCTGCACACCACCACTCCGCGTCAACCACTTGTCCCCCGCACATGCTGCTCTCTTCTCTTGAGCTTCCCTTTTCTCATACATGTTTTTGCCATCCATGCTGACCAATCATGCTGCCTTGTTGTTGAATTATGAATTTATACTGTTGTTCCCGCACTCACATGTACCCACATTCACCGCATCCATCTCCTCGAACAAATCACCTTTCTCCCACTCGCCGTGCTCTCCCACTCGCCGTGCTCTCCCACTCGCCGTGCTCTCCCACCCACTGCTCTCTTCCCCACTGCTCTCTTCCCCACTGCTCTCTTCCCCACTCGCCCCCTCGTGCCCCCTAATCGCCCCGTCTTTCTCACCTCTCCCCGGGCAGGTGGAGCAGCTGGATGCAGCACACCTCTCCCTGCATGCAGCAGCCGTCGCAACGCTCCGCTCCTCCTGCCACCGCCTCACGCACCCCCACCACCGCACCCCCGCACCAACCGCCGGTGCTGCCAGCGTCCCATCGCCCTTGCCGTGCACGGCAGGCGCAGCAGAGGGGGCAGCGGGCGCAGGTAGCGCAGGTGGTGGCAGTGCAGTGAGCGAGGGCAGTGAGGGGAGTGTGTGGGCGGTGGTGCAGCGCATTCAGGAGGACTTCTTTGACTACCTCGCTGCCCGCCTCGTCACCCGCCCTGCCCTCGTGCACGCCTTTGCACGTGACGTGCTGGGGTGGGACGTGGAGCAGCTTGTAACGAGGATGCTGCCCGTGGTGCTGCCCAGCAAGGTGCTGGAGGCGGCAGTGGAGGAGGCAGGGGGCGGCTCACCGCAACAGACGGATGGCGATGCCACCGAAGCTAAGGTAAGGGCCGTGGAGAGGAAGGAATTCGAGTGTGAATGTGCATCGGATGGGGGAGGGGTGGTGGGGTTGCACTGCCTAGCTGGGGATCGACATCATGCCGGCACGGCACCATTCATTGCCATGACTCCTTCTTTTCCGCTTCTTCGCCGCTGCGTGTCTCTCTCTGCTGCTCGTCCCTTGGCAGGCGCTGGCAGTGCTGCAGGCGATCGCACGGGCAGAGGGCACGGAGCTGGCGCTGCTGCTGATGATGTGGGCGCATAAGATCTTAGCGCGCCTGCTGCTGTGCACGGACAGCCAATCGCTGCTGCTGCTGCTGCACTTCTATGAGGCGCACACGGGGCTGTCACCGCAGGACGTGTTTGCGGGCATCACAGGCCCGCTGCTCGAGGAGATGTGCTGGTTCCTCGGCGACCATAGCAGCGACCTCGCTCTCAAACGGTGCGCGCCCTGCCCTGCCCTGCCCTGCCCTGCCCTGCCCTGCCCTGCCCTGCCCTGCCCTGCCCTGCCCTGCCCTGCCCTGCCCTGCCCTGCCCTGCCCTGCCCTGCCCTGCCCTGCCCTGCCCTGCCCTGCCCTGCCCTGCCCTGCCCTGCCCTGCCCTGCCCTACCGTGCTCCCTTCCATGCTCTCACATGCAAGGAGCTGTCGCTGGGTTCCAGTCGCTTCTTTGCCAACTATGGCAGAGTTGCCTTGGCAGCCAAATCGGCCCATCCGCATTCCGCCACATGCCACTGCCGTCCTGCACCGCACGCACTACTGCTCTGCTTGCTCCTTCCTTGTTTCCCGTCACACAGCATGCCTGACGTGCACCAGAAGTTCTCTCCCCCCCTTATGCTCCTGATGCTGCGTGCACATGGCAGGGCGAGTCGAGTGTTCCCAACGATAAGGGAGCTGGTGGCGCTGACAACGGGAAGCGAGGCCACGGAGGACAGGGCAGCGGACTTCCTGTGCGCGCACCTCATGCGCATCCTCAACGCCCTGCACCGCTCCTCACTGCGCCTGCGCTCCAACCCCCCCCGGCAAGAGCAGGCCCTGAGGGTGATCGGCCAGCTAGCCAAGCTCGCAGGGCCCAAGCGCCTGCCGGCGTTTGCGCCCAAGATGTTTGCGCTGCTGTCCGTGGGCGTGGAGCAGGGGCAGGCGGAGAGCGTGCGCAGCACAGGGCTGGACGTGTGGTTAGGGTTCGTGCACACGCTGGCGGAGTATGCACCGGGCGTGCTCAGGAGCATGTGCTCTCAGATTGCTGTCGCGCTGCTGCCGTGCCTGGAAGGCCCTGAAGCAGGCTCGGGGGACGAGTGGGCTGGTGCAGGTGGCAGGGCGGTGGAGGAGGGGGATGAGGGGGGGGATGTGGAGCAGGGGAAGGGGAAGAGCCGGGATGGGGGTTCTAGGGGCAAGGGGGCGGGCAGGAGCAGTGAGGGGAAGAGTGGTGCAATAACTGGGGGGGTGTTGTCGGAGAAGGAGGTGAAGGAGCTGGCGATGACACAGCGGGCGGTGAGGGCAGCGCAGGGCGAGGAGATGCTGCGGCCGCACTTGCAGAAAGCTGCTGCGGTGTTCAGCGCGCTAGTCATTGACCACGGCGCCATCCTGGGCTCTCACCTGCGCGCCCTGCCGCTGCTGCCCGACCTGGACGCCCTGCGACGTGTGAACAGCGTGATTCAGGAGGCGAGGGGGCGCCTGGGGGTGCGGGAGAAGGTGCTGCTGACAGTGGCGGGGCTGGGCCACGAGTCCATCAGCGTGCGGCTCGTGGCGGCAGAGGGCATGAAGCGGCTGCTGCAGGAGCATGGCGGGGCGGTGAGTGCCATGCTGGTGAGCGAGCGAGACGCGGACAGGGAGGCTGTGTGTGCGGCAGTGGCAGCGCTGCTGGCGGGCAGTGCGGAGGAGTCGAAAACCGTGACGAGTCACCTGCTGAAACTCGCGTGTGCTGACTGCCTGGGCGAGCTAGGCGCTGTGGACCCCGCTAGGCTCTCCACATGTGGGGGCGTCAAGGCCGCCATGCTGCAGGAAAGCACAGCGCGACAGCGGCCACAGCCACAGCAGCAGCAACAACAGGGGTGCGGGTCTGCATGTGCTTTGGGGGTTGCGTGCGATGACGAGGAGCTGGCAGCGGATCTGATCTCGCTGCACCTGGCACGAGTGGTGCGTGCCGCCACCGACTCCGACGTGCAGGACGCCGCTGCGTGCGCCATCCAGGAGATGCTGCGCGTCTTCGGATGCCGGCGCTCCCGCGAGGAGGAGGAGCAGGAGGAGGGGGGTGAGGGCGAGCGGCCAGGGGAGGCTGGCACGGGGGAGGCAGCGGCAGAGAGGCAGGAGGGAGGGGGGAAGGGGAAGGGGCGGTGGAGCGAGAGGGGGGTGAGGCTGTGGGAGCGGCTGCAGGGTGAGGTGAGGGAGGTCATATTGCCGTGCCTCACGTCCCACTTCAGCCTGCAGCGCCTGCCAACGCGGCCCTCTGCCACCAAACAAGACTTGCAGCAGCAGGGAGGCCACGCAGCTTCAGGTGGGGGCGCTGGTGGGGATTTCTCAAGGGCGGTGTTTCGGCCAGGGGCGTTGTTCCGGCGGTGGCTGTACAGGTGGATGCGGCGCATGGTGGAGCAGGCAGTGGGCTTCAGAGCCGGTATCTTTGCTGCCTGCACTGGCATCCTGCAGTTTGACGCACCCACTGCGCTCTTTCTCCTCCCGCACCTCACGCTTAATGTGCTCTGCTTCGGCACTGACGAAGCTAGGGAGGAGGTTCGGGATGAAATCCTGGCTGTGGTTACCTGGGCCTTGACGCCTGGAGGTGGAAAAGGTCAGGGGGCAGGCCCTGCTGCTGGATCTGCTGTTGCTGGTAACCGTGTCACATCTGCTTCGGGACCCAATGGCAGTGCAGCATCAAAGGGCGATGCGATGGTGCTGCAGGCGGTGTTTTCGCTGTTGGACTGGGTGCAGTCGTGGTTGGAGCAGGCGAGCAGTGTGGTGGAGCAGGTGAACATGGCAGTCGTCTCTGGCAGACCCCCTCCCTCTGACGTCCTCGCCTCCCCCCTCCTCGCCTTCCTCGCTCTCCTCCCTCCCTCCCCACCACCTGCAGCAGCAGCAGCAGCAGCAGCAACGCCGGCGCGTGCGGCAAAGTTTGTCTGCTCAGCAGCGCAGGTACGGCATGCGGAGGAGGTGTGTGGGCGGGTGCGGTGGGTGGTGGAGAGGCAGGTGAGCAAGGAGGTATTGGCACATGCAGCCCTGCGCTGCCAGGCATACTCCCGTGCCTACATGTACCACGAGGCTAGTGTTAGGGAGCGCTCCGGCACCCTCAACCCTGCCGCTGCTGGGGGCGGCGCCAAGCCTACGCTGCCGGGCCTGGCTGGTTCGGATGCAGGTACGGGTCAAGTGGACAATGGTGGTGCAATTACTGGGGATGGAGCAGATGCAAGGGAATCAGGTAGAGGAAACGGAGGAGGTGGTGGTGGGAGGAGGGAGGAGCAGCGGCAGGGAGGGGTGTTTCGCGATGCTGATGTGTCGCTGCTGCTGGAGATCTACCGGTCTCTGGAGGAGCCAGATGGCATGCGCGGATTGGTGAGCCTGCGCGGGGCAGCAGGGGCAGGGGAGGCGAGTGGAGTGAGGGCGAGGGACGAGATGGTGATGTGCGAGCAGGAGGGGCGCTGGGCGGACGCCCTCACGCTCTATGAGGACGCTCTGGGGGGCGCTGCTGCAGGGGGGGGTGGCGTGCGTGGGGGTGGGGAGCGGGGTGTGCGTGCAGAGGGTGGACGGACAGGTGACAGGGGCTTGCAGGGGATGCAGAGACGCGTGGAGATGGCACAACAGCAGCAGGTAGAGGAGGAAGAGGGGAAACTGTCTGAGGGAAGGTCGAGGGAACATTCGTGCGATGAGAAAGCAGCGGAGCAGCAGCAGCAGCAGGCGAGCATGCGAGTGTCACTGCACGTGGGGCTGCTGGGGTGTCTGCTGAGCATGGGTCACCTGCACGCCACGCTCACCCACGTGGACGGGCTGCTGCTGCGCTTCCCCCTCACCGCCCCCACATGGGCCGCCACGGGCGTGCAGGCAGCGTGGCGCCTGGGCGCATGGGACCTGCTGCATGAGTATGTAGACGCCGCACAGCAAGACGCTCACCCTGTGCCACAGCATGAGCAGCAGGCGGCGTGGGACGGGCTGGGTGTGACGAGGGTGGGGGGAGCGGGGTGGCAGGAGGAGTTTCAGTTGGGGCTGGCGCGCGTGGGTCTAGCGATGCGGTCAGCAGCGTGGGCGCGGTGTCAAGAGGAGGTGGTGCGCACGCGTGCATGCCTGCTGCCGCCCCTGGCTGCTGCGGCTATGGAGTCGTACGACCGCGCCTACCCTGTGCTCGTCAACCTGCACGCCTTGCACGAGATTGAAGCATGCATAGCCGTTATAAGCAGCTGCTCTGCGGGTGCAGCTGGTGGGGGCGGTCAAGGGGTCGGTGGTGCGTTGCTGGGGAGTGGCGGGGCCAGGCTGGGGAGGTTGCAGGGGGGTGGGGGGAGGCCTGGAGCACTGGGACAAATAGCAGACGCGTCAGCAGTAGCAGCAGGAAGAGGAGTGGAGAACAGTATACAAGAGTTTAAAGCACAGGTACAAGTGAGGCTTCAGGCCTGGCCGAGCCGACTTCATGCCACCCAACCAAGTTTCAAGGTTCGGGAGCTGGTGCTTGCGGTTCGGCGCATGCTGTGCCAAGCTGCCGGACTTGAGGACGAGGTTGGGCGGAACTGGCTCGAGCTCGCCCGAACCTGTCGCAAGGCTGGGCACTGCCAGGCTGCCACCAGAGCTGTGCTGCAGGCTCGGGCGCTGGGAACAGCAGGGTCGGAAGTGGAGGCAGCCAAGGTGCTGTGGTCGTCAGGCAGAGAGTACCAGGCCACACAGGAGCTCCAGAAGTTCTTAACCATTGCCGAGGCAGCTTGTACGGGGGATGAAAACGCAGGGCAGGATGCTCCTGGAGCAGCAGGGCGGGGAGGAGGCGGCGGAGGGGCACAAGGAGCGAGGGATTCGTGGCAGGTGGCACGGGCTCTGTTGCTGCTGGCACGGTGGTCGCATGAGACGCGGCAGAAGCAGACAGCAGACGTGGTGCACCTGTACGAGCATGCAGCGCAGCTGCAGCCGCAGTGGGAGAAGCCCTTCTTCTTCCTCGCGCGCTACTTTGACGACCTGCTCGTTGACGCCCAGCGCCGCCAGGAGGACGACGCTGGCGCTGCAGCGGCTGCAGCGGCGGCGGCAGGAGTGGGGGGAGGGGGAGGTAAGGGGCGTGCAGGGAACGGGGCGGGTGGTGGGAGGGGCGTGAGCAGTGCAGGCACGTGCGGGGTGGGGGGTAGCAGGGGAGCGGCGGTGCGGCTGGGCATGGAGGAGAGTGCGTGGTGGCAGCACGTGCACGAGGCGCTGCTGTGCTACTCCAACGCACTGCACCGCGGCACGCTCTTCCTCTCCCAGGCCCTGCCGCGCCTCCTCACCCTCTGGTTCGACTTCGGGGGGCGCTTCCAGGAGAGCACTATGCGCGGCAATGCGGCGCTCAAGGCGGAGAGTGCACGCGTGCACAAGCTCATGGCGGACTGCATTGCATCGCTGCCCTCGGCGCACTGGCTGGCCGCGCTGCCGCAGCTCACCTCGCGCATCTGCCACCCCAACGCCACGGTGTGTGCGCTGCTCAAGGCACTGCTGGTGCGGCTGCTGACAGCGCACCCGCACCCCACGCTCTGGACGCTCATCGCTGTGTGCAAGTCCGCTGTGCCCGCGCGCCGAGATGCCGCCAACGAGGTCGTGTCGGGGGCTAAGGCAGCGGCGAGGGAGGAGGGTGGTGCTGCTGGCACAAGCCTCCTTGCTCTCATCTCAGAAGTAAGTGAGCTCTCTGCAATTTCAGTTCCTTACTTGCTGGTGAACTGAAAATCCAACTATTTCAAAGCTCCGCTGGTGCAAGCCGGGGAAGCCTTCAATAAACAAAAACAAAGACCAGCTTCCACTGCTGCTTCTGTGACACTTCCACACGTGGCCGTGTACAAGGTCTACACGGCCCGCCCTGCGGTCAGAGCCAGCCCCACTTGCCGCTCTCATCTCCAAAGTGCACTACACATTCACCCTTCCGTTCCCTCCCTCGCTATCTCTCCTCCCCTCCCCCCCCCCGTCCCCCGCCCCTCCCCCCACCCCGCAGTTCACGTCATTCGCGGACGCCATGATACGGCTGTGTTTCCACGGCAGCACGGGGTCATCAGCGGCGCGCATGAGGGCGCTGAGCATCTCCTCCGACTTCAGTGCGCTCAAGCGCTCCATGCCCCTGGCCGTCGCGCTGCCCACGCAAGCCGTCCTTGCTGCACCCTATGCCGCTGCCACCAGCAGTGCTGGCAGCAGTGGCGGTGGGGAGGGCGAGTGCGTGAGCATCTGTGGGATAGCGGATGAGGTGGAGGTGCTGCAGTCGCTGCAGCGCCCCAAGAAGGTCAGGAATGAAAGGATTTTGAGAACACCAGGCTTCGTTCACCTTTCCTCACTCACACGCCTCGCTGTCCTTCACTCGTGCCGTCACTCACTAATCCACCTTTGTCTTCCCCAAATATCTCCCTCTCTCCTTCACTCGCCCAGCTCACTCCCACTTCGCTCTCTCCCCCCTCACTCCTGCCCCGCCCCACCCTACTCTCGTGAACCCCCCCCCACGCAGGTGGTGCTGCTGGGCAGTGACGGGAGGCGGTACCCGTTCCTGTGCAAGCCCAAGGACGATCTGCGCAAGGACGCGCGCATGATGGACGTGGCCGCGCTGCTCAACCGCCTGCTGCTCCGCGCCCCCGAGGGCCGCCGCCGTGCGCTGCGCCTGCGCACGTTCGCCGTGCTGCCGCTCACGGAGGACTGCGGCATGGTGGAGTGGGTGCCGCACACCCGCGGCTTCCGCCACGTCATGCAGGTGCGCATGCACGCAGGGCGTGCTGGTGGGCGTGTGCTGGTGGGCATGCAGGTGGAGTTGGCTTGCAGGGCACTCTGTTCTGCATGCCCAGTGCCAGCACACCTTTTCAGTCCACTCAAACGCCAAATCTTTTCCACCGCCCTTCATCTTTCCCGCTGCCCCTCATTCCCACCCCCCCTACCCCCCCCCTGCCGCCACAACCCCCGCCCCCACCAGGACCTGTACGCGGCGCACGGGCTGTTTGACCGGCAGAAGTCGCTGGGGCAGGTGAAGCGGCTGTACGACCAGCGCGCGTCCACGGGGCAGAGCGAGCCCGACCTGCTGCGCTGCCACGTGCTCCCCCTCTTCCCCCCGCTCTTCCACCGCTGGTTCCCCCGCGCCTTCCCCGACCCCTCCGCGTGGCTGGCGGCGCGCGCGGCGTTCACGCGCAGCTGTGCGGTGTGGTCCATGGTGGGGCACGTGGTGGGGCTGGGCGACCGCCACGGGGAGAACCTGCTCGTCGACGCGGCGAGTGGCGAGTGCGTGCACGTGGACTTCAGTTGTCTCTTCGACAAGGGGCTGTCGCTGCAGCAGCCTGAGCTCGTGCCCTTCCGCCTCACCCAGGTGCGTGTGGCGCTGCTGGGAGGGGGAGGCGCGGGGGTGCTGGGATGGCGGGAGGGAGCTGGGTGATGTGGGATGGAGAGGGATGCTTGTTTGGACGGGCACTTGCTGCAATGTTTGGTTGCAGTGGCACAAGTGAACTTCAGTCCCGTGTGACTGGAATTGGCGTTGAGTGGAATTGGCGTGCTGCCCCAGTGACCCATGCTCGCTTTCTCCTCCATTCTCGCAGCACGTGGCTCGCCACTCCATGTAGATGGACACATCACACGCATGAGCCCAGCATCCTCTCTCCGTATTTGCTCTCTATGTTCAGTCCTGTCATTTCAAGAGCCCTTCACAACCCATCCACCCCACCTTCCCTCCTCACCCCACACCACAACCAACCGTGTCATCTCATATCTCTTGATTTGCAACATGCTGCTTCTTTCCTCTGTCCGTGGCCCAATCACACCTGCCCTTAAGTCAAAGGAGGTGAGCTGGCCATGAGCGCATGCAACCACCCTCTCACACGCTGCCACCACACACTCACACACAACTCCTGCCCCAGGCCACCTCTCACCTCTCCACCCTGCCCACCCGTCACCCCTGCCCCGTGTCCCCCCGTGACCCATCATGGGTCACCAGAACATGGTGGACGGGTTTGGCATCAGTGGGTGCGAGGGCATGTTCCGGCGCACGGCGGAGATCACGCTGGCGCTGCTGCGCTGCCACCGCTCCGCGCTCATGTCCGTGCTGCAGACCTTCCTGCACGACCCCCTCGTCGAGTGGACCAAGCCCCACCGCTCCTCCTCCTCCTCCTCCGCTGCTGCTGCCGCTGCGGCTGCCGCCGCGGCTGCTGCTGCTGCTGGGGGAGGGGGCGTGGCTATGGGCACAGGGGAGATTCAGAACCCCTATGCACAGGTGCGTGTGCGTGCGTGTGCGTGCGTGTGAGTGTGCGTGCGCGTGCGTGCGTGCGTGCGTGCGTGCGTGCGTGCGTGCATGCGTGCGTGCGTGCGTGCGTGCGTGCGTGCGTGCGTGCGTGCGTGCGTGTGTGCGTGCGTGCGTGCGTGCGTGCGTGTGTGTGTGCGTGCGTGCGTGCGTGTGTGTGTGAGAGCCAAACCCAGACCAGATGTGACGTGCGCAGGGTATCGTCATGGGATGTGCTCTGTGTGAGCCCGTGCCTTAGTCATCTGCCCTCCCCTCCCCTGGCTGCGACCTGTATTATGTGTCAGCAGCACCAGTGTTTCCCATCTTTTCTTCCCTTCGTTGCCCCAGAAAGCACTGTCGAACATCGACTCGCGGCTGCAGGGCGTGGTGGTGGGTGTGGCAGCAGCGCCATCACTGCCACTGTCAGTGGAGGGGCAGGCGGACTGCCTCATTCAGCAGGCCACCTCCATTGAGAACCTCGCGCGCATGTACATATGGTGGATGCCCTGGTTCTGATCGTTGGCAGGCACCAGCTCCATCACTTTTTTTCTCCAACATGCCTACCATACTCGAGAAGAGTGTTTCAAAGTTGCAGAGCCGTTTATGTAAATGTTTCTCATATATGGTCTCATTATCAAATAAGGATCAAACAAGAATTGCGGATTCCGATACAATCATGATACTAGCTTATGATAGCTCATAATATCGAATTGACCACTGAATTAGGACGCGGCACCTCTAAAATTTTTGCACGATCGATCCCAGGGTCGCTGATACCACCGCACTGAGATCCTGCCAAAAACATTTACATCTTCCAACACCATTTTGAAATCCTCAAAAATTCGATCCTGCGCAGGATCGATCGCAGGGTCGGTGCTAGAGGTGCCGCGTCCTTAGGGCGAGTCCAGCGGGTATATTTACAGTCCGCTTACAGTTCACCCGTCGTGGTTTGAAACGATATCAGACGGTGCAAATATATTTGTAGTTTCCACCGTTTTTCACCGTGGAAACTAATCATATACCGAAGGGCCTGGCCCAGTTCGCCGAATATATCTCAGCGGACAAGCGAGCCCGCCCAGGGGAGCTCGCTGCCCGCGGGCAAAAAAAATAAACCCCAGACGGGCATGCATCCGGTCAGGGAGCCTCAACCCTAAACGCGGGGAGGCATGGTGTTTAGGGTTGAGGCTCCCTCGGATGGCATGCCATCCGATGGGGTTTTAGTTTTTTTCTGCCCGGGGCAGCATGTCGTCAAGTCGTCAGAGGGTCGTCAGGCTTGACGACCCGTTACCGCTGAGATTTTCCGCACTGAACCTGAATCCCCTACTCGCAAACCGCGAAATAGATTCCCTGCTGCGCCTTTAGTCCCTGTTCCGAAAGTCCTCTGCTTTGGGTGCAGTCTGCAGTAGCCGCGTTTCTGTTTCCCCACTCGCTGTTCACAAGCGCGCAGTCAGAAGCCCCACATTACCGCCTTCCGCTAGTGCCGCATTCGCTTGAGCGCAGAAGGGGTTGCGCGCAAGGCCATGCGGGCGAACGAGAGCACGTGCGTGGTTGGCAGAAAGGTAATGCGCGGAAGCGGGGGTTCAGACGGCGGAAGGAGCTGCTGCTGCTGCTGCTGCTGCTGCTGCTGCTGCTGCTGCTGCTGCTGCTGCTGCTGCTGCTGCTGCTGCTGCTGCTGCTGCTGCTGCTGCTGCTGCTGCTGCTGCTGCTGCTGCTGCTGCTGCTGCTGCTGCTGCTGCTGCTGCTGCTGCTGCTGCTGCTGCTGCTGCTGCTGCTGCTGCTGCTGCTGCTGCTGCTGCTGCTGCTGCTGCTGCTGCTGCTGCTGCTGCTGCTGCTGCTGCTGCTGCTGCTGCTGCTGCTGCTGCTGCTGCTGCTGCTGCTGCTGCTGCTGCTGCTGCTGCTGCTGCTGCTGCTGCTCTGCGTGCTCACCCTTCCGCCCAAACCCCCGCCTTCCACACCTTCTACATTCCCCCCCCCCCCCCCCCCTTTCCTTCCCACCCAATCCCACAAACCCCTCTTCTCATCCCTTCTCCCGTTCCCACTGTCCCCCTCCATGCCCCTTTTCTCACTGCACATGATTCCGCACGTCAGGTGGTGCTGGTGCCGTACCGCGCATGCCACGTGGCCAAGTACCATTCGTGGATGCAGGTGAGTGAGCATGCTCACGTGCGGCAGAGAGTCACATACACATCAGACCCACGTATCGCACTTCTCTTCCACGCTCCTCTCATCCCCTCTCGTCCCCTCTCCCCCCCCCCTCTCCCCTCTGTCCCCCGTCTCCTTCTCCCCCTCATGGGCCTCGCATGCCCCTTGCGTCTCCAATTTCCTCCTCCCGCCAACAAACGCTTCTCTCTCTCTCCCTCCGCTCGTTCCTCGCCCATCGCCCCCTCGCCCGCCTTCACCCTTCTCAACCCCCCAACTCCCCCGCTGCCCTACACATACAACGCCCGCGCTGGTGCGGCAGGACCCATGGCTGCAGGAGGCAACAGGGTCGGAGCCACTGAGCCTGGAGGAGGAGTACAGCATGCAGCAGCGCTGGCACGATGACAGCGACAGTGAGGAGGGGACTGGGGGGGGAGGGGGGTTGGGGTGGTACAGGGCATGGGCGCACAGGGGGAGGGGATTGAGTGGCGTGCACACGCCGTGCTGCTCTGCATGTCCGTTGCTGATCGTTGCCCGGTTGCCTGTGCCCCTCGTGTGCACTCGATATGCTTGAGGGTGCGTCTCTGTGTGTGCGCCTGCATTTGCATGCAAGTTTGTTTTCCATGTGCGCATGTGTGCATGCATGTGCGTGCGTGTGTGCGTGCGTGCGTGCGTGCGTGCGTGCGTGCATGCGTGCGTGCGTGCGTGCGTGCGTGCGTGCGTGCGTGCGTGCGTGTGTGCGTGTGTGCGTGTGTGCATGTGTGCATGTGTGCATGTGTGCATGTGTGCATGTGTGTGCATGTGTGTGCACGTGTGTGAGCAACAGAGTGCACGTTCATAGTGCTAGACCGTGCGCGCATACCTGGCCTTGCCAACACTCCCGGGGGGTGTGCTGGAGCTACCACGAGCCAACCGTCATGTGCACCACCTGAGACAGAAGCAGCAGTGCCAGAAGCAGCAGCAACGCAGCAAGGAGCAACAGCAGAGGGCGAGGCAGCAGGCTGCATTCACCACTCGCCCTCGCACATTGACGGTGTGCCACAGCCTCCCCACATCTCATCAGGCCTGCTTCTTCCATCCCCTCCTCCCGCGCACCATTGCACACACATCCTTGCCTTGTATCTCTCTGCGCACTTCACATCACATCGCACCATTCTACCAGAGTTCTCCTTCGCCCGCAACCCCTCCTCCTCTTTCTTTGAGCCCCCTCTCCTCCACTCCTCCTGTAACTGACTTTCTGCAGCCCTCTTCTCTTTCCCTGTCAATGCCCTGCGTGCGCTGTGCATTGCCCGTGGCGGCGGCCGTGGCAGGCATGTGTGGCGATGTGAATCTCTTCCTTAACGACCCGGACCACCCCACGGCTGCCGAGGTGGAGGTCATGATTGCCGAGCCCGCGTGGTGAGTCACACACAGCCACACAGGGGACAAGAAGACAAGGACAAGGATAAAGAGACGGACGGGGTTTAAGGGAGAGTGAGAGGATGAGAGGGTGGGCGTGAGTAACTGGTTGGCAGGCTAGGCTAGGGATGGACCGTGTCCCACTATCTCTCCACTATCACTTCCTTTCCCCGCCCTTTCACATCACCTTTCCCCCGCCTTCCGCTCCCCCTCCCCCTCCCCCTCCCCGTCCGCGTCCCTCTCCCCGTCCCTGTCCACGTCCCCGTCCCCCTCCCCCTGCCCTCCCTCTGTGTGGCAAGGCCAGTCGGGGGCGGGGCATGGGGAGGGAGGCACTGCAGTTGATGCTGGCGTACGCGGCGGGGCACCTGCACCTCACCACGTTCCGCGCCAAGATCAACGACTCCAACACGCCCTCGCTCGCCCTCTTCCGCTCCCTCGTGCGTCCCACTCGCTGCCTCCTCCATGTGCCTTACTGTCCTCTGAGGCCAATTTGTTATTCCCCTCGCTACCACGCTGTCTTGAGTGTTTTTTGTTGGTGTGCCACAGCGGCCAAGTCAACGCCCTGGCAGCACGCTGTGATGCCAAGGCGGTGGGCAAAAGGTGGGCAGGGGGTGTGTAGCAGGTGTGAGCCAAGCTTGCATGGATGGTTCAGCACAGAGTGAGGCGTGCAGCATGGCAGCCGTATTCGTCCAGCATAAGAGTTGCCATGAGTTGAGGAGCTCATGCGGCTTCTGCTTTGTACTGCTTTCTCGATGCTGCTTTCCGGCAACCAGCTTTGTATCAACCCTCTTCCACTGGCTCCACTCCATCCCGCAGTCTCTCTCACCCCAATATCACCAGCCCTTTTCTCCCCTCAGCACAGACTCACACACACACGCACACACACACACACACACACACACACACTCACACACACACACAGACACAGACACACACACCCACACTCACTCACACACACACACTCTCTCTCTCACACACACATACTCACACTCACACTCACTCACACACACACACCCACACTCACACTCACACACACTCACACTCTCTCTCTCTCTCTCTCTCTCGCTCTCTCTCTCTCTCTCACACACACACACACACACACACACACCTTTTCCCCCTCTCTGCCACCCATTCTACCAGGGCTTTATAGAGACAGGGCACAGCCAGGTGTTTCAGCAGGTGAGCTTTTCGGTCCAGGGCTAACCGGAAAGGCAATGTAGCAGCAGTCACACTTCTATTCATGCTCTTCAATCCCATCAATCATGTTCAATGTTCTTTTGGATATATTCCGTACTATTTAGCCTATGCACGTCGACCCCTCACCAAAAGTCGCAATGCGCCCAACTAGCGTTTGTCTTGCTCTTCAGTTTAAGGTTTAGCACAGGAGCACCGAACGTGCTTGCAATATTGCAATATCAAGTTCTTCCTGACGCAACGTCATTTTCGTCTTTCACCCAATTACCACATTATTCCCCAATACCCATATGGCCTCGTATGCCTATCTTGCAAACCCCCCTCCCTTCACTCTTCCCTTCCGACCCCCTCCACTCCCAAATCAAGGATTTAGGTTTATCTACCCTGATACGTAGGACCTCCCCAAACCATGTTCTATCTTGTATTCCCACTCTCCTCTTCCCTTCTCCATCCTCTTGCCCCACTTCCTACCCACTCCCCCCCCCCCTCTTCCTTGCTTTACGACATCCATTCCGTTTCCTTTATGTCCTGTAGACGTCGTTTGAGCTTGCAGTTCACTCTCCATCGATGGCTGCCATTCAGGATCTCGTCATGCCCCTGCACATTCTGACCTACATAGATTAGTTTGGTTGGGTGCAACCTGCCCTTCATTGAATATGTTTTCATGGAGGAAGCGTACCTACTCAACCTCGCATCGAGAAATGGGAAACTCCACATAGTCCTCGTGGAGGCTTACCACGCATGGAACAGTCCAATGGAAGTAATGCTCATCGCTTCGCTGAGCCATCTGTGTTGCTCAGAAGTTCATCCTACTAAACAGGGTGCATGTTCACCTTCACTTTAGAGATATTTGTTAAATTCACCGTGATTTTTTTTGTGTGTCTACGTAATGTGTATGTTACATACCTCGCACAGGGTCTCTCACCCAACCTTCATGCAGGCGGTTTGTAATCGAGACACGTGTGAATCCATGCCGTCACGTGTCGCGTCGCATTCTGTCCGTCGCGTCGCAAAGCAATCAATTTGTTCTCTTGTTCCATTGAGATTTTTTTGTGTGTTTCTCGCCTGCTTTTATAGACCAGAATCACACAACTTGAATCTCGGCGGTTCTTCTGCTTGTCTGCCCTCATTACACACGAGAGCGTCCAGTCTACCCAACGTCTTTGGGTTGTACCGAAGAGCAGTGTCACCGTCATGGCGTCGCGTAGGGAAGAGCTGAAGACAGGCCCACAACTTGGCCAAACACAGGAGCAGGCTGAGAAGGCGTATGAGAAGATCGTGGAGGGCGGAAAGAAAGGTGGTGAAGCGCGCAAGGCTCAGATGACCCACGAGGACTATGTGGAGATGGGAAGGAAGGGCGGAAAGGCGCGTGCAGAACAGGCATACGAGGGAGCACAGTTCGCAGGACATCCTGAAGGAGCCCTACGAGATGTCCCTGAGAGGCCGATTCATGACTGACAGCTCCATTCAGTGTCATGCATTCATTACCTTGCTATTCATTCTTTGGCTTGCACATATTTCTTCAGTAGCATGATCTTTTCTCCAGTGATGAGATTAATGAACGACGCCTGAAACAAGTGCTGTACTAATAAATTTCCGTACATGTATGAAGAGTCCAGTACAGAGCATATCACACACAAAGAGATGGGCGAGCAGCCTCAGTCTGCGCTGCGCTGACTGCTCGGCATGTGAAATGAAATATAGACAGTAGGAAAAGGATTGTTTGGAAGGTACAGACACAGAGAACAAACGTTTATTGGCATGGGATGGTCAACGCTGATGCTAACAGGTGTGTAAAGCCTGCAGCTATCATGTGGATGTCAGCCCACAGAATGTTTAGTGAGATCCGACGACAGTTGATAGCAAAATCTTCCAGGAAGGAGGTGGTGATGACCAACAACGCAAAGCCCACTCCAGGCCGGGACGGCGATGACGGCGAGCGAAATTTCAGTGGATGGCGATGTCGTCAACGGTGTCGCCGAGCGTGGTGAGGTCGATCTGCTCGATGCGAATTCCCGCTGCGTCCATCTTGCCGCACAGATGGCTAAGCTCTGCCAGGCGAACACACGGGTGGCACGAGAAGGTGGAACGGGAGAAAGGACAGAAAGAGACGGGAAATGGGCAACACGATCACCAGCGAAATATGTGCAAGGGCGAAATTATACGTCTTTACGTTGACCCTTAAAATCGGCAATGGTGTAACGTTAGAAGCAGAAGCAGACCACCACCACCAAACTCACCTGACCAATCCGCACAGCTCACTGCAGGGACATCTGCCGCTGCTTCCTCAACGCCCTTGCCTGTAGCCTCGCGGTACCGCTGCCCGATCTCCACGCCTACGCCCATGACCACGCCCATTTCAATTCCGGCGCGAATTGCTTCCTCACGACTCGAAGCCTCGGAGAACCGCCTGCGTCTACTGCCCGAGGTTCCCTCCGCTGCTGCGCCAGCACAGCTGCTTGTTGCCACCGCCGATTGTTCCGTCGGGGAAGTGAAAGTTTCAGCGAACACGTCCCGCGGCGCGGCCTGATAAAGCGGGAACTGCTGCGCCACGCCGCCCGCGGCGACGCGTCGTGCGGTTATCGCCGCAGGAGGGTCCACGGCTCTCGTTGACGCGGGCTTGAAGACGGCATGCGAAGCGGAAGGATCGCTGAGCGCGACGGAGGTACTAACCGCCGGAGTGGCGGCAACAGGCGCTGCGACGGAGGCGACAGACGAAGCGTACGATGGGAAAAGAGGCGTGAGAAATGGACCCCCGGACGAGGACTTCACGAGGCCAGTGTAGCTTGAACCACGCGAAGAGAAGTCGCCGACTGGTGACGTGGCCATAGGTTTCAGCTCGGCTTGGGCGCAATTCTCGCGAGTGTCGTCGTTGCTATGCTCAGAACTATTTCGTGTCGGGCCGTACTCGCTCGTGTGACGCGCAAGCGCACGCACGCCCTTGCCACAGGGGGACGCAATCGTCGACGCGAGTAACAAGGACGGCGCGAGGGAAGTCGGGTGCGCCGCTTTTGCATCAGGGCTTTTCACGGCGACCTCTAGTTGCACCTCCTCGGCGCAAGCGGAGCTCCTGCTGCTGCTTCGGCTGCTCCTCCTGCTGTCGCTGCTAGAACTCAAAGAGCCTGAAGGCGCGCCAGACTCGGATGACGTGGTGGATGACGAAGGCGTGCCCGCGGCAGGGCGAGGGGACATGAGCGCGGACGCGATGGATTGCGACGCCGCGAAGTATGTCGGAGTGGCAAAGGATGAAGCCGCGGGTGCGCCGATTTTTGTTAGCTGCGCATCCGCGAGGTGAAGTGTGATGTCACGTGTGGCTGCTTTGCCCCTCACATTTTCGCCCGTTTTGTCGCCTCCCGTCGAAGCCGTCGTTTTGGTCCTGCGCACTAGCGACGCTGCTACTCTTTCTGGTGCGGCACCCTGAGAGAGCGATCGCCAGTCTTGCGGGGCGATTGGGCACGCTTCGCAGTCCAACAAGACTTGATGGACGGAGTTTGCAACGGAGCTTGGCTCGTTGAGTCGGCGGGTTCCCGTCTCCTCCTTCCAGTTGACCGGGGGAATGGGGCAGAGCATCTCATCTCGCAGCACATCTGGTCGACGCGCCACCATAACTGCCTGCCTGCTCGCCATGGCGAAGAAGCGTGTAGTGACGGGAGGTTATTGGGTGACGGGAAATTGGGTGACGGAAACTGGGGTGACGGGGTCCGCAATAACGATTTGAAGTGTGGAATAGAGGAGGGCTGTTGACCCGTCGATGGGAAGGCACAGGAACACGCTGGGTTGGGTTGGGAATGTCGACACGGCGTGGTGGGGGAGGAGAGCGAGAGGCGCTGTCAAAAGGAATGGCAGTGACAACACCTTTGCGAGGGCTAGTTGGGGAACTTTCTTCTTTGACGCCACCTGTTATGGTTGCAGTCTGTTTGAGAATACCGCCATTTGCAGCGGTTACACGGCACGACCTAAAGAGACGCGGCAGCGGATAAGAGCTGGTACAGAACGAGGCGACCTTAGCTGAGTGCTTCGATCATAGGAAATCCACAATGTCATCAAAGCCACATCGGCCCCTCGTTTGCGATCGAGAAATTTGGGTCAGATCGGGCCTCCTGCTACACACGCGATCAGTAAGTAACCCTACCAGAGTTCGCCTCAGCTCGATGATGGCGACAGAAGAGCGCTACGAAGTAATCGCGAGGTACCGAAATCTGCTTGGTGTGAAGTGGAAGGGACGTGTTACTAGCGCAGAAGGATTGATGATGCTGATGATGGCTTTTGAAAAACTGTCCTCTCAGATGTCGCGATGCTGGGCAGATCGCAGATCGCGTCTGATCAAGACGTCCGAACCGATCAGCCTGAAGCCTTGATCTGCACTGCGTCCTACCGATGTTATTGGTTGATGCACACGTAGTAGAGCGGGTTTGCGTTCCTGGCTTGAATAGAAAGTGGAGATTTTTGTCCCTCTGCTTGCTTATCGCCGTTTTCAGTCACACAGGTGTAGAACGAACAAAATCATAACGCTGTACACGAAAGTCGCTGCTATTTTTTTCCTTGGAAACACGAAACATGTGAGGAATTTTCAATACAGAAGTCCAAAATATACTACAGTAAATGAATGTCAACGAAGAAGTATGGTCAAGAAGAATGCGCGTTCAGCTGTGTGAAACACGACAGCAAGAATGCAGTGGGCACCAAACACGACAGCAAAAGGACCAGACCTTGTTGCAACTGGGTTGCGTGGTGTTCCGTGTCACTGAGAGGAACAACGGAAATTACCCATGAGGTGCCAAACGAGAGTAACTTCTAGTTCAATTCACATAAACAATTTCATTTAGTATTTCAGCTATGACCCGAATGAATGACCACCCGAGATGTGTTTAAAAAGTCACGTAATGACTGTCCTAACGGTTTTGTTTGTTTTGTTTTGTTTTGTTTTGTTTTTTTCAGAACACCAAGGGAGATCAAGAGAAACCTACCGCGTTGAAGATCTCCGTTACAGAGAGAAATATCGCTCTAAACAATGTGGAGCGTTAAAAGGTGTGTTTAGAGCAGCGTGCTTGATACGCATCTCAAACCCCATACCCTTGTGTTGTTACAGTACAAGTTTGTTCTAGCGGGATGGTTAGCTGGCAAGGCGTCCAGTTCCATCGAAATACTTGGGTTTGAAGGGTAGGGTTCAGAATAGGGGGAACGAACATGTATGACACTTAAGTTTTTGAATCATTTCACCGCTGTTCTCTGTTCGAGCTAGCATTTTTCCTTCAAACACACCGCACCAGTCGGATGAATGGAAGGTCCCGCAATCAGGGCCAATTAGCGTGTTGCATCCCAACCAACAAAACTGAATGAGACCATTCGCGGCGGCGCAACGGTTGAAACAAGCATCGCCTGTGGGCTCTCGTGGCATGCGCATTGAATAGTCAGTTTTCAAAGGACAAATCTTCTGTGGAGATCGTGACTACAGGTCAAAACAAAACGACCAGTGCGAGCAGACAGTGGTGCTGAAGAACTTGGTTTCCCTGCTCGAGCAATCACGAATGGATGATTGTGTGTCGCCTCGATCACAGAACGAGACGATTGTGGACGCAGAAATGACACGTGGATATTTCCATATCATGTGGACAGCATAAATAGCCGCGCAGAAAAATATCAAATGGTGTCCAGATGGACGTACATTATTGGTGCTCCACAAACTTGACCTCATTCAGCAAATCCAACATAACGGGCAATTCGGTGTCCACCGCGTGGTTTCCATTCATAGCACATCGGGTATGTTTCAAACGTTGTGGGGAGGTTGAGTCTGCAATCGGGATGCACTCCAAAAAAGAAGACATAAGCTTTACGTCTCTAATATGTGGAAATCAGTCAAGCCCTTATGAGCCCTTTATATTATCAAACCATTTTTCCTTGGAGCGCAGGGGCACAATTCTGCCACCCTTGGTCCTTATAGTAATATACATTATAAATCATGCAGTACCTTAACTTTATATTTCATTCTCGTTTGAATTGCCATCATGTATACTGTGTTGGGCTGAGAAAAGCCCTTAGGATCTTTGCAGGGGTGAACTCTTGATAGGACTTGTAGTAGTGGAAGCTTAATATGAGGTATTTGAACCACCTTGCGCTAGTATGTGAGGGCAAAGTAGATTGATTAAAACAAAGAGATACAAGCCTTTTATAAGAGTACAAGGAATATCAAAGGTTATAACTTAATATCTGATTTACTGTTGCTGTTGCGGTTCGATACAGTGACGACTCGGGCAACTGCTCTGTAACGAGTCAGTTGTGTGTCCTTGCTGTCGCGCTGTACTTGTCAGGTCAAAGGTTGCTGACCTTTGACTTTCGCGTAACCTCTAGCAACTGCTCAATCTCCGAGGGTTGACTTGCCGGTGCTTCGATATGCTTCGCTTCGCTTCTGACTTGGTGTTTCGACACGACAGAGGCGCTTAGAATTAATTATTTCCAACACTCCCCTTCGCTTCTGGAGTGTCGCTGCTGGTGACGTGGCTTTGTCCAGTCAGCAGCATGCAGTATTCGAACTTCTGCTTTCCGAGCTTCTTGGTCAAGTAGTCAGCTGCCATCTCGGACGTGGGGCAGTATGACAGCTCGAGTCTCCCCTTCTCGATCTCGTCCTTCACGAAGAAGTATCGCAAGTCTACGTGTTTCGTCCTGTTCGCGAAGCCGTTCTTGTTGGCTATGCGAATTGCCGACTAGTTATCGCAGAACTGGGTGAAGCTGTGTAACTGGACCAACTTCGCTTCTTCCAGAAGTTCGCGAAGGTACAATCCTTCCTTGGTGGCTGAGCAGAGTGCGATATATTCTGCTTCGGCTGAGGAGAGGGCGATTAACTCCTGCTTGCTCGACTGCCAGGAGATAGGACCGATGGGTTCGAGACGATAGATGTAGCCGGTGCGTGAGTGCCTGTTGTCGGAGTCGTTCGCGCGATCGGCGTTGACGTAGCTGATCAGCTTTGGCGTTGTAGTTGCGTTCTTATGGTAGGTCAGCCCGATCGTCGGAGTGCTGACGAGGTAGTGAAGAGCGCGGTCGAGCTCCGCCAGGTGTTCTGCTTCAGGTTTCTTGAGGTGGGTGGCGAGCTGACTTGCAGAGTACGATGGTCCGGGCGGCAGGTGACAGCTGCGAAGAGGAGGCATCCCAGCTTCCTCTGGTAGTCGCGTATGCCGGCGGGCTTGAGTAGAGCGGATCCTTCCTTGTGTTGTGTGATGCTATCATTCGCATTCACGTCTGTCTGCCTCCCATCATGTGTTCGTGTGTTGCATGCGTGGTGTGAGCGTGTGCAAGAATTTGTGTTTTGCGCGGTTTGGATTTCCTGAGTGTGTGTGAATGTTAGTTGGCTTGAGCAGAAATCTGAAGTAATCCCTCTGCTCAAGAGCTTTCCGACGAACCAAGAATCGTCGCGATCGGAGCAAGATCAAGAAAGTTACGAACGTTGGAGTTCGTATGCTTTCTGTACTTTGGTTGCGGCGACTATGGGAAGTTGTGGGGTTGGCTCAATATGGGGTATAGACTTTTGGGGGTTGGGAAATTCGAACCCATCACTGTAGATGCTGCCATGTGGTTGGGAGAAGCCAAACCAGGTTGGCAAGTGTGGCCAAGTGGGTTGAGGTGGATGGCATGAGTTGAAAGAGACAAATGTGAAAGTGGGGTTGCCTATGGAGAGGGGAATTGTGGCATGGGGTTTATTTGGTTGGGGACTCCTTGGGACCTTCCCTCTCGTCCTCCTCATCCCCTCCTACCTGGTTTAGTTCTACTCCAACTCTCTTGTGTGTAACTTCTGTGTAACTTGTGAAACTTGTGAGTAAATGGTGATTGAGTTAAGTTTCTGTGGCAGCATACCCCCTAGTGCACCGAAACTAATAACTCGAGATATACTCCATCATTTGATACGATTCAAATTGGGAAATGTAGCTACGGTCTAGAGCTACAACATATTTGAGTTTGAGATAATTCTAACGGTGCAATTTTCGTCGACGACGTTTCTTGTGAAGTCGCGGTTTCTGTCCAGAAATTAGGACCGACGATTTTGTGATATTTCGGTCCCTATTCTTCATAGACTCCGTCCTTAGTCTCTAACACCTTGTGGTTTCCTGCTGTGTCGTGATATGGCATGGAGATGACAGTTGGCGTGAGTGCGAAGCGCTTGGCGATGGTATCGGCGTACTTTGCGGTGCTGAGGTAGATCGCGTTTTCTTGTTCTTCAATGTTGAGACCGAGATACTGTGTAACTGTAGATGAGACTGTGAAAGTGAGATCCTTCTGTAGCTCCCCTTCGAACCAGGTTGTGACACTGTCGGTTGAGCCGATGTAGAGAAGGTCGTCTACGTAGACGATTAGCAGGATGTAGTCAGTGCCTTTCGTGAGTCGGTACATGCCCTGATCGTGCGGTAGTTGCTTGAAGCCGATGCGAATGAGGCGAGCGTGTAGGTATTGTTGCCATAGCCGCGGAGCTTGCTTATTGCCATAGAGCGACTTGAGTAGCTGGCAGACGTGGTTGGAGTCCGTGCTGGAGCCGTGTGGTAACTCGACGAAGATCTCTATGTCGACAGGTGCGTAGAGGAATGCGTTGGCGACGTCAATTTGCCGCAGCTTCTTCTTCTTCATGGCGGCGATCGCGAGGAGAATTCGCAGCGAGGTGTGTCGGCTGACCGGAGCGAATGTTTCGGTGAAGTCGCGTCCGTGTTCTTGGTCGAAGCCGCGTACGACCCAGCGCGCCTTAAATTTGTCGATGGTGCCGTCAGCCTTCGTCTTCACACGGAAGACCCATTTCCCGGTGAGTATTGTCTTGTTTCGCGCTACGCCGATGGGAACGACTTTCCAAGTGTTGCGTTCCTCCAACGCTTTCAGCTCCCTGTCCATGGCTTCGCGCCAATTTTCCCTATGCTCCCCCACCAGAGCCTGGTGAACGGTAGCAGGCTCCTTAGGAATCGCCGTGCCGTGAACTGCGGTGACGAGACCAAGTATCTGGAGCCCACTCTGTGTGTAGCGGGGGAGTGTTGTGTCCTCGGGATAGACTGCTTCGTCTCCCGCTTCTGGATCAGGTATGAAATTGGGTCCTACGCGTTCTGCTTCGTTGGTGTTGACCTGTGCAGGTGTAACGTAACCGTTATCGGCGAAGTGGTAGTGGACGTCGGCGTTGTTACTTTCGCGAGGACTTTCGTCGTCCATCGGAACGTCGACTGAGCAGTAGGGGGGAGGTCCGGCTGCAGTAGGGGGGAGGCTCCTTCCACGTTCTGCTCGTCCCAGTCAGCTTCATCTTCTGCCGAAGCGAAGGCTCGGTTCCCAAGAAATCCGCCCGAGAGGTCAAGTCTGTTTTCTTCCACGTAGGCGAGGTGAGTTCGGAGGGTGAGGTTCTCGTAGAAGATGACATCACGTTCTGCTACTGTTTCCTTGGTGTTGATGTCGAAAATCTTCCATGCGTTGTAATGTTTTTCGATGCCCAGGTGTAGTCCCCACTGTGCGCGTTGGGAGAATCGGCCGGCTCGTGCAGATGGGGGTCGGTGACTCGCGGCGGGGCGTACTGTTGTCTAGTTGCTCCTCTGGTGAGTAGTGTGGTGGTGATTCGGTGATGCAGGAATCTGTCAGTCTTGCCATGCAGCTGACGATGTTTCTTGCTCCTTGTGCAGATTGTGTTGTTAAGACTGCGGCTGACTCGTGGGGTTCGCCTGTGTCGATGCCACTTGGCTGCTAGAAGGGCGAAGTTGACGTGCGCGGGTGCCCTGACGTCTTGCAGATGTGACAGAATGAAGGTATGGGCTTTGGTTGTTGTCGATTGTTGTTGTTGTTGTTGTTGTTGTTGTTGTTGTTGTTGTTGTTGTTGTTGTTGTTGTTGTTGTTGTTGTTGTTGTTGTTGTTGTTGTTGTTGTTGTTGTTGTTGTTGTTGTTGTTGTTGTTGTTGTTGTTGTTGTTGTTGTAGCGTCGCTGAGTGTGGAAAGCGAATTCCGGTGCTGACGTCTTCCTCTTGTGCCTTTCTTCTTGCAGGTCCATGTCTTGTTGTTCGGCATGAATTTCAGCGCAAAGTGCTGCTTCGGAGATTCTTCCGTGGGCTCGGAGAATGGCTTTTGTGGCGCGCCATTGAGGACCGAGGCCGCCGATGATGACTGTCACGAAGGCGTCTTCAGATATCGACCCTCCGCATCGAAGGAGTTTGTCGCGCAGTTCGCGACAGCGACTGATATACGCCATCCCCTTTTCCCCTGGTTTCATTTCGACTGTTGTCAGTTGTGCCATCAACCGACTCTGATTTACGCTGTCTGTTGCTTGATACAGGCTCTTCAAGTGGCTGTATGCGAGCTCGGCGGAGTTGCCGTATCCCCGGTAAGACCGTATATTCTGCTGCTGAGTCGGGGTGATATTCCTTAGGAGGATTGTGTACGCCATCATTGACTGATAGGTGTACTGCTGCTTCTCATACTGTGTGCCGTTTGTTGGGTATGGCAGGGATCCGTCGAAGAAGCGGAGAATTTGCGCGCCTTCCATCATAAGCTCGAACTCGAAGCCCTTTTCGTCGAAAGGTCTTGACGTCTGCAGTTTCAGAACGTGTGCGAACTGCGACTGAACTTGTAGCGCATCCAGTGGTTTCTCTTGTCCAGGTGAAGGCTGCGGGTGCGGCATGAAGCTGATGGACCCGCGCTCGTACGGAGCAAAGGTAGGCTGTTGCTGTTGATTTCAGCGCGCGTATGATGAGCCGTCAAGGCTCAAGGGAGTCACTTCGTTGTTGTTGCTGTTGTGTGACTGCGCATGTGCCGATTGCTGGTGCTGCTCGTAGAAGGACATGAAGGAGAAAAACTTCTCCATCATGCTCTGGTCGAAGCCTGCAGGTTGATTCGCGGGAGTCTCGGTAAATGTTTCCCTTGGTCTTGTTGCCGTACCCTCCTCTGTCTGTAGACCACAGGCAGGAGGTGGAGTAGGAGTAGTGCCAGGAGAACCGTTAGAGGAACTCCTATCCTTCTGAGTTGCCATGCCTTCTGATGTTGTAGGTGACTTGATAGTAGTTGAATTCCCCCTGTTAGCTCTCATACCATGTTGGGCTGAGAAAGCCCTTAGGATCTTTGCAGGGGTGAACTCCGGATAGGACTTGTTGTAGTAGCGGAAGCTTAATATGAGGTATTTGAACCACCTTGCGCTAGTATGTGAGGGCAAAGTAGATTGATTAAAACAAGGAGTTACAAGCCTTTTATAAGAGTACAAGGAATATCAAATGTTATAACTTAATAACTGATTTACTGTTGCTGTTGCGGTTCGATACAGTGACGACTCGGGCAACTGCTCTGTAACGAGTCAGTTGTGTGTCCTTGCTGTCGCGCTGTACTTGTCAGGTCAAAGGTTGCTGACCTTTGACTTTCGCGTAACCTCTAGCAACTGCTCAACCTCCGAGGGTTGACTCGCCGGTGCTTCTATATGCTTCGCTTCGCTTCTGACTTGGTGTTTCGACACGACAGAGGCGCTTAGAATTAATTGTTTCTAACATACTGTACATTCAGGCTTGCAATAAGATCGTCACATCATGACATTGTTTCTTTGTTCAGATGCACATCAAGTCCCAACAATATAAGGGTTCTTTCTTTCTTTCTTTCTTTCTTTCTTTCTTTCTTTCTTTCTTTCTTTCTTTCTTTCTTTCTTTCTTTTTTCTTTGTGTTGGCCACTTCGTTCAAGTTACACTTGATAGGTACCTTTCGAAAAGAAAATCAACTTTTAGAGAACAAAATAAGTGCTTTATTTCCCTCACTAGAAAGTGTAGTGTAGGATTTATGCTGATATTATACACAAAGAAATACCTATATCTTCAGTAAAACATTCAGTGACACAAATGTTTGAACCTGCGTCTTTACTACTCCAAGAAACTCGCTAACTGATCAAGTGACTTACTAATGTTTCTAGAAATGGAACAAAATAAATGTGCCTTTGAACCTGATTCTTGAACCATATTCCTTTAAAAACATAAATAATAATAATAAAAAAAACTTGTATTTGTCCATTGACCAAATATTTTATCTTAAGTCATCAGGATGGGACATGCTGAAACCCTCATTAGCCAGGGTGGCCTAAAACCTGTTTTGGACCATTTAGTACGGTACACTGGGCACATTTCGCGGAGTGTGGACTATGGGGAAGGCACGAGTTGTGTGCGTGGTCACAATGCTCCTTAGCATTTGCTTGTGTCCTCTCTATGTGCACATTAAAAGGTCGACCTCAAACGCTGCAAGTCCCGCACCGCTCCAGCGCTGCAGAATGGCGTCTTGCCAACTTAACAAGTCGGTGGCTTGCCAACTGTGCAAGTGGGCGGCCGCCCAGCATTGCATCCGCAGGTGACAGCAGCGTACCTACTTCGTAGGTGCTCATAGACGGTTGGTGCGACGAGCACTGTCATGTTGATGCCGCGCTGCAGAGTCAGCCACGTACCGTTGGTTGCGCCTGACGAGCCATGTCGACTTTGAGAAACAACTACCGAGGATGGTTTCACCAAAACCTCTTCGACGTGCGGAGATAACTCGTAAAATGGGAGCTTAACTACGGGGAAGGCACATGTGCATTTCTTCTTCTTCTTCTTTCTTCTTCTTCTTCTTCTTCTTCTTCTTCTTCTTCTTCTTCTTCTTCTTCTTCTTCTTCTTCTTCTTCTTCTTCTTCTTCTTCTTCTTCTTCTTCTTCTTCTTCTTCTTCTTCTTCTTCTTCGTCCCGGTCGAGCCGGTCGACTAGGTTACCCCATCGACGAGGTTCTGCGAAGGCGTGCGACTATCGTCGAGGTCGCTATGGCGAAGGCGATCTCAGGATGGTATCCTAAGGTCGACGTGGAGCATCAGGCGCAACCGTTGACACGTGGCCGACTTGTGTGAGGTTCGAGGAACTGGTTTAGAATGAAATGATTGATCACCAGGGTACAACACGATCACTTGACACAAGGCAGGTAACCAGGTGTTACGCGAAGGTTCCGAGGGTCGCAAAACATCGCGAATGGATCTTTCTCGAACTCGGTAGAAGCAATTTGGTGGAAACCAAAAAGCACAGAATCTGGTGCACACAATCCTAGTTCGGTGCAAAAAACTACAATAAATATAGTAAAGCAGCTAACCTAGGAAATCAATCAAAAGCACGCAAGATGAATTAAGCCTAAGCTAGATAAAGTATAATAAAGTAAAGGCAAGCAAGCAAAGCCTAGCAAAAGTCGTCGTACTCTCACAACTTGGTACCTGCGCGACGGTAGAGAAAGTGCTCGTTCATCGCCACGCACATGCGTTTGCACTACAATCACCTGCGAATACTAAGTTAGCGAGCCTCTTGGTGCAGCGTTGGCAAGGCGCGGACTTGCCTTGCTAGCAGATCTGCAATGCTAACGCGGTGCCTCTACGCAACACAAGCAGACTAACGACCTTGCCGCGTTGGCGGTTGACTAGCTTGCCTGCTAGGTTGCTAGGCCCTGATGTAAACATTGTTACCTTTGCTATTGCTATCATTGTTGTACTCAACTCTTCCCAATTTCCACTATGAATTGCTAGAGAACACTAAGAAGCACGACCATCAATCACACATTCGTGCATTTCTCGTTGTCTAGCTACCACCATTATAGAGTGACTCTCCACATGGTACGGTGAGTGTGGACCGAACATACAACCTTTAGATAGGAGCTGACTTTTGCACTACTTAAGTCGTTTGTAGGCTGGCAGTCCGTGCAGACCATGACGCCTACCCCAGGATACGTTGAAGGCACGTTTGGCTGATTCGACACGACGCCATGGAGATGGCGAGTTCGGGCCGTTGCTCCACTTGAAGGTGGTTCTCATGGGGATCCGTGCAAAGTGGGCGACAGCACACCCTTCCTGACCAGCATCTCCTCGACCGGTGCGAAACGAAGGCGGCGTCGACGAGGAGGCCGACAACGGTGAAGAAGTCAGCAGCAGCGAGGGCACAAAAAAGAGAGGAGTTATCAGGACCGCCGACGTCGAAGTCAGCAAGGAGCAAGCGCAATGGCTACGGTCGTCAGCGACCATAGACCCCGCATGGCGACGTCGGCAGACGCCGCCGCTCCCCCTAGCAAAGCACTGTGGCGCTGGCTGGCGACCCACGTGGCGGCGAGCAGATTGTGCCGTCTTACGGCTACTTCAAGTTCACGCCGGACAAGGTCGCGGTCCCGGTGCCACTGGTCGCTCGACATGACCTGATCATATGGAACGAATGCATCGAGCCCCATCCAGAGATAGCCAGCTTGATGCGTTTTGCCAATGACTCGGAGCGATCTGGACCACCGATGAGCAGCACCGCCGGGTAAATCGACTTACCAGGCGAACGACGACCTATACATCAACCAGATGGAGGAGAAACTGATGCACCTGGGGATGGGCGATCAGGAGACGGCAACTGACTACTGTAACCGGGCTCGACGGCTTCTTGCCAACATGAGGATGACCGGGGTCGACTACTCGAGAGCGTCGTACATCCCGCACGTCGTGAAGAGGCCTCCGAGCGGTTACAACTTGATACGCCGATTGATGGTGATGACGAGGACACCCTGACCCCGCACATCATCAGGGATGAGGCAACGCAAGAGGAAGTTTGGCCCATGGAGCTCCTTCCACAGGCAAGTACGCCGCCCTGACGAAGCAGAATCGTCCGCCGGGGCAGCGCGGGAAGCCGAGCATAGGTGGTAGCGGAGGTGGGAGGTCGACGAAAGGCGTCAACCAAAAGAAGTCAGGTAGAGATATCGTTCAAAGAGGTGGTGGTCGATGGCGAAAGTGCTGGCCCTGCGGCAACCCCGACCACATCTCCTTCGAATGTCCCGACCGCGACGATAGCGATGAGGACGACAGCAAGGGAGGTCGCGGACGGTCTACCAGTCGTCGTCCACGTCGAGATGAGAAGCCGCGTAAGGAGAAGCAGTCATCAAAGAAGACATCGTTGATGAATGACATCGACTCCTCCAGCAGCAAGGGCCGAGACGATGAGAAGGCGTCGTGCTTGATGGTCGGCATGGTGGAGCAGACAATCTCGTGTGGCCCTACGCAAAAACCGGATAGGGAGAAGGGCAACCAATACTTTATCACCTTCCTGGAAGACTACATATGCTTTAGTTGGGTCACGTGGTGAAAACCAAGGATGAGGTGGCAAAGGTGTTCAAGCATTGGATACGCTATGCGGAGTGGGAAGTCAGGGCCAAGGTGAAGATACTAAGGTATGATCGGGGTAGGGAGTATATGGGGAATGACCTGAAGACCTTCCTTGAAGAAAGGGCATCTTCCACCAATTTTTAGTTGCCTACATGCCACCATGCGGCTGAACCTGACCCTCATTGACCTTGCCCAAGCAATTCTTGCTCATGTGCAGTTGGACCATACTTGGGGGGGGGGCAGCAATGCAATATGCCAATTGGGTTAAGAACCGGATGGGCACCGGAGGGGCTAGGGGACAAGAGCCCATACTTCATGTAGAGTAGGAAGGTGCTTAGTGTATCCATGGCATGAGTGTGGGGGTGCATAGTGCAGTACAAAGTGCCAGAACAACAACAGAGGAAGCTGGATCCCAAGGCACAATGGGGCATTTTCCTTGGGGTGTCAGAGAGGAGCAAGGCTTGGATGTATTGGAGTGTGGCGGATCAGCAAGTGGTGGAAAGTCGGGACGTGGTTTTCCATGAGGGGCTGAGCTACAAGGGGTGGAAGGAGCATGGTACTGGTACGGTTGGGAGTTCCTCCAGGATCCGTACACCGCTTCCATTTTTTAGGGGGCATGGGAGGACCCTGGGGAGGGGGTAAAGGAGCAACAAGAGGAACAAAAGGCAGCTGTACCTAACTACTGGTTCCACCCCTAACCCTAACCAACCAGACCTTGACACACAACCGCCTCAAGAACAGCAAGTACACCAGCAGCAAGAGCAACCGCAGCAGCCACCACTGCATCATACACCACTTGTTCCTGTGGGAAAGACTAGCAGCGTAGTCTAGACGACAGGCAGCAGCAAAGTCAACAAGCTCAGCGACCAAGGCAGACGCAGCAGTGGACTCAAACGAAGGGTCAGTGACAACAGTGGCGAGCAGACGCGTGACAGTAGGGTGAGCAGAACGAACCCGGTCAGACTCAGGGTCTGGAACGTCAGGCAGAGAGGACGCAGGAGGGGACGGCAGGGGAACACGCTGTGGAGCAGAGGAAGGACGAAGGGCCATGAGGTGCGTGCCGGGGACAGGAGGCGGACGCTCACGAGGAACACGACGACCAGTACGACCAGTGCGAACAGGCGAGACAGGACGGGACGCAGGCTCACGACGCTCAGCAAGACCTCCTGTCTGCTCAGTGTAAGGAGAAGGAGTAGGCAGTGGTGAGCCAGGTTGTAACGGAATACCCGTAGAAGACGGGAGGCTAAGAACCTGGCAAAGCACGGAGTCAGGCAGTGGCAGAGACGACGTTGATGTCGGAGCGAAAAAGAGTCATGGCCGTGCAGTGCCACCAGCACCAGTAGCTCCAGCACCTCCAGCAGCTCCAGAACCTCTAGCGCCAGCACCTCCAATACCAGCGCCACCAGCAGCTCCAGAACCTCCAGCGCTAGCACCTCCAGTACCTCCAGTACGAGCACCTCCGGGACCAACGGCTCCAGTAACTCCAGTAGACAAAGTACTGCCAGTCTCAGCACGCTCAGACTTGGCACCCCCAGAACCGGCACCCCCAGCTCCAGTGACGTCAGCAGAAGCGCCTCCAGTAGCAGAGTCACCAGCTCCAGTGCCTCCAACGCCAGCGCCTCCCGCAGCAGGGCCCCCAGCTCCAGCAGCGCGACCCTGACGGCTAACGTACCACTCACGCAGCTGCTGTGTGGAGAGAGGCACACGCAGACGAGAATGCTGCGGTGAGGCACAAGCGGAGCGACTACGTAGGCAGTTGCTCCAAGAAGACTGCTCACCAGACGCCTCAGTACCCCCAGGCGCAGCACCCCCAGACTCAGTACCCCCAGGCTCAGCACCCCCAGGCTCAGCACTCCCAGGATCAGCAACTCCAAGCTCCGCACCCTCAGGCTCAGCATCCAGATCCAGGCTCCTCACGCTCAGGCTCAGCACCTCCAGGCTCTGCACCCTCAGGCTCAGCATCCCCAGGCTCCGCACCCCCAGGCTCAGCACCCCCAGAAGCAGCACCCCGAGCAGGACCACCCCCAGTAGGACCTGAGTCACCAGTGACCTCAACAGGCTAAATCAAGGGAGGAGGGTCTACCTGAGACACACCTGAAGGAGCAGGACCTGGAGGGGGGAGGGGGTCTACCTGGGAGTGGGGGACCTGGAGCGAGAAAGAGCGGTGGGGGGGAAGAGGGGCATTACGGTAGGGAAAGAGACGGTAAAAGGGGACCGACTCGTCAAAGGTGACGTCCTGAGACGCAAAGACACGGCGCGAGGCGGGGTCGTAAAACTGCCAGCCAGGCGCGTCAGGGGGAAAGCCAAGGAAGACGCAGGGAATGGCGCAGGCGGACAGCTTGTCCGCGGTGGTATCGCGAACAAAGGCACGAGCACCCCAGACCCGGAAATGCGACGCATCGCCAACCTCCCCCGTCCAACGTAGTGTGGGCAAAGTCTCCGGCATGGAGACACGGGGCCAGAGGTTGAGCTGATGCGCGGCGTACCGGACTGCAAACGGCCACAGAAAATGGGGAGCAACCGCATGGATCATGGAGGTACGAGCGACCTCCATGACTATGCCAATGCGGCGCTCAGCAACCCCATTCTGCCGCGGGGAGGTTAGAAGCGTGAATGACTGGAGGATTCCCTCCTCCTTACAGAAGGCTCGCAAGAGGTCAGAGGTGAACTCACCACCTCTGTCAGAGTGCAAACGCAGGACAGGAAAGTCGTGGTCGAACCGCTCGCGGAGCTAGAGACAAAAAGCGCAGATCCAAGGAATCAAAACAGCAAGGACATCCCTCTTGCGCCGCAAGGGGAACGCCGTGGTGTAACGCGTGTAGTCGTCGACAACCAGCAGGAAGTACCGCTCGCGGCCCTGCCCCTGGATGCAGCTGGGCCCCACACGTCTAGGTGGAGAGTCTGCGGTGGAGCCTCTGTCGGAGGGAACGAGGAGGAGTGAGGAGCGGCGCGCTGCCGCCCCTCGACGCAAGGAATGCAGGGCGGCGCAGGCGAGGGATGGAGGAAGGGTAGAGACCTGGGAAGACCAGAGACCAAGGAGCGAGAGTGCATGCCACGAAGGTGCGTCAAGGAGGGGTGACCAAGGCGGTGGTGCCAAAGGAGAGTCTGGTGCGACAGGCGGCGACACTCACACTGGGTAGCTACCTGAGCGGACGCGTACAGCTGAAGAGACAAGAGGGATACAGTGGTGAGGGTGTACAGACTGGACCCAGGCGCACGTATGAACGTGGCCAGGTGGCGGCTGGTCCGAGAGCACGTGCAGATTGTCACACGCTGTCCCCCAAGAATAAAGGTGTCAACCCAGTGATCTTGACGGACGGCGGTGCTCACCAGGTTCGTAGAGAACGAGGGGATGTGGAGACCTGACAGCTCACCAAACGGGACCGCGGGGACGGAAGCACAGTAGTGGACCGTGCAAGCACTGGGCCCCTAGAGGGGTCAGTCAGTGTGACAGGGACAGGTGCAGGGAGGGGAGTGACTGTGGTGCTGTCGCGAAAGAAACAGCGGGAAGCACCAGAGTCAAGTGTAAAGGTGTGCAAGGCCTGAGCCGACGCAGTACCAGGGGGAGCAGACTCACTAGCACCTAGGGCTGCAGTCTCTGTACCTGGGTCTATACCTGGGTCAGGCGGCATACACAAGTAGCAGTCACCCTCAGCACTAACAGTCAATGCTTACTTGGCAGCCAGAATTGCACCATAGTCAAGATCAAAGATACATCACGCCTAAGCAGGTCTGACCAGGGGGGGAACTCAGTAGCCTTAGGAAACTTGTCGCGCCAAGCGTCGCTAAGCCGAGAGAAGCAGCGGTACTCAGTGTGAAACTTGCCGCATGGGTGACCAGCGCGGGGACCTGTGCGAATGATATAGGGGCAGCGAACAGGACCCCCAGACGCCCCACGCTGAGTGTACTAGACACGAAGCTGCTGAGTGTTATAGTCTGCAGTCCACTTAGGGGTCGCGGATGCCCATGAAACCGCCTAAGTAGAAACTGACGACTTCAAACCGCCTCTGTTCAAAACGCCGTCACGACCAGCTCCAATACGATACGAGGCTGAAACTTGGACAGCAGTTAGCCTTAGGTGTCTGCTTTCCAACGGTATATTATTTGCTACTATCAGAGGTGTGCGCACTATGCAGTGAACGAAAACGTAAGCTCGGCTGAAAACGTGTAGTTTCATTGATGCAAGGAAGAGGTGAGTACAACATTGCCTAGGGGACTCTTAAGGGGTTGGGATCATCCTAGGAACTCAGAGAAGGTTGATTCCTAGGGGAGAAAGGCTAGAGAAGGATGAGAAACGTCCTAGCTAGGTCAGCAAAGCCAACCACACTTGGAAGTTCAGAGCTGTACTCAAGGCAACCAATAGTGAGGAAGCCAACCATGAGTCAGCTTGTCTTCCCACTTGCACCCTCTTGCAAGCTGCTTCCAGGAAGACCACACTTCTCAAAAGGAGGGTGGTAGAGTCCCACTTGACCACCTGTACTTCTTGTCTCATTCTCTGTCCCTGCACCATTGGCATGACAACAATGAAAGGGTGGCAAGGGAAATGCTGCCAACAGTGCACCATGACTACGGAACAGTAACTTTCGACAGCTGTCACGCAATGCTCCAAATTTGGATCGTTCTGAAACTTGGTGAACACCTGCACAACGGGGCAAAGGACTGCCAGACCGAATTTCAGACCAATCAGAGCTCGGTAGACGAGTCAGCAGCCGAAATGGTGAACTCGGGTGTTACCAAAAAAGAGTAACACACACTTCCGGGATGCCATAAGTCTTGAAACTTAAAATGTTGTCACGCCTTGTTAACTGCTTCAAAAACTCTGAAACTTTGAGGGTTCGAAGAACACATGTTGAAGAGCCTCCCCACAAAATTCCAGAAGCTGAGCAGGCTTGTAGGCCGAATGGGAGTGCGATGACCGTGCCACTGTAATGTGTTGGCACAACAAACTCCCCCTCATCGTGCTCTCATTCATCCCTTAGCTGCTCCCTGAAGCTGCCTTTCTTAGTTGAAGGACATGCCACACAAGGTGGCACAGGTCCAATGCTGATGCTCTGCAAGCCGCTTGGTCAAAAAATCTGCAGGTTGCTTGGTAGTGTTGATGTAGTGCAAGGAGACCGTGCCCTTCTTCACCTCCTTCCTCACCCAATGCCACTTGATATGCATGTGCTTGTTCAGCCCATGGAGCACAACAACAACAACAACAACAACAACAACAACAACAACAACAACAACAACAACAACAACAACAACAACAACAACAACAACAACAACAACAACAACAACAACAACAACAACAACAACAACAACAACAACAACAACAACAAAAACACACACGGGGTTACGGACCTACTGCTCTGAAACCATTTCAGAATGAACTAGCAGGATTATGAACTATGAGAAAGGTTGGGTACAAATAGAAACCCTAACATTGGGTTGTTCCCCATATGGGCTAGCCCACCACAGCCTACGGATTATACTACAGCATATATATAGTTTTACAATAACAACAGCGATAACGTGGCGTTTGTGAGCTAACTAGTTCAATGCTGGCAGTGAGGTTTGGGCTAATCCCAAAGTTTAGGCCGACTCAGGTCAGCCCAGCAGTCTGTAGTTTTGGAAATGTGTCGCGCAAAGGCGTTGTTGGACTATGAGGGGAATCTCACTTAAGCATTCCCGAAGGTGCAGCTACATCGCACCTGTCATTATCGAAGCAGCGCGAGCAGCAAGTGTCGGATCAGCCTATATCAAGGCAGGAAGGTCAACAGTCGCAGTCGCGACTGTTGACCATCTGGACCGACGGTTGACTTACCATCGTGGAATGGCAATATGCGTAACCGTACGCACGGTTACAAGCAGCGACTCGGTAACAAGAAAAGAAGAGTAATAGTCGGAGTCACGGTAGAATTGCCTGTAAGACAGTTACAATAAGGGAATGTACCCCTTAGAGTACATGGCTAGTTAGGACTATTTATATTGCTTGAATTCTATCCTTTCATCAACTTTGTCATCTACATTCACTATAATCAGAGTTCCTACAAAGACTTCCGCTACCAAACTCTCCTAAGCAACTCCTATCCTATCCAAGATCCTCACTCTAGCATGGTATGAGAGCCAGGTTGGATTATAGGAGCTGCTAAAAGGGCCTTCAAACAATCTTCTTTATAACTTAAGCTTTCAACATCAACGACATCAAGGGCTATCACAATGTCAGGCGCTGACTGCGGAGAAGCTGGAGAAAATCCAGTGCAACCCTCCACTAATGTCGCCTCTACTACAACGCCTGTGGATACAGCGCTCCTCGAGCAGCTGATCTCCCGCATCACCGCACTGGAGAGCCATCAGTCGATGAGCATCGACGGCTCCAGCTACGCCCGAAAGCCTTCCGACCCTCAAGGAGCTGGATCTGAACGATCCTTCACCTTCGACAATCGCGGAGCTTAAGGATCTGCTCAAGCACAACAGTTGCATTACGAAGCAATGGCGTCAATGCAGAGCAAGTTCCTTTCAACGTCGAAGCTCAAAACCTTTCGACGGACAAGACTTCTACACCTGGAGCTTCGAATTCGAGCTACTAGCTCAAGGCGCTCAGATCTGGATGTACTACGACGGCTCACCTCAGGAGAAGACGCAGTACTACAACGAATCTCTCCTGGCCTTCACCATATTGATCCGGAACCTGTCGCCTGAAGAACAACTAAGCATTCGCCCCTTCAAGAACGAGTGGGCACCCGCGCAACAGTCCTGGGAACACCTGCGCACCTGCCACATGGCAACAGATTCGGTGACACTTAGTTGCCTGCTCAACCAGCTGAACAACGTCAAGATGTTCCCCGGCGAAAAGGCCGGATCCTACATCAACCGCTGCTACATCAACCTCAGTTCAGGAAAAGCAGCGGGAACTTCCCTGACGACATGTTCGTCACGATCATTCTCACTGAATTGATCCAGGAATGGCGTCAGTGCAAATCGCTCCTTCGCACTCAAGGAACCGTCAGCGAAACTGCCCTCTGTTCAAAACTGACTATCAACGACTGGGCCTCGATGGCACCTTCCGCGCTCTTGCCGTACCCGTTGCCTCAACCACGAACCCTGGAGACACCGGACCACAAGCAGTGGAAGAGGGAGAAGAGGGCACGGCAGTCGCAACAACCGAAGCAACAGACACGGAAACTACGCAACCACCTTGGCCTTCTGTTCCACAACCTACCGGCTGGAACACCACCCAAGGCTGGGACGCTGTCGATGTACACTGGGTCATGGAAAATACTGCACTGGGAGAAGCCGTTGCAGCCAAAACTGGATGGGGAAACATCGCCGAAGGACCTGCAGCAGAAGAAGCGGAGGCAGCCGAAGAACCAGAAATTACTGAGGACGCACCAGAAGCAGAGGAAGAAGAGTCACTAACAGAGTACGGACCTCACCTAATTCCCATCACGACGGATGGGAGGGATTACCTCCGCCTTGAGACAAGGGGAGTGGCAATCGGCGACACCATCTTCGAAGAAGGAGAAACCACGCAACTCGAAGATCGTCGCCCATGAAACTCCCCCTCGCCTCCTGAAGGACCACTGGAGCTGCCAGTAACAAATGGCACCGTCACCATCGGCGATACCAGCAGAACGTATCACGGCACGACACTTCAAGCAGCAGCAGTCCACATCACAGTGCTCGACGAACCTGCAGACGAAACCAGAAAGGAGACTGCAGAAGAGATATTGGCACGGGAAAAGGAACTATACACTCGCACCAGGGGATATCGGGCCGACGGCGACATCTGGCATCAACGCATGGGTCACCCATCAATCGAGGTGCTCAACAACTGCATCAACGCAAAAGTCTTTGCGGAAGACGCACTGTTGCTGCCAGATGGAAAGTCGCTGAAGCCAAGAACTGACTTACCCAATTGCACTGTCTGTCTGGCAGCCGCGCTACGTCACACGCCATTCGCCGAGAAGATACCGGGACGCTACAAACCGTTGGAAAAAGTCTACAGCGATTTCTTGGTGCTCATGGCGAAAGGAGTCGGAGGGGAGCAGTACACACTCACCTTCATCGATGCTGGCACACGCTTTGTATGGGCTGTAAACGTCAGCGATCGCTACCTTGCTTACCAGTGCTTCGAAGTCTGGCTCAGAATGGTAGAGACTCAGAGCGACGGACACAAGGTGAAGGCGTTCTAGACAGACGGAGCTCTAGAATACATGTCGGAGGACTTCAAAACCCTCTGCAAACAGAAGGGCATCAAGAGGATGATATCGCTTCCCTACGCTCACGAACAGCAGGGATTGGCAGAGCGAACCAACAGGGGCCTCGCGACAAAATTGCAAGCCCTCATAAAGTAGTCAGCTGTGCCAACCAAGTATTGGGCCTACGCGATGGCGCATGCAGTTCGTCTGTACAACATGCTCTCCTCAAAAGCACTACCCAAGAACAGTTCTCCTTTCAAGGAGTGGACCGGAAAACACCCTGACACTCGTATGCTGCGAGTGTTCGGGTGCATGGTACAGTACCGCCCCCACACTGCCTGCACTGGAAAATTTGAAGACCGTGCCCGCTGGGGCATTCATCTCGGAATCAAATCCAAATACCACGCTTGGACAATTTTGGACTTCGCCACCCACCAACTCACCCGTTCACGTGACTGCATCTTCTACGAAAGACTGACCCTACCACTGTGCCGCCAGCATCGCACTACACAGAACGCACCAGACTGTCAAACATTGTATGTTTAAGTTGTGTAGGCTGTAGTGGGTTGCACCTTAGAGGGTACACAAACTTAGGGATTCCTACTTGTTCCCAACTTTCTGCTAGTTGATTCATTCCTGCGTCATTCAGTTTGACATGGTTTCAGAGCAGGTCCTTCGCTAGGACCTAATTTTTTTAAGGGCCCACCACTACTGACTGCCTACTAGCGCCTTCGTGCGCCTTACTGTCGGAGCACTCCCTAGCGCCTCCCCCCCAGCGCCCTCGTGCGCCTCTCTTCCACGGCCCCTTAGCGACCCGTGCGTCGCCCCTTCACGGCCCCGTAGACCCAGCGCGCCGCCCCTTAGAGGCCTCGCTGGCCCCGTCGACCCCACGCGCGCCCCGCTTAGAGGCCTCGTCGGCCCCGTCGACCCCGCGCGCGCCCCGCTTAGAGGCCCCGTCGGCCCCGTCGACCCCGCCCCTTAGAGGCCCCGCTGGCCCCGTCGACCCCGCGCGCGCCCCGCTTAGAGGCCCCGCTGGCCCCGTCGACCCCGCGCGCACCCCGCCCCTTAGAGGCCCCGCTGGCCCCGTCGACCCCGCGCGCGCCCCGCTTAGAGGCCCCGCTGGCCCCGTCGACCCCGCGCGCGCCCCGCTTAGAGGCCCCGTCGACCCCGCGCACACCCCGCCTAAAGGCCCCGCTGGCCCCGTCGACCCCGCGCGCCTCCCTTAACGGCCCCGTCGACCCCACGCGCACCCACGCCTTAGCGGCCCCGTCGCCCCTTACCGCCTCGCACGCGACAGCCCTACCTGAGTCGCGCTACTTACTGTTGTTAGGGTGCATCTACTACTCCTACTGATACTATGGCTAGTCCTCCTGTGCTAGCTTTCGATGCTGAGGGCCGCCCAGTGAAATTTGACACCTGGCTAGATGACCTGCACCTCTTCCTACAGCTCACTGCCAAGGAGGACATCTCACTGTACGATCATGCCCTCAGCCATGCTACTGCCTCTGCTACTACTGCTGACAGCACTGCCCGCTCACAGTGGCAGACTCGTGACGCCCACGCTCGCTTTGCTATTCGCAACTCCCTGCCGATCGATGAGCGCGAGCACTTTGGCCAGCACAAGACTGCTAAGGAACTGTACACTGCTGTCGTTGCCCGCTACTCCTCACCTGCTTCTGCCGCACTAGGCCGCCTCTCACTCCCCTACCTGTTCCCCGACCTGGCCTCTTTTCACACAGTTGCTGACCTCATCACGCACCTCAAAACTAGTGAGGCCCGCTTCCGTGCCGCTATGCCCGATGAGTTCCTTGCTAAGAACCCCCCCCCCCCCGCTCTGGATCACTCTCTACCACATAGTCACCCGCCTCCCTGACTCTCTGCGTGCAGTCAGGGATCACTTCCTAGCTCGCTGCCCCACTGAGCTCACCATTGCCCTCCTCGAGAAGGAACTACTTGCAGCTGAGGCTAGCATAGTCGCTGTAGGTGCCTCTCGTGGCGACCCCCGCACCCCTTTCTTTGAGGGGTGTTCCCCTTCCCCCCTTCTTCCCTCTGTAGCCTCTGCTTCTGCTGTCGACCTCCTTGGTGCTGAGAAGGTCGGGACTGCGTCTGCTTCGAGCGGGCGCCGCAGGGGCAAAGGGGGCAAGGGAGGCGGAGGTGACTACGGGGGAGGCGGTGGTGGAGGCGGTGGCGGCGGTGGGAGTGGTGGTGGGGCTGGAGCGACTGGTGGCAGCGGTGAGGGTGGTGGCGGTAGCGGAGGGGGCGGTGGCAGGGGCGGGGGCGGTGGTGGAGGCGGCGGTGGTCGCGGAGGCGGCAGGGGAGGGGGTGGTCGAGGAGGTGGCGGCGGCGGTGGTGGTCGTGGAGGCGCTGGCAGTGGCCAGAGCCAGCAGCACACTCCGTCACCCCAGGAGGCCCGTGAGTGGTACTCTCAGAACGGGGGGGGGGGGGTGGACTTAGCTGCACGTACGTCATCCGCACTGGTGACCGCACTGGTCAGACGTGTGGGAGGGCGCATACCACGCAGCGCTGTTTCTCGCGCCTTGACGACGCTTGGCGCACTCAGTTCCCTGATGCCACTGAGCTGCCCCGCTGGTTTGATCTGATGAAGAAGGGAGTTGATATCTATGCTCTAGACTTTGATGCTATTCTCACTGCCATGTATGTGATGTCTACTAGTGGAGAGGGTGCTCAGTACCTGTGTGTTCCGCCCGACCCGGGCATTCGGACCATGTGGTGAGGCTACTGCTCTAGGTGCTAGTGAGACTACCACTCCAGGTACTCGCGTGTCTACTACCCCAGGTGCTGGTGCGGCTGCTGCTCTAGGTGCTCGTGAGTCTGTGCCCCCTGGTACTGAGTCGACTGCGGCACTGCACACCTTCACACTGGACTCAGGTGCTTCTCGCTGTTTCTTTCGTGACCGCACTATCCTTGAGCCACTCGCTCAGCCAGTTGCTGTCTCCCTCGCTGACCCCTCTGGGGGTCCGGTCATTGCGACCTCCTCCACTGTCCTTCCTTGTCCTGCGGTCCCGTCGGGCACACTGTCAGGTCTCCACCTCCCCTCGTTCTCTACGAACTTGGTGGCGGGTTGTGCGCTCCAGGACGGGGGTGTTCACCAGTTCACCCCTGCCTACGAGCACGTGACACACTGCACGTGTGCTCGGACGAGCTGTCACCTGGCTACCTTCACTCGGCAGCCGGGGTCGGACCTGTACACACTGACCACTGAGTCCCCTCAGGTAGCTGCGTCTGCGTCTGCGTCAGGTCAGCTGTCGGCCCCCTGCTCGTGTCGCTCTCTGGCGCACGAGACCGTCCTCTGGCACCACCGACTTGGTCACCCGTCTGTGCAGCGCCTTCGTGCCATGCACAAACGGTACCTTGTCTCTGGTCTTCCCAGGGTTCTCCCTCCCCTCCCACCCTCGCCTGCTCCTCCCTGTCTTCCCTGTGTCGAGGGGCGGCAGCACGCCGCTCCTCACTCCTCCTTTCCCCCGACGACTGCTCCCTTGCAGACGCTCCACATGGACGTGTGGGGCCCAGCCCGCGTCCGTGGACAGGGTCAGGAGAGGTACTTCCTGATAGTTGTTGACGACTATTCGCGCTACACCACGGTCTTCCCCTTGCGCACCAAGGGTGAGGTCCCTGATGTCTTGATCCCTTGGATCAGCAGAGCTCGTCTCCAGCTCAGCGAGCGTTTCCGCTCGGACTTTCCTGTCCTGCGTTTGCACTCTGACAGAGGTGGTGAGTTCTCCTCCGACCTCTTGGCAGCCTACTGTGCGGAGCACGGCATTGCGCAGTCGTTCACGCTTCCGGCCTCTCCACAGCAGAATGGGGTTGCTGAGCGCCGCATTGGCTTGGTCATGGAGGTCGCTCGTACCTCCTTGATCCATGCGGCTGCCCCCCACTTTCTGTGGCCGTTTGCAGTCCGATACGCTGCGCATCAGCTCAACCTCTGGCCCCGTGTCTCCTTGCCGGAGACTTCCCCGACACTGCGTTGGACGGGAGAGGTTGGAGATGCGTCGCGTTTTCGGGTCTGGGGATCCCGAGCTTTTGTTCGTAATACGTCCGCGGACAAGCTCTCCTCTCGCGCAGTTCCTTGTGTCTTCCTTGGCTTTGTCCCGGACGCGTCTGGTTGGCAGTTTTACCACGCCACCTCGCGCCGTGTCCTGTCCTCTCAGGACGTCACTTTTGACGAGTCCGTCCCCTACTACCGCCTCTTCCCCTACCGCACTACCCCGCTCCCCCCTCCGCCTCTCTTCCTCGCTCCAGGTGCTGCTGTGCTAGACCCCCTCCCCCCTCAGGGTGCCGCTCCCTCAGGTGTGTCCCAGGTAGACCCGGTTGAGCCTGTCGAGGTAGCTGTCGACTCTCGTCCTACTGGGGTGCTGAGTTCGAGCGTGCGGAGCCTGGGGGTGCGGAGCCTGGGGGTGCTGAGCCTGGGGTTGCGGAGTCTGAGAGTGCTAAGCCTGGGGTTGCGGAGTCTGGGGGTGCTGAGCCTGGGGGTGCTGAGCCTGGGGGTGCGGAGTCTGGGGGTCCTGAGTTTGGGGGTGCTGAGTCTGGGGGTGCTGAGTCTGGGGGTACTACACCTGGAGGAGCCCTCTCCTCGCAGCAGCTGCAGGAGAGGTACTTACAGTACTGCAGCCTTAGGAGCGGTGCTTCTGGAGCCAGGAGTGCTGCTGGAGCTGGTACTAGTGCTTCCCCTCCTAGACGGGAGCTGCCCTCCCTTCAGCGGATCCGAGAGTGGTACACACGGCGCTGCAGTCTTCGGAGTGGCGCTCCTGGTGTCGCGGACTCCGGTGCTGCTGGTGCTACTGGAGGTACTGCGGACCCTGGAGTTGGAGCTACTGCTGGTGCTGCGGACCCTGGAGTTGGAGCTGTGGCTGGTGCTGAGGACCCGGGCGTTGGAGCTGCTGCTGGTGCTGCGGACCCTGGAGTTGGAGCTGTGGCTGGTGCTGAGGACCCGGGCGTTGGAGCTGCTCCTGGTGCTGCGGACCCTGGAGTTGGAGCTGTGGCTGGTGCTGAGGACCCGGACGTTGGAGCTGCTGCTGGTGCTGCGGACCCTGGCGTTGGAGCTGCTGCTGGTGCTGCGGACCCTGGAGTTGGAGCTGTGGCAAGTGCTGAGGACCCGGGCGTTGGAGCTGCTGCTGGTGCTGAGGACCCTGGCGCTGGTGTCTCTGCTGGTTCTGGAGACTCTACGTGACCGCGACCGTACTTCGTGCCGCTCCTTCAGCAGGTTCTTGGTCAGACTCCTCCTCCTTGTCCTCCTCCCTCCTTAGAGTGTCCTCCGCCTGTCCAGTCGCAGTTACAGTTACCGCCTGCCTCGCCTCTCCCTGGTCCTTCTCCTTACACTGGTCCTACAGGAGGTCTTACGGAGCGTCGTGAGCCTGAGTCTCGTCCTGTGTCGCCTGCGTCTCGCTCTGCGTCGCCTGTTCGTGCTGCTCGCACTGGTCGTCGTGTCCCGCGTGAGCGTTCTTCTCCTATCCCTGGCACTCACTACATGACTCTGCGTCCCTCCACTGCTCCTCAGCGTGTCCCTCTGCTGTCTCCTCCTGCGTCCTCTCTTCCTACTCTTTCTGACCCGGAGTCTGACTCCATTCGTGCTGCCCGTCCTACTGTCACGCGTCTCCTCGCCACTGTTGTCACTGACCCTACCTTTGAGTTCTCTGCTGCGTCTGCTCTGATCGCTGAGTTGGTTGACTTTGCTGCTGCCTGTCGTCTAGACTACGCCGCTAGCCTTGTTGCTGAGTCTGAGTCTGTCTGTCCTCTGTCCGTCGGGGGTGAGTGTGCTCTTGGCACGGACGTCCTTGAGGACAGGCAGGAGGAGTTCCAGTGCTTTGCTGCTGCTTTGCCCCATCTTGTGTCCATGCTAGTTGCCCCTGAGGGAGACCCGGATGCACCAGACATCCCGACTCCGCGCTCTTACGCAGAGGCGATGGAGGGTCCCTACTCCTCTCAGTGGCAGACAGCCATGGACGCAGAGATGGCTTCGTGGAAGTCCACAGGCACCTACGTCGATGAGGTTCCCCCACCTGGGGCGAACATCGTCAGTGGCATGTGGATTTTCAGAGTGAAGCGGCCACCGGGTTCTCCTCCTGTCTTCAAGGCGCGTTACGTTGCTCGAGGCTTCAGTCAGCGAGAGGGAGTTGACTTCTTCCAGACCTTCTCCTCCACCCCGAAGATGACCACTCTTCGGGTTCTGCTGCACATAGCCGCTCAGCGCGACTACGAGCTTCACTCACTTGACTTCAACACAGCTTTCTTGCAGGGCAGCCTGCACGAGGAGATCTGGTTGCGCCGCCCTCCTGGCTTCACTGGGTCGTTTCCTCCTGGTACCCAGTGGAGCCTCTGGCGGCCAGTCTACGGTCTCCGCCAGGCGCCACGTGAGTGGCACGACACACTGAGGACGACACTTGCGGCTCTTGGGTTCACTCCTTCTACTGCTGACCCGTCGCTGTTTCTACGCACCGACACCTCGCTGCCGCCGTTCTACATCCTCGTGTACGTCGACGACTTGGTCTTTGCCACTGCTGACACTACGGCACTCGCCCACGTGAAGTTGGAGCTGCAGAAGAGACACACGTGCACAGACCTGGGTGAACTGACAAGCTATCTTGGCTTGCGGATCACCCGGGACAGAGCACGGCGCACCATCACCTTGACTCAGTCACACATGGTGCAGCAGGTCCTTCAGCGCTTCCGCTTCACGTACTCCTCGCCTCAGCCCACTCCTCTGCCTACCGGTCACTCGCTCTCAGCTCTGCCTTCGGATGAGTCCGTAGAGCCGAGTGGCCCATATCCAGAGCTCGACCTGACCTTGCATACCCTCTTAGCATCCTTGCACGCTATATCGCTCCTGGCCGTCACAGGAAGGAGCACATGGATGCTGCTAAGAGGGTGTTGCGCTACTTGTGCAGTACGTCAGGCATGGGGCTAGTGCTTGGAGGGCGAGACCGAGTTGTACTCACTGGACACTCAGACACTTCTTGGGCGGACGACCAGGCTACTCAGCGGTCGTCTCAAGGTTACACCTTCAGTCTTGGCTCTGGTTCAGTTTCTTGGCGTTCTACACGCTCTTCTTCTGTCCTCAGCTCCAGTTGTGAGGCTGAGATCTACGCCACAGCCATGGCAGCCCAGGAGCTACGCTGGCTCACCTACCTGCTGACCGACTTGGGAGAGCGGCCTCGTTCTCCTCCAGTGCTGTACGTCGACAACAAGGCTGCCATTGCCTTGTGTGAGGAGCACAGACTGGAGCACAGAACGAAGCACATCGCTCTACGCTACTTCCTTGCTCGAGAGTTATAGCAGCGCGGTCAGCTTCGTCTGCGTTACGTGGCCACTCGGGCCAACACTGCTGATGTGTTCACCAAGGCGCTTCAGCCTTGTGACCATCAGCGTTTCTGTACTCTTCTAGGCCTTGTGCCTGCTGGACCTCACTTGCTTACTTCTTGACTCTGCTTGTACTGTGATCTCTATATATATACCTGCATGTTTACACTTGCTAGGTTGTGATCACTGTATCTCTTGTTATATTATCAAACTGTATGTGAACTGGTCTTGTGACCGCTTGCTTGTGCTCGGAATTTGTGTGGTATCCTTGAGATCCACCCTGAGCTTGTTTTGCTTTGCTTTGACTGGTCTCGTGACCCTCTGGTTGTCTCCCACTGTGCCTATGGGGGTGTGTCAGTCATTGTATGTTTAAGTTGTGTAGGCTGTAGTGGGTTGCACCTTAGAGGGTACACAAACTTAGGGTTTCCTACTTGTACCCAACATTTTTTAGGGGCAGCACAGCTACACCAATGACGAGAATGACGTCGATGTGGCAGGAGAACAGCCAGACGAGGCAGCAGCAGATGTCGTCCCCTTTGTACCCGTTACGGAGCAGTTCGGGATAACCACATTCTAGTTCAATCATTCCTGTCTCTAGTTTCTGACATGGTTTCAGAGCAGTAGGTCCGTAGGACCGTCTTTTTTTTCGGGCCCACCTACCGCTACCCCACGACTGTGACTGTGACTTTGACAGTGACGTGCTGCGCTGCGCGCGCCGTTTGCCTGCTGTCTGCTGTCTGCGCTGTCTGCTGCTGCTTCGCGCGCATACCTAATTCACGCGCGCTGCCTGCTGTCTACTGTTGCCCCACAGGCATCGCCCTTGCAGCACGCGCGCGCCTTGCTGCTGCCCCGCGCACCGCCCGCGCAGCCCGCACCGAGCCCGCGCAGCCCGCGCGCGTCCCGCAGCAGCCCGCGCCGAGCCCGCTGCTGCCCCGCGCAGAGCCCGCGCCGAGCCCGTGCAGCCCGCGCGCCGCCCGCTGCTGCCCTGCGCAACCCGCGCCGAGCTCGCGCAGCTCGCGCGCGGCCCGCTCCTACCCCGCGGCACCGCCCGCACAGCCCGCGCCGTCCCTTAGCAGCCTGCGCGTGACCCGCTGCAACCCTGCGCGCCGCCCTGCCTGCTTGCGCCGTGCCTCTGCAGCCTGCGTGTGGTCTACTGCTGCTCTGCGCGCCGCCTTTGCCTGCTGCATGTGTCTGCTGCCCTTGCCTGCTGCCTCTGCCTGCTGTCATCACCTACTGCCTTTGCCTGCTGCCTTTACCTGTACTGCGATTATGACAACGCCTCACGTTCTCGCGTTTGAGCCTGACGATAGCCCAATAGAGTTTACAGTGTGGCTCAACGACCTCCAACTGTTTCTTATGACTGATGCCAAAGATGGCGTTTCACTGTTCGCTCACCCGTCTGGCACTGCCGTTGCTCCTGCTGACGATGCTCCTGCTCTTGACCGCTCACAGTGGCAGACTCGCGATGCTGCTGCGCGCCTCGCTATTCGCAATCATCTGCCGATCCCCGAGCGCGCGCATTTTAGCCAGCACAAGACTGCTAAGGCACTGTATGACGCTGTAGTTGCGCGCTACTCCTCCCCGGCCACTGCAGCCCTAGGTCGTCTCATGCTACCCTACCTGTTCCCCGACCTGTCCTCGTTTCACACTGCTGAGGACCTCATCTCTCCCCTGCGCGCTAGTGACACCCGCTTTCGTTCCGCCCTTAAGGACGAGTTCCTCGCCAAGAACACCCCTCCGATGTACTTAGCGCTCTACTTCCTCGTCACCCGCCTCCCTGACACTCTTCGCTCAGTCAGGGACCACTTTCTCGCTCTAGACCCTACGACTCTCACCGTCGACGACTTCGAGACGTAGCTCCTTGCAATGAGAAGAACATCCTTGCTTTAGGTGCGGCTCGTGGCACTCCTCGCACTCCCCTCTTTGAGGGGTGCTCCCCCTCCCCCCTTGCCCCCTCCCACGCCTCTGCTGCTGCTGCTGTCGACTTCCTTGGTGCTGAGGAGGTTGGGGCTGCTTCCGCTCCTAGTGGGAAGCGCCGCAGCGCCAGGGGCAGAGGGGCTGGCAAGGGAGGTGGGGGTGGAGGGGGGGTGGTGGTGGTGGTGGTGAGGGGGAGGGGGGGTGGTGGTAGAGGCGGTGGTAGAGGCGGTGGCGGAGGTGGTGGGGGCGGCAACGGTGGTACCGGGAGCAGTGGCGGTGGCAGCGGCGGTAGTGGGGGAGGAGCCAGTGGTGGTGGCAGCAGTGGTGGCCAGGGACAGCAGCAGCAGCAGCAGCAGCCGCCGCAGCAGCAGCAGCAGCAGCAGCAGCAGCGACAGCGCCAGGCCCCCTCGTCCCAGCAGCTCCATGACTGGTATGCGGGGCGTGGGGCGTCTGGGGGTCCTGGTCACTGCCCCTATATCATTCGCGCAGGTCCCCGCGCTGGTCGCCCATGCAATGGTCTGCACACTGAGTATCGCTGCTTTGCTCGGCTTAGTGACGCCTGGCGCGTCAAGTTTCCTGCGATTACTGAGTTGCCCAACTGGGCAGACCTGCTTAGGCGTGGTGTTCCTATCTTTGATCTTGACTATGATGCTATTCTTGCTGCCATGTATGCATTGACTGTTAGTGCTGAGGGTGACTGCTACTTGTGTATGCCGCCTGATCCAGGTTTTGGGGCTGCAGCCCTAGGTACCAATGTGTCTGCTCCCCCTGGTACTAGGTCGACTCATGCCTTGCACACGTTTAGACTTGACTCTGGTGCCTCCCGCTGCTTCTTTCGCGACAGCACCACAGTCACTCCCCTCCCTGCACCTGTCCCTGTCTCACTGGCTGACCCCTCTTGGGGCCCAGTGCTTGCACGAGCCACGACTGTGCTTCCGTGCCTGGCGGTCCCGTCTGGTCAGCTGTCAGGTCTCCACATCTTCTCATTCTCTACGAACCTGGTGAGCAACGCCGTCATTCCAGGATAATTGGGTTGACACCTGGACTCCTGGAGGACAGCGTGTGGCAATCCTCACGTACTCCAAGACTGGCCACCACCTGGCCACGTTCACTCGTGAGCCTGGGTCCAGTCTGTACACCCTCACCACTGTTTCACGCTACACCCCTTTGTCTCCACAGCTGTACGTGTCTGCTCAGGTAGCTACCCAGTGTGAGTGTCGTCGCCTGTCGCACGACACTCTCCTGCGGCACCACCGCCTTGGTCACCCCTCCCTGCCTCGCCTTCGTGGCATGCACTCTCGCTCCTTGGTCTCTGGTCTTCCCAGGTCTCTGCCTGCCCTCCCTCCCTTGCCTGCGCCGCCCTGCATTCCTTGCGTCGAGGGGCGGCAGCGCGCCGCTCCTCACTCCTCCTCGTTCCCTCCCACAGAGGCTCCGCTGCAGACTCTTCACCTGGACGTGTGGGGCCCAGCCCGCGTCCAGGGGCAGGGCCGCGAGCGGTACTTCCTGCTGGTTGTCGATGACTACACGCGTTACACCACGGTCTTCCCCTTGCAGCGCAAGGCGGATGTCCCTGCTGTCCTGATCCCTTGGATCCGCGCTGTTCGTCTCCAGCTCCGCGAGCGGTTCGAGCGGGACTTTCCTGTCCTGCGTCTGCACTCTGACAGAGGTGGTGAGTTCACCTCCGACCTCTTGCAGGCCTTTTGTGGGGAGCATGGCCTCCGCCAGTCGTTCACGCTTCCAGCCTCTCCGCAGCAGAATGGGATTGCTGAGCGCCGCATTGGCTTAGTCATGGAGGTCGCCCGTACCTCCATGATCCATGCGGCGGCTCCCCATTTTCTGTGGCCGTTTGCGGTCCGGTACGCGGCGCATCAGCTCAACCTCTGGCCCCGTGTCTCCTTGCCGGAGACCTCGCCCACGCTGCTGTGGACGGGGGAGGTTGGCGATGCGTCGCGTTTCCGAGTCTGGGGTGCTCGTGCCTTTGTCCGCGATCTCACCGCGGACAAGCTCTCTGCTCGCGCCATTCCCTGCGTCTTCCTTGGTTTTCCTCCTGATGCGCCTGGCTGGCAGTTTTACGACCCCACCTCGCGACGTATTTTTGCGTCTCAGAACATCACCTTTGACGAGTCTGTTCCCTTCTACCGTCTCTTTCCCTACCGCACTGCCTCTCGCCCCCCCTCGCCGCTCTTTCTCGCTCCAGGTCCTCCCTAGGTAGACCCCCTCTCCGCGCCAGGTCCTACTCCTTCAGGTGTTTCTCAGGTAGACCCTCCTGTGCCTGCGCCTGTTGAGGTCACTGGTGACTCAGGTCCTGCTGGGGGTGGTCCTGCTCGGGGTGCTGTCTCTGGGGGTGCTGAGCCTGGGGGTGCGGAGCCTGAGCGAGGGGAGCCTGGAGGTGCTAAGCCTAGGGGTGCTGAGCCTGCGCGTGAGGAGCCTGGGGGTGCTGAGCCTGGGGGTACTGCGTCTGGGGGTGCTGAGCCTGAGCGTGAGGAGCCTGGGGGTGCTGAGTCTGAGGGTGCGGCGCCTGAGGGTACTGCGACTGCTTGTGCGCGGTCTCCGTGGAGTGGCCGCCTTCGTCCGCGTACGCCTCTCACCTCACAGCAGCTGCACGACTGGTACGGTCACCGTCAGGGTCGCGCTGCTGGAGCTCGGGGCTCTGCCGCTGGAGGTACTTCTGCTGACGTCGCTGGAGCTGGGAGTGGTGCTGGTACTTTGTCTACTGGAGGTGCTGGAGTCGCTGGTCCCGGAGGTGCTCGTACTGGAGGTACTGGAGCTGCTGGGGCTGGAGGTGCTGCGTCTGGGGGTGCTGCTGCTGGAGACACTGAGGCTGGAGACCCTGGGACTGGAGGTGCTGGTTCTGGGGGTGCTGCTACTGGAGACACTGAGGTTGGAGACCCTGGGACTGGAGGTGCCGGTTCTGGGGGTGCTGCTGCTGGTGGCGCTGGTCCTCGAGGTACTGGCGCTGGGGGTGCTAGAGCTACTGAAGGTCCTAGAGCTACTGGTGCTGGTGGCATTGCACTGACGCGACTGTTCTTCGCTCCGCCGTCTCCGTCATCTCAGCCACCGCCTGATTCTGTGCTTCGCCAAGTTCTTAAGTCTTCCGTCTTCTACTGGTCTTCCGTTACAGCCTGGCTCACCGCTACCTGCTCCTTCTCCTTACACTGAGCAGACAGGGGGTCTTGCTGAGCGTCGTGAGTCTGCGTCGCGTCTTGTTTTCCCTGTTCGTCCTGGTCGTACAGGTCATCGTGTTCCTCGTCAGCGTCCGCAGGTTGTCCCCGGCGCGCACCTAGTCGCCCTTCGTCCTTCCTCTGTTCCACAGTCTGTTTCTCTGCCGTCTCCCCCTGCGTCCTCTCTACCTTACGTTCCGGACCCTGAGTCTGACCGGTTTCGTGCTGCTCACCCTACTGTCATGCGTCTGTTAGCCACTGTTGTCACTGACCCGTCGTTTGAGTCTGCTGCTGCGTCTGCCTTGGTCGCTGAGCTTGTTGACTTTGCTGCTGCCTGTCGTCTCGACTACGCCACTAGTCTTGTTGCTTAGTCTGAGTCTGTCTGTCCTCCGTCCGTCGGGGGTGAGTGTGCTCTTGGCACAGACGTCCTTGAGGACAGACAGGAGGACCTTGAGTGTCTTGCAGCCGCTGTACCTCATCTCGTGGCCATGCTGCTTGCCCCTGAGGGAGACCCGGATGCTGTAGACATCCCGACCCCGCGCTCTTACACTGAGGCGATCGCGGGTGAGTACTTCTCTCAGATATGGCATCCTGGAAGTCCACAGGCACTTACGTCGATGAGGTTCCCCCTGTTCGGGCGAACATTGTCGATGGCATGTGGATTTTCAGGGTGAAGCGGCCGCCGAGTTCTCCGCCTGTCTTCAAGGCTCATTACGTTGCTCGAGGCTTCAGTCAGCGAGAGGGAGTCGACTTCTTCCAGGCCTTCTCCCCCACCCCGAAGATGACCACTCTTCGGGTGCTGCACGTTGCAGCTCAGCGTGACTACGAGCTTCACTCTCTGGACTTCAGCACAGCCTTCTTACCGGGCAGCCTGCACGAGGAGATCTGGCTGCACCGCCCACCTGGCTTCACTGGGTCGTTTCCTTCTGGTACCCAGTGGAGCCTCCGGCGGCCAGTCTACGGTCTCCGCCAGGCGCCTCGTGAGTGGCACGATACACTGAGGACTACACTTGTGGCTCTTGGGTTTGCTCCTTCGATTGCTGACCCGTCGCTGTTTCTGCGCACCGACACTTCACTGCCGCCGTTCTACATCCTCGTGTACGTCGACGACTTGGTCTTTGCCACTGCTGACACTGAGGCTCTCGCCCTGGTGAAGTCGGAGCTGCAGAAGAGACACACGTGCACTGACCTGGGTGAGCTGCGCAGTTACCTTGGCTTGCAGATCACCCGGGACCGAGCACGCCGCACCATCACACTGACTCAGTCACACATGGTGCAGCAGGTCCTTCAGCGCTTCGGCTTCACCTGGTCCTCGCCACAGTCCACTCCTCTGGCTACAGGTCACTCGCTCTCAGCTCCACCTTCGGATGAGTCCGTAGAGCCGAGTGGTCCTTACCCAGAGCTAGTGGGCTGCCTCATGTACCTGATGACCTGCACTCGTCCTGACCTTGCGTACCCTCTTGGCCTTCTGGCCCGCTACGTGGCTCCTGGTCGGCACCGAAAGATGCACATGGCTGCTGCTAAGAGGGTACTACGCTACTTGTGCAGTACATCAGGCATGGGGCTCGTGCTTGGAGGGCGGAGAGACGTGGTCCTCACTGGGCACTCAGACGCGTCTTGGGTTGACGACCAGGCTACGCAGCGGTCGTCACAGGGTTACACGTTCAGCCTTGGCTCTGGCTCTGTTTCTTGGCGGTCTACTCGCTCTTCTTCTGTTCTCGGCTCCAGTTGTGAGGCTGAGATCTACGCCACAGCCATGGCTGCACAGGAGTTACGCTGGCTCACCTACCTGCTGACTGACCTGGGAGAGAGGCCTCGTTCTCCTCCAGTTCTGTACGTCGACAACAAGGCTGCCATTGCCTTGTGTGAGGAGCACAGACTGGAGCACGGAACGAAGCACATCGCTCTGCGTTACTTCCTGGCTCGAGAGTTGCAGCAGCGAGGTCAGCTTCGTCTTGCTCACGTGGCCACTCGGGCCAACACTGCTGATATCTTCAGCAAGGCACTTCCGTATGGTGATCATCAACACTTATGTACTTTGTTAGGCCTTGTGCCTACGTTTCCGCACTTGCTGTAGACTTGCTTGTGTCAGAATATTATGCTCTAGCCTGTAGTGGGGTGCTCTGTAGCGAGTACAACCCTTCTAGGGTTTGCTATTTGTATCCCCATTCTTACTAGTGCAACCCCTCCTTTCTTCATTCTTACTTTCTACAGCTAGTTCTCAACATGGCATCAGAGCTTAACGTTCCTGGCCTGTGGGCCCACTTCACTGCTTCCGCTGCTACTGCTACTCCCTGTCCGCCGCGCGCCCCGTGGTGCGCGGCGTCGAAACTAGGGTTTTCAGCCCGCCGTGCGCCCCGAGGCGCGCGGCGGTTTTCTGCCCGCCGTGCGCCCCGAGGCGCGCGGCGGTTCTCTGCCCGCCGTGTGCCCCGAGGCGCGCGACGGGTTCCTGCCCCGTCACTCGGCACGTCGCCCCCGGGAGGCGCTGCGACGGGCGACGGGGACCCGCGCGTCGCCCCCCGTCGCCCGTCGTGGCCTGCGCGCGGCCCGTACACCCGGCGCGCGGCCCGTACGGGCTGCGCCAGGCCTGCGCGCGGCCCGTACGGGCTGCGCCAGGCCCGCGCGCGGCCCGTACGGGCTGCGCCAGGCACGCGCGCGGCCCGTACGGGCTGCGCCAGTCCCGCGCGCGGCTCGGACCGCCTGCGCGCGGTTCGGGAGGCTGTGCCAGGCCCGTGGGCGCCCCGTTCTTCGCTGCCCCTGTCCTCCCCGCTGTCCCCCGTGCTTCTGAAGGCGCCCCACCCCTCCTTCTGCCCGTTCTCCTGGATTAGGGTTTGGGGTTGGGGGGTATGGGGGTGCAGCTTCTGTGTGCCGTTCCCTGCTCCTCCTCCTCCTCCGTCTCCCTGTGCTGCAGCTGCCGCTGAGGGGGGTGGACCTGTTGGAGCCGTTGGAGTGGTACTAAGGGGGGGTGAAGGGGGAGTGGAGCTAGCGGTGTAGCAGCGGGTGTGTGTCGAGGGATGTGGGACTGTTGGGGGAGGTTGAGGGGAGGTTGCCGTCGTGTCGTACGCAGCGCCTGTACTCCGGGGCACTCACTCCCGGTAGCTCAGAGAGCCGGTTGCGCTGTCGCCTGTGGGTCCGTTGCTCCTGCTGCTCGTCTTAGCCGCGGAGCCTGTTACTCCTGTACTCCGGGGCACTCACTCCCGGTAGCCACTGTGTCGCACCAGAGCCGTCTGTTGCCCGTGTGACTGCAGCTTCAGTCGTCGCCTCCCATCTACTCTCCTCTCGCCAGCCCTCCTCCTCCTCACTTGCCCGTTGTGACTACCACTAGCTTTGCTCATAATTGTGAACTTTAAACTATTGCTTCTTAAACTTGTGCTCAGAATGTGTGGTGACATTGTGATCCACCCTGAGCTTGTACTGCTTTGCTTGCTCTGCTGATTACACCCCACTTTGGCTATGGGGGTGTGTCAGAATATTATGCTCTAGCCTGTAGTGGGGTGCTCTGTAGCGAGTACAACCCTTCTAGGGTTTGCTATTTGTATCCCCATTCTTGCTAGTGCAACCCCTCTCTTTCGCCTAAACTCTCTTGCCTAGCTAGGACTCTCCTAGCTATGGCTCCTAAGACTACCGCTTATCTCAACAGCTTGTAGTGTGATATACATATAGATATATATATATATATATATATATATATATATACCTGCATGCTTGCTCTTGCTAGGTAGTGATCAATATTCTGTTGTTGTTGCATATATGCCTCTGCATGTGAACTGGCCTTGTGGCCCTTTGCTTGTGCTCAGTGTGTGTGGTGACGTTTTGATCCACCATGACCTTGCTTTGCTTCTCTTGACTGGTCTTGTGACCCATTGTTCTCCCCCACTTTGCCTATGGGGGTGTGTCAAACTATATAGGTTATATTTGTGTAGGGTGTAGTGGGGTAGCCAATATGGGGTACATAACTTTTAGGGTTTCATATTTGTACCCAACTCTGATCTAGTTCAAACTGTCTCTAGTTTCTGACACCTCTCTGGTCAACCGAAATCATGCCTATCTCTCACTTATATTGCTAATTGTAAGGTTGGCTACATTGTTAACCAGAGGTTTGACCAGATGTTAGCAGAGAGCCCGGAATGTTTCCTTATACGCGCTGATAATGTGCTCAGTAAATAATGCCAAAATAATTCTTAGGGTGTGTCGAGTGAGTACATCTAAAGCTCATGCTGTGCGTTTGTCCCGTTGCGTAATGGTGAAAAATGAAAATTGCTTTGCAATGTTAATATCGTCGTGCACCAAGGTAGACGAACTGTAAACGTAAGCGGTTTTGGTTTTGGTGACGACTCCATTACAATAACTCTTAACCCTGAACATAGAGACGAGGACGACCCTTATGTTGTTCTGACTCAAAGTCACTTGGGCCAACATCATAGACATGCAAATCAGTCTGGTAACCCTATTCGATGGTATGCAAAACCGTCGATACCCCAGTTCTGCTGCGCAAAATTGTCTGGTAGCGCCACTCAAAACACTGTAACAGCTGACGCAGCACAGAAAAGGAAGAAAGTATGTGATAGAATCAGTTGCGTTTTCGATTTCTTATCTTCGTGGTTCTTCCGGCGTCTTGTTCGGCGCCTAACAAATATTCCTGCCGGCTACTATTTTCCGCTAAATGTGACGAAAAATCCACTGGAATGAAAGTCTACGGGGTCCATTTCGATAACATTAATTTGGACCAATATATTGCTACCGGGAATTGTAGGGGCAGGGCAGAAAAACAATAAAACCCCTAGCGACCTGGACGCATTTCTGGGAGGGATCAACCCTAAACACGGGAAAGGACATTGTTTTTAGGGTTGATGCCTCCCTGACGCATCCCTTTCCGATCGGGTTTTATTTTTTTCTTGGCCCGAAGAAATCACGTCTTAGCGCGAAGGCAAGCGCGGTAAAGATCAAATTTGAATTAAAAACGAACGCGCTTTCAGGGCAGCATGTCAATAACTTGAAAACAGAGGTAAGACGGTTACCACACTAATTTGCATGTCTATGATGTTGGCCCAAGCCACTTTGTCGTTTGAAGAACAACTGGCAATGTCGTTCATTGGCTCAGAAATTTACCGTACCTGAGCTGCTTGTTTCTGACGTGGTGTTTTATCGAAGGACGCAAGCCGCGTTTTCTTTGCCTAACCGACACGGCCGAAGCCGAACTCGCGAATCTGGCCGGGCCATGCTTCAATACGGAGAAAAGGCTTGGTGACGAGGCGCGACAAGTTCAAAGCTCTTGGTTAGTGGCGAAGCGCGACCTGTTAACCAATCATTCGCGCTTCACTTTACGAGCCGAGAGGGCTTAGCAAGCCCTGGGTTAGAACAAGGACGGTAAGGGTGACTCAAAGCGAAGGGCTTGAAGGCACTACATCGGAAGTTTTTTCTTGAATCACAACTAAGGACAGGGGAACATGTGTCCAACTCGTGTTCTGAAAGTCTTGTAACGGGAGTAAGGCTTCCCAGGGTCGGCTCTCCCACACCACTTGAAACCCCACCATTCGGTGACGTGGCGCCAGCGTCCTTTCACCTGCCTGATACTCTTTGCCTCACTAACAACCCAGATGATCAAGGCGGCTGGCATGCGCGCCGCCTTTCGACCCATCCCACGGCATGGTTTGAATTCCGCCCCCTATAGCCCTGTCCCTCACCCAACCTCGCCATAAACCCATCCCATGCCCTGCTCCTGAAATTCCAAATTCACCGTGCCGCCCATGCCTCGCTTTCTATCTCGTAACCAGCAGCTGAACCGCATCCACCCCAATACCACTCAAGGCGCGAGTCAACAGTAGCTCTCGCTCCACCGTGAGATCCGCCCAGGGCACAACACAACTTTCTCACGCTTCGCTCCCGTCGTAAAGAGTGCGTCTCCCGCGCTCGGAGCGTGGAAGCAAGGGTTCTTGAAAGACCAGTGGCGCGTGGACCAAGGGTTAGCTAGTAACCACGCAACCTCTGAATTTGAGCTGCACGCCGCAGCAGATAGTGATCAAGGGATCAACGCCCGCCGAGGCTTAGCCATTCCGCCACTGCGCTGTGGAATTCGCAACTTAGCAAATCTAGCTCTCGAAATAGTTCCCCAAGCATCCGAGGACATGCTTTCTCTATCTTGATCTGCGTAGATTGATCACGAAGCAGCTGAAAATCGCGTGACAGTCACTTTGGGAGTACGGCACTCGAGGGATTGACGGACAGCCCTCGTGTGCGGGGAGGCAACGGTTGGAAGAGGGGAAATGGGCGGTAAAGGGGAGGACGATGACGACCACAAGGTTCAGCCTACGCCGCCGCCGCAGCAGCAGCAACAGCAGGCGCAGGACGCTAAGGAAAAGGGCGGGAAAAACTCGTCATGCCATTGGACCCCCGAGGTGCGTGCGCCAGTAGGGCACGCACTGCAGGCCCGCTGAGCCTCTCGTCTGCGTGCCAGACGGAGCTGCTAAAGGAACGAGTCCTCATACCACGGCAGCACAGTTGTCGCCTTTCAAGGCGCCTAATGGCGTTCCAGCGTGTGTCATGCCGGTGGCGGCACGGCAAGTAGGCAGCGCGCTCCATCTGTCTCCTCACTGCTGCATGCGCGCGTAGCTTTTAACTTCCCTCACTGTCGCCGCCGCATTTGCGGAGCTGGATTGCGGGTTGGCCGCCGCAATTCTTTCAAGCCCGCTGCTTTGTCACGTGCGCTGGTCGAGGGCGAAGCAACCATTGGCCTACCCAAGTCTATTGTCTATAATGCTCTCCTCGATCACCCCGCTGTCTCGCTGCGTGTGCAGGAGGACAAGATTCTGCTGAACCACGTGATGCGCTACGGCAGCCGCTACTGGGGGCTGCTGCAAGCCACGGGGCAGCTGCCTCAGCGGGACCAGAAGTCGTGCTGCAACCGCTTCCTGCTCCTCAAAAAGTAGGTCGCCCCGCGCCGCCTTCTCCTCTCAGTCGTGCGCATTAGAATCCTTTTGCCCCGGCGTGTTACGAGGCTTGGGTCGAGTCTTCGTCGTCCTCGTCATGCACCCGTCCTCTTTCCGAACCCCCTTTCTTCACTCTTTCATTCTCTCGTTCTCTCTCGCTCTTGACCCTATGCATGTGTCTTTGCCAGGCGGTGTCTCGGGACAACGTCCGCTGTGGTCGTCGATGCTTCCCACGCCGCAGCGGCGGCAGGGCAGCCCGCGGCGCAAACTCCGTCAGCGCCGTCAGCACCAGCATCACCGGCACCGCAATCAGCGCCGGTAGTATCACCGCCCCTCGCGTCTCCCACTCTCCCATCACCAGCACCCGCAGGCGTGTCAGCAGCCGTCGGATCTGCCGGCCTTGCCATCGCCACGCGCATCCAACCGTCAGCGCTGGCCTCGTCTCCCGCCAGTGGGCCCCGTGCGGGTTCGTGCGGTGCCGTGAGCACCAGCGGTCTCGCTCCCTTGGGCTCACCTGCTCCTGCACCGGATTCTGCGCCACCGCTCTCGCCGTCTCTTTCGCCGTCTCCGTCAACCCTACCGGCTCCGCCAGCGCAACCGGTAGGGCAGTCGACGTTAGCACAACCCGGCGCTCGTGCGTCAGCGCAGGCGGTCGACCAATGTGCTCCCGCTAGCCATGTCCCGCCAGGAACGGATCTCCCATCACCGGGCGCGCGCGGAAACGCCGCCGCTGCAGGCGGGGAACTTCAGGATAGTGCGCAGGTGCGGGTGAAAGCGGAGGAGGAGTCGGCAGCGGGAGGGACGCTGGCAGACGCGGTAGCGGCAGCAGCCGCGGCGGCACTGCCGGCGCCGAGCAGTGTCGGCGCGGGAGTGAAGGCGGAGCAGTGCGATGCAGCCGGCGAGAGTGGGGTCTCTGCTTGTTGCGGGGATGGAGGTGTGTCAACGGGAGGTGCTGCTGACGCTGCTGGACCTGCCACAACTGCGTCTACCAGCGCTGCTGGTGGCAGCGGCACTAACGGCGGTGCGCGCATGGCACCCGTGCTTCTCACCAGTGTCACACCCGACATGTAAGCCGTAGTTGCCACCTTGACCCTACCTCGTGCACCTCGTGCCGCTCTTCCCTTCCATATCTTTCCCCCGCTTTATGCCTCTCCCCCTCTACCTCGCCCCGTTGTCCTACCACTTTCCCACTCTCCGTCTTTGCGTGGCCTCGTCCCCTCCTGCGTCCCTTCCCCGCACGTCCTTCACAGAATGTCCGCGGGGGCAGCAGTGGCGGCCGTGCCGCTGCCGTCGGTCATCGCCACGCCGTCCGAGCGCAAGCGCAACAACAAGGTCGTCGCGTGCCGCATCGCGCTGCTCCTACAGCAGGTCGCCCCGCGCTCTCCCTCCGCGCCCACCGCAGGCACTGCCGGCGGGGCTGCTCCTGCTGCGGCTGCTGCGGGCGCCACTGCCCCGTCTTCCTCCGCTGGTGCCGGCGCATCCACGGACTCCGCTTCCGCCCTCGCCACCTCTGCGCCTGCGTCCATCCGCGCGCCGGCGGCAGCAGCGGGAGGGGGGACGTCCGCCGACCTCGTAGCTACTGCGCATGGGTCCGCCTCTCCCGCTGCTTTCACTGCCCCCGGGTCTGGCGCGGCCGCGCAAGGGGGGAAGTGCGTGAAGACGGAGGGCGCTGACGTGGGCAGCGGAACTTCCGCTCGTTATGACCACCCCGCTCCGCCTGGTCAATGCGGTCACCACCACCAGCAGCAGCAAAGTGCAGCTTTCCAACAGGGTCAACAGGGTCAACAGGGTCAACAGGGTCAACAGGGTGTGTGCATCCTTCCGAATATTGCCGCGACTCAACACAGCGCGCACACGAGCGAGAAGGGGCGGGCGGGAAGAGCAGGGGCAGAGACGCGCCCGGGAGCTGCGGAAACAGGCAGCACGACACCGCCACCACCGCCCTTATCGCCCGCATTTCCTGCTGCTTCCCCCGACCACCTGGTGCGCTGCCACTCCGAACCGTGCACCTCTGCCGTTCCGCATGCGCCCGCCACGGCCGCTTCCGCCTCGCCGTTCTTTCCGCAGCAGTACCATCGCCCTTCCCCCGCCACCAGCCTTCCCGCTTCCATCTCCCCTCACCCATCCCGCTGTCCTGCGTCCGCCGCTGGCGCACGACTTGCCGCCGCGCACTCCGCGCATGTGTCCCCGTCCGGGGGAATGCACGCCGCGACAGCCGCTCCAAGCGCGGAGAATAGTACCCCGCCGGCCGCGCACCTTATTTCCCCGTTCAGTCAGCCCCCCGCCACTCCCACGTTTCTCCCCGCTTCTTGTCCTTCCGCCAACCGCGCGCCCTCCCCGCTCCTCCTTTCCCCCGCCGCCTTTCCGCTCGACGACCCCGCGCCCGTCTTCTCGTGCAACTTTCACCCTCCCGCCTTCACCAGCGGGGGCCCGCTGCCTCCGCCGCTTCCGCAATGCGCGGAACAGCCCCCCGCAGGTCAACCCCTAGGGCGGAGACCGCGCAGGCTAGCTTTCGGTGGCAGTTCCGCTGCAAATCCCGGCGCCTCTTCCGCTGGACCAACTGGCGGCCCTCCCGGTGCCGCTGCTATCGATGCTGACGTCATTGTGGGAGGTACAGCAACGGGCGGAGGACTGGGGACCGCGCGGCGGAAGCGCCAGGTCCGCAGCGGCAGCAGCAGTGGCGGAAGCAGCAGCGTGGGGCGCGGAGACGGCGGGAAGGATGGGGGAAAGAACAGGTGCAGCAGCGCGCGGGATGCCGCGGGCCGAGGGACCGCGACGGCGGAAGGCGCTGGCGCTGCGCGCGGAAAGACGGCGGAAGCGGAGGAGGAGCGGGGAAGAGCGGACGGGGGGGAGACGCTTGGGGATGCAGGGCGGAGCGGAAGCAGCAGCGAGCAGTGCGGAGGGAGCGGTGGAGGGGATGGGGAGTGGGAGCGAGGCGCGAGAGGCGACGTGAAGCGGCACGCCGTGGAGTCCGCGTCTCGGCCCGGCAGCCCCTCGCACGCCCCTCTCGCTCTTCTCGCGCCTCCCGCCCCCCCCGCGCCGCATGGCGCCTTGCCCGCTGCCACCGCACATGCCGCTGTGGGCGGACACATGTCCCCCGCCGTCGCTGGCTGTGTCACGCGCAGCCCGGGGAGCAGCGGGTCAGCGTTCTCCCCCGCCATGCGCGCACAGCAGACGCAGCAGCAGCGGCACAGATGCGACGGACATGGTACTCACGCACACGCGCACGCGCACGCGCACGCGCACACACACGCGCTTGCGTGCGCGCACGGACAGTCGCCCATTCTTGACCCCGCGCCCACTCCTTCCGCTCCTTCCCCATCGCCGGCACCCCCACCATCCGCAGCACCAGCGTCCCCCAACCGCCGGCTGGGCGCTTCTCGAAGCGCGCCCGTGACGCCCGCAGCAGGGTCCTCCGCCCTCGGCGCGCATCAACATCACCAGCAGCAGCAGCAGGAGCAGGAGGAGGAGGCGCAGCACGCGGCGTTGCACAAGAGCACGTCGGCGGACTCATTCCTCGCGGGCATGCGCTGCCTGCTTCCCCTGGGCCGCACCACCTCGCACCGCTGGTTCGCCCCCGCCGCTGCGCCTCTCGACGATGCGCCTCTTCCGCCACCGCAAGCGCCGCATCCCATGGGCGGGGATTCCAGCGCGGCACCCGCAGCAGCGGACGACATGGCGGTGTTCTCGCTGCCCTCTCCGCACCACCCGCTCGCCGCCGGTCGCCTACGCCCCCGCGCTGCGCCGCCTCCGCCGCTCTTCCTCTCCGCTTCCTCGTCCGCGTCCGCGCTTCAAGCGCTGGTGGAGGAATCATTCCCGGGCGGCCTGCGCCCTGCTGCGCTCGCCGCCGCTGCCGCTGCTAATACCCCTGTCGCCACGGATGCGGCATCCCCTCTGGCTGCAGGCGCGAGCGGGGCCGAGGTTGAGCCCTTTGGCGCGGGCGCGGTGTGCGAGGTGATGAGCGCGGAGGAAGAGGAGGCGGAACAGGAGCGCATGGCTGCGCGCGCCCTGCTGCGCGTGCTGGAGCTGTGGCCGCACGCCATGCTCGGACTCGAGGGGGAGGGGGATGAGGAGGACGGGGAAGACGGCGAGGAGGAGGGGGATGCAGCAGGAACCAGTGCCCCTGCAACTGCTGCCACCGCTACGAATGCCGCTCCACCTCCCACTGGCACTGCTCGTGCCCGCTCCCCACTGTCCCGACCCATCCCCCCCGCCTTTTCAACTCTCACTTCTGCTGTGCTGGATTCCCATGCTGCTGCCTGCTCTCCGACTGCTGCGTCCTATGCTGCAGCTCCTCCTGCTGCCGCAGGTGATGTCACAGCTGCTGCCAGCCCTGCTTCGAGTCCTGGGGGTACCGCTGCTGCCACTCGTGCAGGCACTGGCGCCACGACCAGCACTCTCGTCTCACACAAAGAGGTCAACCAGGGAGAGGTCGTCAGCGCTCTGCACACTGCCACTGCTGCTGCTGAGGCGAGCAGCGCAGCACGGCCGGGTGGCGTGGGGGGTGCAAGCACAGGGAAGGGCGGGGAGGCAGCAGGTGTGGGTGGAGGCAGTGTTGGGCAGCAGCAGCAGCAGGCTCCTGGAGGTGTCTTGCAGTTGGGTGGAGGTAGGGACGACGCAGGGAATGGTGGGAATGGCATGGAAATGACAGGACGGCAAGTGAATATCCTGCCACAGCAGCGGGAGGAGGATGGGAAGCACGAGAGGCAGATGGCAGGGCAGAAGCGTGTGAACCCAGCGCCTCTGGACCTGCCTGTTGCCAAGCGACTGGCCATGGCCACCCACATGCCCCTCCGCCATGCTGTTGTTGCTGCTGCACCTGCTGCTGGGAAGTCGTCTGCCAGCACTGCTGCTGGTGCTGCTGCTGCTGCTGCTGCCGCTGCTGCTGCGGCTGCTTTGGGGTTTTCTGCATGTGAAACAACTGCAGCAGCTGCTATGGCTGGGGAAACTGCTCACAGTGGTGGTGGTGGTGGTGTGGTGGTGGTGGTGGTGGTGGTGTGATGAATGTGCTGGGTGCGAGTGGCAGCGGTGGGCGGGTTGGCTCTGGATGGGCAGTGGAAGAGGATGACAGTGAAGAGGAGACAGCACGCGCTGAGAATGAAACCCTTGCACTCACCTACCCTCACCCATCGCCTACAGCTGTCTCCATCCACCAGCAGCACCAGCACACACCGCCCGCTCTTGCAGCGTTCACAGCCAGTGCTACTGCCGGCACTGGCGGCACTGGAGTGGGAGCAGCAGCGCACACAGTGGGCTGTGACGAGGCATCAGCGGCTGGCAGCAGCAGGAAGGTGAGGGGCGCGTGCGGCAACAGCAGTAGCAGCAGCAGCAGCAGCAGCAGCGCGCGGGCGGGGAGCGGAGTGAGTGAGAGTGTGATGGAGTACTTGCAGACCATGGAGGACCTCCCAGGCGCGTCTGTGCTGCTGCTCGACAAGCACAGTGACTCGGACAGTGACGGCAATGGCGCTCTGCCGGGCTGTGGTGCGGTGGGTGGCGAGGCAGCTGCAGGGGGACTTCAGCATGCGGAATCACCTGCTCCTCCTGGCCCGTTCCTTCCTGCTCCTGCTGCTGCTGCTGCTGCTGCGGTTGCTTCTGCTGTCGCTGCCACTGCTGCTGCTGCTGCTGCTGCTGCTGCTGCTGCTGCTGCTGCTGCTGCTGCTGCTGGTGGTGGTGGCAAGGCAGTGTGTGAGGCGATGGCAGGGCAGGAGGAGGGGGGAGCAGCAGGAGGTGCCATGGGGTGGCACATGGACGTGGATGCTGCTACCGCCACCGCACACACACCTGCTGCTGCCCCAACCGCCAAGCACGCAGTGCTACCACCCGCTGCTGCAGGCTCGCAGGGGAAGCCCTCTCATACACCTGACGCCTGTGTGACTCTTGCTGCCTGGCCGCGCCTCAATGGTGCTGCCAATGACCCTGCAGGCGCTGTCGCTGGTGGGATCACTGGTAGGGGAGCCATGGGTGCTGCAGCTGCTGCTGTTGGAGGGGCCGTGGGTGCAGGGGTGGTGGAGAGGAGCAGGGCGCGTGGCAGCATGGGGGGGTGCTGCTTGGACGTGGATGCACAAGGGGTGGGTGCAGGTGTGGTGGGTGCACATGCACACTGTCACTGCCTGTGCTCAAACCTTGGCTTCTGATAAAAACAAGAAGAAAGGGAGGTGCGGGAGAGCGAGAGAGCGAGAGAGAGCTTAGAGAGAGAGAGAGTCTCGCTCTCGATCTAGAGCTCGATCGAGAGAGACGAGATAGCGAGAGATAGCGTAGAGCTAGTAGCTCTTATCTCTCTAGCTCTTCTCTCTATCTATCTCACTCTCTCTCTCTCTCTCTCTCTCTCTCTCTCTCTCTATCTCTCTCTCTCTCTCTCTCTCTCTCTCTCTCTCTCTCTCTCTCTCTCTCTCTCTCTCACCCTCCCCCCATTCTACATCCCTCCCTCGTTCTCCCCACTGCAATAACCCATCAGGGTGGGGATAGTGCTGCACGGCCTGTGGGGAAGGCTCGTGAGTCTATCGCCGCTTCACCTTGGTGCTTGGGGTTGGCCCATGTGCATTGAGCCCTTGAATTGAGCCCACGTGGCTACTCGTGTTTCTTTTAGCTTGGTGTTTCCTAGGTTACTGCTTTGTCTTCATTCTTGGCAATAATAATGCCTTTTTCGTAGCTGAGAGTATTGTGGGGGCTCCCTCGTTGAAACAACAGCGCTGCAGTGAAAATGATTCAAAACATGCAATGGAATTTCAACTTGTTGAAAGCAAGTGGCACAACCCAACCAATCCTGCCAAGATACAGTGTGTTAGTGATTCTATGAGAAAGCAGGATGGCACAAATACTGCAATCACCCGGACATAACACCCGGGGGTATTATGATAACCACAGGGAAAAAATGGGGGGGTGCTCTCAACGGAAAATCCTATATAATACCCGGGTGGTTATATATGGCACTTTTTAGTGTAAGAAAAAAGTTTAATTAGACAATTTGGGTGTTTCAATAGTCGTTTTAACATCACATGTTGAGGCGAGAATTCGCGTTTTGGCGAGAATGTGAGTTTCACCTCTCGGGCCACGTGCAGCGGAAGATTCGCCAGCGTGGCGACAGCGAAATTGTGGAAGGGAGGGAATCTCGGTAGATTCGAAGTGAAAGTGCACGCGAAATTTCATTCAGGAAGCGATATTCCCGTAAAAAATCTGACTCGATAACAGCTATAATAGGGTTTCGTAAGAAAAGGGGGGTGTTATAGAGAATCATCCCAAAAAGGGGGGTATAGTACAAACGAGGTCGGCTATAGCACCCCCCCCGCACAAGCTACCCGGGGGTGTACTATTACGGGGGGGTGTTTTGTCCGGGTGATTACGGTAATCTATCCCTCTGCAAACCACTTGCTTCTCTCTGCAAGCGGCTGCTCACAACTAGCTAGGTTGATGAAACAATGAGCAGGCCGCACAGGAGCAATTTTGAGCAGACAGGACAGGTGGAACCACCACAAGCAGCCAAGGCACCGCAACAATGCAACCTTCTGAAAGACGCACCGGTAAAGTGCCGCCCTTCGGCATCACCCAGTGTCACACGCACCGCTTCCACCTCTTCCCCCACGCTCTTCCCTCGTTGAAATTGGCTAGCCTGGGAGAAGCAGCGGAGGCACCTGGCAACTGTGATCGAAGCGATGGCCTGCCGTTACAAACACGACACACCCACGGTGCCGCCTGCCGGCACACAATACACAGCCCACGCCACGCCACGTCTCACTGCTCGTTGTTGTCAACGATTGCTGTTCCGAGTACACCGTGACCCCTCTCTCGTTATACCTACATCGTGCATGCTGGAGCTTCGCTGTATGCAGGCAGCTGGAGCAGCCACCTCACTCCCAACCATGCCTGCCTCCATCATCACATTCCACACCTCACCCTCCTTTTCCACCCTGCCACACCATACACCGCACACAGGACCTTCGCCTGGCTTTCCCCCTCACGCACTGCCCATACCCCTCCTCCATTGGCCCCCCCATCACCCTCGCTACTCTGCACCGCCTTGGGCCTCAACCGTCGCCCCCGTTCCCACCCATGCCGCAACGCCGTCCATGCAAGAGCAGGAGAGGAGGGGCGCGGGGAGGTGAGGTGAGGTCAGGCGTCGTGGTCGTCGTCGGGGTCGGGGCGGCGCGCAAAGAAGTCGTCGACCTGCAGGTTGGCATCGCCGTGCGGCACCACGTCCTCCGCCTCCGGCATGAACAGCAACCCCACGCTCGCCTGGCGCCGCGCCACAACCACGGAGTGGCGCGGAGGGAATGATGTGTTGGGAGGTGGAGTGGAGGTTCAATACTGGTAGCAGGGGAGTCTTGCCAGTTTGTTTTGGAAACACAACGATGGAGTGAAGGAAGAACGAGGGAAGGAAAGCAGAAGGTGGGCGAGAGAGTGAGTGAGTGAGTGAGTGTGTGTGTGTGTGTGTGAGGGAGAGGGAGGGCAGGCCACTCACCTTGCAGTCGAGCAGGGGGTCAGCAGTGTCCTCGGCCAGCAGCACACACCCATGCGCCTTGAGCCACTCGCAGCACTCGTGCACCGCTGCACCACCATCCTCCCCTCTGCCCTCCACACTCCCGTCCCCCTGTGTGGCGGGCTGTGCGGTGTCCTTGTCATCGCGGCTATCCCCGAATGCCAGCACGTGTGCGATGTACTGCACCGGCAGCGACGGCCGGTACGCCTTTGCCATGCTCTGCACCGCCTCAAACCGCTGCTTCTCCACCTGCATGTCTGGAGGGGGAATGGCGGCGCGGGAGGAGGCAGTAGCGAAGGTGGGAGTGGGGAGGGAGCAAGGTGGGAGAGGGTGAGACTGGCACCTCGCAGCACACATGTCCCTCAGGTACTTTTGAGCGCGGGTGGGAAATGGGAGGTCGGTTAATGCAGAGCAGGCAGGAAGTGGGAGAATGGTGCCAGGGAAGTGGGAGCACGTTGAGGAGCCAGGAGATGGGCGATGAGTCGCTGCCATGGGGTGCTGCTTGGGTGGTGGTGCATGTGAAGGGGTTGTGTGTGTGTGTGTGTGTGTGTGTGTGTGTGCGTGTGTGTGCCTCTGTGTCGGTGTGTGTGTGCATGCGTGCGTGCGTGTGTGTGCTTGTGTGTGTGTGTGTGTGTGTGTGCGTGCGTGCGTGCGTGTGTGTGTGCGTGCGTGCGTGCGTGCGTGCGCGCGCGCGTGTGGGAGCGCGCATGTGTGTTTGTGGGAGTGTGCGTATGTGCGTGCGCGTGGGTATGAGTGAGGGCGAATGCGCAAGGAGCGAGGGCGCACCCATGAGGAGCTGGATGAGGGTGGGTGCGTGGCGGTAGAGCGAAAAGAACTTGCTGTAGTCGCGCCGGCTGAACGCCTCCCGCACTCTCAGCGCATGCGCCATCGTGCTGTCCTGCCGCTCCTCCGCGGTCACCCTGGGGACATTGACAGGTGGGGTAGGGTGGGGGAAAGGGGGGTGGTGGGCAAGGAGGAGGGGCGAAACAGAATGGGCTGCTGAGCCTTGTGCGCTCTCACATGCAGCTTGCTTGCTTCGAAGGGTGTGTACACGCCTTTGCCCCGTCACATGAAACCATGGCCACACACAGAGGCACATAAAAGCATGCTCACAAACAGGACACGCCGTGCACACAAACTCACTCTCCCCTTGGCCTTCCCTTCGAACAAAAACACTCTCCGAAAAAAATCACGCAAGTCACTCCGCCTTTATACACACTCTCTCATCCCACCACACTACTCCGCACACTGAACAGCGCACACGCACAGTACACATGCCACACCATGCACACATTTTCCCACACGCAACCAACGCATACACCTGCCCCCACTGCATCTGCCCCCACTGCAGACACATTCACGATCTGGCATCAACAACAGCAGCACGGCACGTGAGCCAAACACCCTTCACGCCCCTCCCTCCTCACGCACCTGGCGATGGCGTGCTGCAGGTCGTAGCGCGGGCCCTGCGAGAGCACGTTGTGCAGCAGCGCGTACGCGCGGAACTCGCCCCTGTGCCCGCGCAACCCCTCCGCGTACAGCCCCTTCAGCTGCGCCTGGCACTGCACTCACTCGCTCCCAGGGCAGCGCGAGAGAGAGCAGGGAGAGGCGAGAGGCACGAGGCACGGTGACAAAGGGAGGGGTGTGGAAAGGGAGGCATGAGAGAAGGAAGGAAGTAACCGGAGGGATGCAAGTGGGTGGGTGCGGGGAATTCGGCCGGGGTGTGGCAGACCGGGTGAGCTTAACTGCGGCACATGCGGAACGGGAGATGCAGCTGCTCTGTGCACAAACAAGGCACAGCCCGCGCACAGACAACATTTTCCCAAACTAGCCTTAACCGTAGCACCAAATGCCAGTGAACGACACGGGGAGGTGGACGTGAAGGGGCATGAGGGGCAGGGCAGGTGTGGTGGGTTTACCTGGTTGAACTCGGGCATGTCAGCTGCTTCCAACGCCATGCGCGCATGCACCTCATACACCTGCCGGCCGTGCCAGCACACGGCCACACACACAAGCACATGCACACATGCACGCACGCATCCACACACACATGCACGCACACATGCACGCACATACACGCATGCATTAACATACAAGCACACACACACGCATACATACACACAGACACAAGACACACGCACAGATACGAAAAACAAACGAGGGCAAGGGAGACAGAACCCGCTCGCATCAACCCAATGAAGCACCACCCCCCGTTCTCACCCCCTCTCCTCGCACACCCACACCATTCCTCCACCCCTGCCCCTCAAGCCCTCCCCACCCCACAACCCATTCCGGCACACCACGCCATCACTCCCCTAACACGCATCTCCCAGGCATCTTGCCAGTCCGCTCACCACCCTATCCGTCCTCGCACCTGCACGGTGAACTCATTCCGGATGCGCTGCACGGTGAGGTCCTGCCGAATGCTCTTGAGCTGGTCGCACCGCCACAGGTACCCGCGCTTGCCGCCCTGCCCCCCCGCGCCCGCCTCCTCATCCTCCGCGCCCCCCTGCGAGTGCGCTGCCCGCACCATGGCCAGCGCCTCCTGTAGCACGTCCAGTGGCCGCACCTGGCAGGGGGGAGAGAGAGAGGAGGAGAAGCGGGACGGGGGAGGGAAAGGGAGAGAGGAAAAGGGGAAGGGAGGGGTGGACGAAAAAGGGGGAAGAGAGGAGGAAGGGAGACGGGAAAAAGGAGATGAGATGGGATGGGTGAAAGATAATAGTATGAGGCAGACATAGACATAGCAAGGCGCACGATAGGCTATGGCGAGAATCACTAGAACGCAGCAACGCACAACACAGCAGTGGGGCATGGCGGAGAGCGGCGGGGCGGGGTAGGGCAGGGCAGGCATACAGTGGAGGGGTCGGGGGCAGCAGTGAGGCGCAGGTAGCTCTTCTCGACCTTCCTGCATGTGCCCTTGATGGTCAGCATGTCCCAGTCCATGTCCTCCACTGCCCCGCCCCCCACCCCCACCCCCACCCCACCACCCGCTGCAGCCGCCGCCGCAGCAGCAGCGCGGCCCTGCCTAACAGCACGCGCCAGCGCCAGCGAGTGCGCCTTGGCTCTTCGAATCGACGTCCTCACTGCCCCAGCCCCTCCCCCCGCCACTGCTCCTACCCCGCCCCCGCCCCTCCCTCCCTTCCCGCCCTTGCCTCCCCTCCCACCGCCTCCCCCTCCTCTCCCTCCTCCCTTCCCACCGCCCTTCCCCAAGCCCTCGTCTTCCTGCCCTAGTGTGCCTTCAAATCTGGCGGCTCGTTGCAACCGCCGTGCTTTCTCCCCGGCGCTCTCATTCACGCCTGCACCAAATGCACCGCCACTGCCTGCAAAGTACCCCTCCTTCAGCTCCTCCGCTATCCTGTCCGTGTCCCCCATGCCCACTGCACCCCCTCCCACTGCTCCTGCTGCTGCCGCTGGCCCCCTCCCTGCTGCCGCTGCCACGGCTGCTGCTGCTGCCACAGCTGCCGCGACAGCGGCTGCTACCCCCCCTGGTGTGCTTGTATCGGCTGCTGCAGTGTCAGGCGCCCACCTGCTCGCCCTTCCCTTGCCTCCCCGCCCTCCCTGCTGCTGTTGTTGCTGGTTTGATGCGCGAAACCACGAGGAATGAAAGGCAGAGAGAGGGGTTGGAGCATGGGTGGGGTGAGGCTATGAATTGCAAGAAAAAGAAGAGAAAAACAAACAAACAAACAAACAAACAAACAAGCAAGCAAACAAACAAGCAAGCAAACAAACAAACAAGCAAACAAACAAACAAGAAAACAAACAAACAAGCAAACAAGCAAGCAAGCGAACAAAAAAACAAGCAAGCAAGCAAACAAACAAACAAAAAAAAAACAAACAAAAAAACAAACAAACAAACAAACAAACAAACAAACAAACAAACAAACAAACAAACAAACAAACAAACAAACAAACAAACAAACAAACAAACAAACAAACAAGCAAACAAGCAAGCAAACAAACAAACAAGCAAGACCAAAAGAGGTGGAGAAGGAGCAACAAGGCAAGCGTGAGAAGGAGCAACAAGGCAAGCGTGTGAAGGACAGCGTACGGTTTGAATGGGCGAGGGAGCAGCAGCGGGCGAGGTGGGTTGGTCGATGGGGTCTCCCCAGCGCGAGCGCTTGGCCTTGCGCGAGGGCGTGGGGGACGACGCAGATGGGGACCTGTGGCGAGGGCGGCGGGTGAGGGTGGAGGGCGAATGCGTGCGTGAGTGGGGCGCGTGGGAGAACCGGGAAGAGGGGGGAGGTAGTAAGGACACTGCAAGACAACACAGCTGAGGTGTTGGGTGGAGAAGGAGGGGCAGCAGCAGCAGGGGAAGGAGAGGCAGAACGAGGGAGCAGCGAGGCAGGTGACGGCAGCACAGACATGATGAGGTGGCGTGGACTCACGTGGTGGCAGCGGGGGCGGGGGCGGTGAGCAGCAGCGAGGGCAGCGGCTCTGTATCCCAGTTCTTGGTGAAGAGCGTGCCGTTGCGCGCTGCTTCCGTTATCATCTGCACCGCACCGCACCGCACCCCGTGGTGCCATGGCACAGCATGGCACAGAGAGCATGGCAGGGAGGGGTGGAGGGGAGGGTTGGAGAAACAGACCATGAGGGTAAAATGGAAGAGGGAAAGAGGAGTGGGAACAGAAAGCAAGATCAAGTCGAGGAAGGGGGGAGAGGGTTGAAGAGGGATGTGAAGAAAGCGTACTGGTAACTTGATCCACCCTTTAAAACGAGCATGACATGCGCACATGGGTGGCACAAGCAATAAGAGATGAGAGTACCAAGATTTGGTAGTGCACAGCATGATGGCACTGATGCCCACAGCACGCACAGACACACACATGGCACTGCCACGGACAAACAGCAACAACAACAACAACAACAGCAACAGCAATAGCAACAGCGGCGGCGTCAGCAGCAGCAGTGGCGTCAGCAGCAGCAGCAGCAGCAGCAGCAGCAGCAGCAGCAGCAGCAGCAGTAGCAGCAGCAGCAGCAGCAGCAGCAGCAGCAGCAGCAGCAGCAGCAGCAGCAGCAGCAGCAGCAGCAGCAGCAGCAGCAGCAGCAGCAGCAGCAGCAGCAGCAGCAGCAGCAGCAGCAGCAGCAGCAGCAGCAGCAGCAGCAGCAGCAGCAGCAGCAGCAGCAGCAGCAGCAGCAGCAGCAGCAGCAGCAGCAGCAGCAGCAGCAGCAGCAGCAGCAGCAGCAGCAGCGGCGGCGGCAGTGGCGGTGGCAGCGCGTGTCCCCCAGGGCAGAGAGAGCACCTGCTTCATGAGTCGCTGGCTCTCCTCCTTGTGCTGCGCTGTGGTGCAGCGCGCCAGCACTCGCTCCACATACGCTGCTAGCCCGGGGGGGAACTTGCCCGGCTGGCGCCCACGCCACCATTCATGGGGGGGGAGGGGCAAGAGGAGGGAGAACATGCACGTTGGAGCATGGATGATGGAAGAGGGAGGGAGCGAGGGACGGAGGGCGGAAGGATTTCAGAGGAAAATGCAGTGGTGGAGTGTGTGAGTGAACGGCAGCGAGTGGCAGAGAGGTGAGGTGAATAGTGCACATGCTGTGATGTGACGGTCCCTGTGCACACACATTCAAACGCACACCCACCCAGTTCCCAGGCAACACCCAGATAGACGTGTGCGCGCGTTCCCATACACATGCACACACGCATGAGCACACGCGCACAGAAGGCTGGCACACACAGGCACCTGCCCTCCACCGCGCACCACACCACACCGCACCCCTGTGCACCTGGATGGCAGCATCAGCAGCCTCGTCCACACTGGTGGCCTTGTTCCCCCCCTCGTCCTCCACAGACACATACGCCACCCCGCCCCTTTGCCCTCCCCCCCCTCCCTCACTGCCGCCCTCCCTGCCGCCTCTCCCTCCCGCTGCTGCTGCTGTGGTGGCAGCAGAGGAGGCGGAAGAGGGAGTGGAGGCGAAGCGGGGGTTGAAGGGGATGTGGAACTTGGATTGCAGAGCGCTGCTCGCTGCCTTCATCTGCTGCTGTTGTTGCTTCCTCTGCGCCTGCGCATGTGGAACCCACGGTGGTGGTGGTGGTGGTGGTGGTGGTGGTGGTGGAGGTGGTGGAGGTGGTGGTGGTGGTGGCGGTGAGATGGTGGTGAGATGGTGGTGATGCGTGACGACACACAAACGAGTTGCAAGGGAGGAAAAGAGAGTAAAGCGCTTTTTTCCTTGCAACCAGACTCATTTCCTTGCCTTCCTTGCTCCAGGCTGAGGAGGCAGAGCAGAACAACTCAGGACGCCATTGGCCATACACACACGCACGGGCGAAAAAAACTTAGCCGTTACTAAGCGAGAAAATGGAGTTCTTGATGGAGGATACCTACGGAAAAAAATACCATGGTTTTGATCACCAAGCCCCTGAGTCCCATATTTTATTTATTTGCCCTTTATCAGAATGCTTATAATGAAAATAGCTTAAAATTAGCTCAATATATAGAAGATTGTAAAAAAAAAAAAAAAAAAAAAAAGGTAGAAAAAGTCGGGGGGTAAAGCATGATACTTTGTTAGTACTTAGGAAAACCAATTCGCCTAGTGTATGAAGCAAAGACTCGTGTCTCTTGCTCCACTGTGCCTACTTTGTTGCCAGGACAGTTCATGTATGCAACGTGATTGCTACAGCATGAAGCAAGTGCGGTACCTGTGCATTGGTGTACTGCCATTTGAAGTACGGAGCATTGCCGTCCGCCCCCTGACCCGCCTTGCCATTCTGCCCCGCTCCTGCCCCTGCCGCCCCACCACCACCTGCCTCAGCGGGTGTCATTGCAGCAGCAGCCGGAGCAGTGCTGGCAGCAGCAGCAGCAGCAGAGGCGGCATAGGCAGCAGCATAAGCAGCAGCAGCAGACGGGTACTCTCCATACGCCTGAGCCTGGGCATGGCTATGCGCGTCTGCCTGTGCTGCCTGTGCTACGGGTGCATGCTCTGCTGCCTGTGCCTGTGCCTGTGCTGGGTGCCACTGTCCGTTCCACCATATACCCGCCGGGGCCACAGCCGCATATGCTGCTGCTGCCACCCCCGCTTCATGCTGCTGCTGCTGCTGCTGCTGCGGATATTGACTAACCGCCATGCCCTGCTGCCCCCCCTGCTGCTGCGCCTGCCCCTCTCCCCCATACCCCCACACTGTTGCCCCATCCTGCGCTGTTGCTGCTGCAGGTTGCGCTGGGGGGGGTGGCGGGGGAGGCAGGGGGGGTGGGGAAGCAGAAGGGGGAGGGGGAGGAGGTGGCGCGGGTTCCGCCCCGCCTGCTGGGGGAGGAGGCGGAAGGGCGGATCCGGGGGTATAGTAATAGGGCGAGGGGAAGGAAGTGGGCGCAGCGGTGGCGGAAGGCGCAGCAAGGGGTTCCGCGCCAGGGGGGGCAACGTCGTCCGGTTGGTCAGTGGGGGGAGTAGGGGGAGTCGGGGCACCGGGAGGAGGCGTGGGGGCGGAAGGGGGAGCGGGAGGATAGGCCTGGGGCGACGGGTAGGGGTATGCAGCGTAGTGTGCGTACGCTGCTGCGGCTGCTGCTGCCACTGCTGCTGGATCCTGGGAGGGGGAAGCGGCGCATGGGGTTAGGATGGGACGGAGATGGTATCAGAGGCGCGAACTGGGGTGTGGCCACTGCGTGCGTGAAACGAGATGAGACAGGGAGGGGGGCAGGGGTTGCGGATAGGGGGAAGAGAGATGGGAAAACACAGTAGAGAGAGAAGGGCAGTGTGGGGGAGGGGGGGAGGAAGGTGGACGTGGGGGGTGGGATGGAGAACACCGGCGTCTGCAAGCCTACCTGCGCTTCCTGAGGCTGCTGTTGCTGCTGTTGCTGCTGCTGTTGTTGGAGTTGTTGCTGTTGTTGCTGATACGCGTATGCATACCACGCATCATACGACGAGCCTTGCCCATACGCCGCCGCCTGCTGCTGTTGCTGCTGCTGCTGTTGCTGTTGCTCCTGCTGCTGCTGCTGCTGCTGCTCCTGTTGCTGCTGCTGCTGCTGCTGTTGTTGCTGCTGCTGGCGCTGCTGCTCCGCGTAATGCAGTGCCATGTTCTGGTAGTACGCGGCGTAGGCGTCAGACACGGGCGCCGCTGCTGCCGCTGCTTGACCCTCGCTGCCTGCTCCCCCGCTGCCGTCGCCTTGATGCGCCATGCAGGCCGCGACAGTGTGAGAGGAACGGACACTGGCCGAGGTGCGTGGGGCGACCTTGTGTGGAGGATGACGTCACGCTGCTACGCGGTTACTCTGTTACGCTGTGCGGTGCTGTGGTTGCGTCACTTCCCCGCTGCGGAGAAACACAAGTGCCAACGCGATTCAACTGCGGCACTAGCGGCAGAACCCGTTTCCGGGATGGAAAGCGGTCTGCCAGTACGGGCTGACTTGACATCGACGGATGCGACGCGGACGGCGGGAAACCGCAGTTTACGCCGAACGACCAGGGGGGTAGGGGGGGAGGGGGGGGGGACGTCGAATAAGCGTGTGTATTCCTTCGCCTCGGCACCATCCAACGCGGAGTCAGGGCAGAGCGCAACCAAAGACCATGTATTCTGGAAGGAAACCCTAAACCTCGTTCTCGACGCGCAGTGGTCCACCTGAGGCCCTAAATCGGCGCGACACGGAGCCCTAGACGCGCCGCTGGTCGACTGCTGCTGCGCCGCGTGTTGTGCGCTGGCGGCTGATTGGCTAATCGGCTAACGAATCCGGTAGACTCGAGCGCAACACGGGGAGCTGGTCCGTACAGACACACGAGGGTCCAGATGAGCGACGCGGATTGAAGCTGAAACCGACAGCTAATGGCGGGCGATGGCGCGAGGCGAGGCGAGACGGCATGCTTGTGACTATAACAGGGGTTCGCTAGCTAGTCAGCGCATGGAATGCGCCGCACACCGCGGGATTAGCCGGAAATTTATGACGATTGCCGGAAGAGTAAATCCGCAAAGTCATGAGTGTCAGAAGGCGATGCAGGAGGTGGACGGGACGGCGCACCTCGGTGATACTCTCCCGACTCGTTACTCGTGCTTACACGGAACTATTGCATCCCGTTCAGCAGTTAATCCGCGATGCGTATGACAACTACCAGAATAAAAGCCCTTGAAACTCCTATGCCCGCTGCTGATACGTATGAAGACGGGCGGGATGACGGCGATCCAGCAGGCATGAAGCAACGTGGTGGTAGCAAAGCACGGCCATTGGCGGGATGTGCCTCTTCCAATCCAACCCTCCCTCTCACTCACTTGCCTTGACGGTGCTTGCCTGGTTTTGGGATTCACCTTTGCCAAATTCTTGGCTCCCCTAAACAGTGCTCCGAGATATCTAATCTGTGGATCTAATGCTAATCAACTGTACACATGACATATATGTATGTTAACACACCCCTTAGGCTAGATAAGGGTAGCATGCAGTATCGAGAACGAATGCGAAGAGTCAGAATTGACTCGAAGCGTCAGACGGTTGGGGTGCATCTGGACCGTCGGAGCAGACGTCATCGGGCAGCTGAAGGTAAGAAGGATTTGGCAGGAACAGTTTCGTAACTGTACGCGCCGCACGGTTAGGAATGAATCTGAATAAGGGAATGTACCCCTTAGAGTACATGGCTAGCTAGGTCAATTCGAATTCCTCTGTACTCTTATTCATATCCTTGTATTTGCATGTTTTAATTCATCTCAAGCATTTTACATTCAATCTGCTATTGAGGTCAACGGCGCACCATCACTATCCAGTTGCGTGCGAACCTTCCTGAGGAGATCCTAGAAGCGATAAACTTCTAATTGCAGCATGGTATGAGAGCGACTCGGGAATCCTTCGCACAGCCACTCCCGAAATCCCGGCACACGATCGCGTGTGAAAGTGGCCGGAGGATCTGGTGGTCAGACAAATCTGACGGCTGAAGCGCAACCCAATCAAGCTGCGATAAGCGAGGAAACGACGACTATCGGAACTGAAGTCCTCGCACAACTTCTTCAGCGACTCACCAGCTTGGAGCAAGGGCTCCAAACATTGCGGAACAGCGACGCGGGAACCTCCTTGCAACCTTCTCAACCAGCCCCAAATGGCCAGAACGCCGCCCCGCACACTTTCTCCCTCGACACAAATGGTTCAACCCCCAAGACTCCCCGTCCCAGTGAAGAGGCAATTCTCTCTGCGTAATCAAGGTTTCTCAGTATATCAAAAATAAAGACAAGTGTGTGTTTTGACGGCAGAGACTTTTATACCTTGAGCTTCGAGCTGGAGCTCCAGCTGCAGAACGCTCAGATTTTTCACTATTTCGACGGGAGCTACGCGGAGCCTGCTGAAGATACCGACGACGCCAGGACTAGGTACTATAACGAGTCCTTGATGGTGTACGGCATCCTCCTGCGCAACATGTCGCCGGCGGAGCAGTTGAACATCCGTTCGTACAAGTCTTTGCCCGCTCCAGCCCTCGACGCTTGGCGCCACCTGAACGGTGTGTATCAGCCGAAGGACTCCGTTTCTTCGAGCCGGCTGCTCCAGCAGCTACTAGAGACCAAAATGGCCATAGGGGAGAAGGCCATCAGCTACATTAATCGCTGTCAGAGTCTTTGCGATCAAATTGCGAAGTTGGGAAGATCGATATCGGAGGAAATCTTCGTCAACATCGTGCTTCAAGGGCTCGGCCCAGAGTGGCGGCCCTGCAAGGCGCTTCTCCGACAGCAGGGGGTCATCTCGGAGGCCGCCCTTTGCGCCGCCCTTCTCGTCGAACAACGGGATATGGATCAGCAGCGACCAGCGCCGCGACGAGAACGTGAACGGCTCGCCTTCTACGCCGACTACACTGAAGAGCGACGGCCGCGGCGCCTCTACTGCAAGATTTGCAGAAACTTTGGGCACTTGGCGGATTGATGCAAGTACTAATCTCGCCCTCACCAGACCAATCCGAGTAACCGGTCTGGCCGACAAGACGCACGAGGCGACGTGCGTCCAGCCCAAGGGTATCAACCCCCATTCGCGCGCAACCTGAACCCATCGGTTCAGCACCAGCAGCAGAGCCGTCATCGTCTGCCCAAGTACGCAACGTCATGAGCAACATGGCCATGACGGGCGAGTCGCGTCGTCGCCGCGTGCGCTCACCATCACCTGAGCCAGCACCGCACCCCATTGGTGCGTTCTCCAACAACAATCCGTTCAGTCCGCGCCACGACTTCACCGACGACGACGACCAGGACTGGAATCTTCCAGCCCCACTACTTGAAAGTCCCCCGCACATATCTGACACGCGGGTGGCGCCACTTGACTGGCTCTCGCGCGAGCAATTTCTGAAGTTCGACACTCCGCACATCGTAACGCCGCGACTGGCGTTGCTCGCATGTGACGACAACAAGCGCTATAATATCTGGTACCTGGACAGCTGCTGCGGCCAGCATATGGTAGGCTCCGAGCGTTACATATCCAACGCCGTCGCCACCCCCACAGTCACCTACGTCACCGTGGCTAACAACACTCGCCTGCGCGCAAGCGCGCAAGGCATCGTCGTGCTCAAGGCACGCGGGAGCCGCACGCACATCACGCGTAACGATGTGTTGATCGTCCAGAACCTGCGCTTTAATCTGCTTTCCGTCACACAGCTCATGGACTGCGGCGTTGACCTCAGCACGGATCGCGCGACGCGCGACATTCTGCTGCACTACGAATTGAGGACCTTTTCCCGCAAGCAGATCGTCAGAGCGCACTCCAAAAATGGAGTGTACGTCCTAGACTTTGACATCCCCGACTGCAGCGGCGATTCGCACGAGCTAATCGAGCTCGTGCCACTGCGCTTCGAGCATATTCACCACAGGGACTGGAAGCACCCTGACGGAAGACCGTGGGTGCCGCATCACCCCCACCCACGCGAAGTGGCGCTGCATGACCCTGACCCAGATGGCATCTGCAGGGACTGCCACACGCCAACGGCGTCAACCAGCGCAATTGCTGGCCACGGACTTGCCGCCATCGCCGAAGCCGAGCGCCATGCGCCGCTAGAAGAAGGGATGTGATAGCGGGATTTCCTGAAGGACTACCCCCATTGGCGCGACCCGACAAAGAAACTTACCATGCAGGAGGAGGAAGAACTGGCGCGCCGCGATGCAGAAGAGCTTCGCCGCCAGAGTCTCGCCGAAGCATGCGAAACATTCGCCTGCGGCACCCGGGGTGCCGAAGGAGAAGAGAGCGCCTCCAATGAAGGGGGGTGGGGAAGCGCTGGCGGCTGGGGAACGAGTGATACCGGCGGATGGGGCAACACCGGCGGAACCTGGGCAACCGCAAGCGGTGAATGGGGCGTTGCACCTGGCAACGACGGCATCGGCTGGGAGATTTCTCGTGAAGAACAAGGGGGGGGGGGGAGAAAAAGAAGCTGAAGAAGCTGAGGCAACACCTGCAGTTGTTCCCCTTGGTCGTCCCCCGCGCTGTGCTCCACCCGCGTTACCTCCACCTGACAATCCGCTGCATTGCGATCCCTGGAATACCATCGATTGGGGCAACGAACCGTCAACCCCGCGCCGAACTGTCTATGGCCCTGCTTCTGAGCCACGTGAACCCACCTTTGTCCCTGGAACCATTCCTGGGACCAATATCCCCCTCTCTGAAATTCGCTACAGAGAGTTTCTGGCGCTAATGTTGACTACCGCCAACGACGAAGACGAAACAGCAGAAGAAGCACCAGCAGCACCTGCCCCCGTACCTGATGAAGACCCCGAAGAAGCACACGCGTGCTACATGCGCACCTCCGGCTTTCGCGCCGACGATGCGCTCTGGCACCAGCGCCTCGGACATCCTTCACGCGCGACGCTGAAGAACTGCATCGACGCGGGAGTCTTCGCTCCAGAGGCACTGCTTCGTTCAGATGGCACCGAAGTAAGAGGCGCGATGCACCCACACAACTGCACCGTCTGCCCCGAAGCCGCGCTGAGCCACCAGCCGTTCCTGCTGCTCGAGCCAGGGATGAACTGTTACCCCAAGCTCCACAAGGTGTACAGTGACTTCTTGAACATAGGGCACTGCGGAGTCGACGACGAAATGTACACGCTTACCTTCATCGACGCTGGAACGCGCTATGTGTGGGTCGTGAACGTGGAATCGCATATCAGAGCCTATGAGGTATTCCGCCTCTGGCTGGCGCACGCGCAGCGGCAGTGCGGGGAGAAGTTGAAAACATGGCAATCAGACGGCACAGCAGAGTTGAGGAGCAAGCAGATGCAGGATTACCTGGTGCAAAAGGGGACCAAGCATCATGTTTCTCTCCCCTACGCACACCAGCAGCAGGGCGTTTCTGAGCGGATGAACCACACGCTCATGACGAAGCTGCGGGCGCTGATGAAGAAGTCGAAGCTGCCGCCAATCTACTGGACCTACGCGATGCACCACGCCGTGCGGGTGCACAACCTGCTGTCAACCACGTGGCGCCTTCGAGGTTGCGGTGTGGAGGAGTTAGGGAAGCGCTTCAACATCTCACCTGCACCACTCTCCACTCCCTACCGAACTCCCGGACCGAACCACAAACCTGACAACAAAGCCCTATCCCCTGCTGGAATTCAGACTTACCAGCAGCAGTTGGGATGCCTGCTCTTCGCCTCTGTCACATGCAGGCCCGACCACTCCTACATCGCAAGTCAGTTAGCCCAGTTTCACGCAAAGCAACGGCTGAGAATCACCTAGACCTTCAGCGCGCCCTACAGTTCTTTGTTTCAACACCCAAGATTGGACTCTGCTACTCAACAGTGCCGACCCCAACTTTCAACCTCATCGGCTACGTGGACGCCGATCATGCAGCAAATTCCGACAATCGACAGTCTAGGGCTGGCTTCCTGTTCCGACTCGAACCAACGGGACCAATCTCCTGGAACTCGCAGAAACAGGAGCTAGTTGCCCTGTCGCAGCGACTGCAGCAGTTCACGAAGGCCTCTACTTGCAGAAACTTCTACAGGAGGCGAAAATTCCAGCATCGCCTACCTTTCGCCTGCACTGCGACAACCAAAGCGCGATCCGCATCGCGAACAAGCCTGGCTTCGTCAACCGCACCAAGCACATTGCGCTGCAGTACGCCTTCGTCAAAGACGAAGTGGACAAAGGCAAGGTTGACTTGACATATTGCCCGACAGGTGACATGGCTGCAGACTTTCTTACCAAGCGTCTGCCACGCCAGCAGTACCAGCACTGCTCCGAACTCAGCGGAGTGGTTAACCAGGTCAAGTCAAGCTACGGCCAGGAGTGAAGGGGGGTGTTATGAATAGTAATGAGAACATTACTGTGCACTCCCGACCGCAGCTAAGGAAGCATGCAGTATCGAGAACGAATGCGAAGAGTCAGAATTGACTCGAAGCGTCAGACGATTGAGGTGCATCTGGACCGTCGGAGCAGACGACATTTGGCAGCTGCAGGCAAGAAGGATTTGGCGGGAACAGTTTCCTAGGTAACGGCAGATGGTTGCAAATAGCTAGGCGAGTAGCAACGTCACGGGTCTGCCACTGTGAACGAGTGAGGTTGTCAGCTATGGTAGAAGGAGCGATCAGAGAGCCAGACACGTGGTCAAACAAGGAAACGCCATCTTTAGCATCGATCATTAGGAACAGCTGTAGATCATCGAGCCACGTGGCAACCTCTATCGGACGGCCGTCAGGTTCGAACGAGAGGACGTTGAGCGTAGCCATAGCTGCAGCATGGGGCACGGGCAGGCAGCGGCGGCGCGCAGGCAACAGAGGCGGCGCGCGAGCAGGCAGAGGCGGCGCGCGGGCTGGTAGAGGCAGCGCACGGGCGTGCAGAGGCGGCGCGCGGGCGGCAATGGCAGCGTGCGGGCCAGCAGGGGCTGCGCATGGGCGGGCAAAGGCGGCGCGAGGGCTGCGGGGGGGAGCGTGCGGGCTGCGGGGGCTGCAGACGAGCGGCGCACGGGCCGGAAGGGGCTACGCAAAGGCAGGCGAAGGCAGCACGAGGGCCGCGGGGGCAGCGCGCGGGCCGTGCGGACTGCAAACGAGCGGCGCACGGGCCGCGCGGGCTGCAAACGGCCGGCGCGCGGGCTGCGCAGGCAGCAGGCGGGCGGCGCGCGGACCTGGCGGGACAGCGCGCGGGCAGGCAGAGGCAGGGCGCTGGCTGCGCGGGCTGCAGGCGGGCGACGCGCGGGCTGCACGCGGCGGCGCAGCGCAGAACAGGGCAGGGCGTGCGCGGGGCTGCGCAATGCAGGGCAGGGCAAGGCAGAGCGTGCGCGGTCAGCACGACGCAGGGCAGGGCGTGGGGTATCACGGTAACAGCAGTTGATGGTGGGGCCGGAAAAAAATCGATCCTACGGACCTACTGCTCTGAAACCATGTCAGAAACTAACTGACAGAAATGATTTTACTAGCAAGGAATCAAAGTACAAGAAGCAAACCCTAAAGGGTTGTACTCTATATGGGCTACCCTACTACAGCCTACAGACATGTAAACCAGTTTTGACAATAATCATTTAAGACCCCCCTTTTTTGTAACTATAGCTTGATATGCGGTTGCGCATTAGCTTCTAGAGGCACAAATTCGGATTTTGACACGTTATTTGTGTCGGAATCAATCTTTCATACCCTTGTTACAATCCCAGGACTTAGTAAATGTTAGGCCCAGGGTTGATCGCAAAGGTTTTGCCGCGGAAGTAGTGTTGACCTCAGATCAGAGTGAATGTAAATGAATGAAGTGGTTTTAGCAGATGCATACATTGGTTTATATGGGAATACAAATAAAAACGAAAGGTCATAACTAGCCATGTACCCTAACGGGTACATTTTCTTACTATACTGTAACGAAACTCAACGATGCGACCCGTTTGAAACATATTACCGCTAATTCCAGTTCAAATGCTTCCGCCTGCATCATTCTAGATCTGACGGTTGCTTGTGTCGCTTCGACTCTTCTGACTCTTCGACTTCGTACTCTATAGAGTCTACTCTTGTTGCGTACAGGAATATATTTTCATACACCCCATATAGCAACACCCCCCTTCATCCATGGGCGTAGCAGGTGTGACTCGCTTGACTACTCCGATGAGGTTGGAGCACTGCTGAAACTGCTAACGTGACAATTTCTTGGTGAGGAAGTCGGCTGCCATGTCAGCGGTCCGGCAGTACGTCAGATCAACTTTCCCCTCAATAGATTTGTCTTTGACGAAAAAGTACCAGAGTGCGATGTGCTTTGTTTACTTCACGAAGGGCTTGTTCGTGTTTTTTATCGGGCTCTAATTGTCGCAATGAAGGCAAAATATTGATGACCTTGGAATCTTCGCATCTCGCAGGAGCTCTTGCAGATTAGAGCCCTTTGCGGACTACAGCTGTTGTGACAATGTACTCCGCTTTGGTTGACGACAGGGCAACCATCTCCTGCTTCTGGGAATTTTAGGAGATTAGGCCCATTGATTCGAGGAAAAAAACGAACCCCATCCGTGACCGTCGATTGGCAGGGTCAGCGGCGTGATCTGTGCCCGCGTAGCCTGTGAGGTTGAATGATGGTGTTGTCAGCGTGAAATAGGTGTGTCCGATGTCATGTGTGGAGATGAAATACCGGAGAGCGCGCTCGAGATCTAGGAGGTTCTCTGCCACTAGCTTGCGTGAGTACCATGTCAGCTGGCTGTAGATGTAGGAAAGGTCAGGCCTGCTGGTGTTAGAGGCGAACAGTTGGCATCCCAGCTGCTGCTTGGGACAGAGGTTTGAATTCCTCTTGGGGACAGAGGTTTGTTGGCTGGTCTCTAGTTGCCACAGGGCGAGCGGTAGGGAGTTGAGAGTGGTGCGAGTGAAATCTTGAATCGCTCACTCAGTGACTTGGCATACTTGGAGGCCAAGAGTTGGATGGCTTTTGGCGTATAAAATGTTGAGCCCCATAAACTGTGTCCTGTTGTGGCCGGTGGTGATTTTAACCCGCAGCGTTAGGTGTTCTTGAACAGGTCGAGCGACACGTTGCTCGATCTCGTGTACGACGAGTCTTAGACGTACATTGACAGAGAAATGTAGTTGCCGCGAAAGTGGAGGCGATACATCCAGGTCGTGTGGCACCTGCTTGAAGCCGATCTCCACTAGAATATTGTGAAGGTGCTGCTGTGAGAGTCGCGACGCCTGCTTGATCCCGTACAAAGACTTCTTCAGTTTGCAGACCCTCGAGTCTCTTTCCCCGTAGGTGTTCAGCTGCTCCACAAAAATCATCGCGTCGACCAGCGCGCGTACAAGAACACGTTCTTCGCATCGATCTGCCGCGTTCTGTAGATGTCTTGCAGCAACGGTTGCAAGTAGGATGCATACGGAGGTGTGGCAACTAAAAGGGGCGAAGGTCTGGTTGAAGTTGATGGTGTGGTGCTGGTCGTACCCGCGTACGACCCACCTAGTTTTGAGGTTCTTGATGGTCGCGTTGGCGGTAGATTTGACGCGAAAAAAAAACCCATTTTCGAAATAATGCTCTCCTCCCCTTCACTACTGCACGATCGATTAGGACCTAGGTGTCCCACGACTCCAGCGCCTTTAGCTCAACGTCCATGGCTGCACGCCACTCCTTGGCATAGGGTCTAGTTAGAGCCTGGCTCAGGTTGTGGGGCTAAAGGACGTGTGGAGTGTTGGTCGTGGCTGTGTGTAGGTCGAGTAGCTGTAGTCACGAAACGTTCGCACCATGTCATTCTTTGGTGGTTACTTCAACCTACGTCCTCATCGTCTTCGGGTGCGGGCGGAGCAGGCATTGCTGGGTCTAAATGCCTTGACGGTCCAGGCGCATTGTGGTCATCGTGATCGTCGTTGTCTTAGCGCGGGCGAGGAGGAACGCTGGGATGTTTGTGGTCGAGGTCACGGTCGAGAATCGCCGCTGCTGCTTCGTCTTTTGGAGAGGCAAAGTTGCTGCCGCTGTTGGCGTAGGCCCGCGCTGCTCCTGCTCATTCGTCTTCGCAAACCCTGGCGAGGGTGAGACGTTCGTAGAAGAGGACGTATCGCACAAGTTCGATCGTGTTGGTGTCCGGTCTAGAATCAACCAACCCTTGTAATCGTAACTGATCCTGGGATAAACCCCTCCATCGTGCGCGGAGGTGGGCCTGTATTGCACCATTCAGCCCCAGACCCTCAGCATAGAGGTGTCTCCAATTGTCCCGGTCCACTTCACGTGAGGTGAGAGATTTCCTTTGTTTGCTGTGGTAGAGAGGAGGTAGGTCCAGTACTTGATGGGAAGTGCGAACTGCTTTAGTAGTGCGCGTACCTTCGTCATGAGTGTGCGGTTTATGCGCTTTGCGACGCCTTCCTGCTGATGACCGTAGGGGAGTGAGATGTGGTGCATGACTCTTTTCTCTATGAGGAATTTCTACTCATTGCTGCGGAATTCTGCTACACCATCAGTTTGCCATATCTTCATCTTCTTTCCTGCTTGTCGCTGTGCGTGGGCCAGCCAGATGCGGAACGCTTTATAGGCCTTTTCGCGGCTGAACAGGTTCGCCACCCAGACGCAGCGCAAGTTTGCTTACACGAAGGTGAGAATCTAACACTCATCGTTGACTCCTCTATGGTTGACAACAAGAAAGTCACCGTAGACCTTGTACAGCTTCTTCTACCGGTTGGTGCTTTGCTTGAGCCAGAGGTAAGCGTGGTGCAAGAGGGCAGTTTTGAGGCAGACAGAGCAGGTGTGTGATTGTGAGGTGCTTTGAGGTTCTGAGCCGTCGGGGCGCATTATGGTGCAGGGAAAGAAAACCTTGGCCGTGATGCAGTTGTTGAAGGTTTGGTGCAAAGGGTGGCCGAGACGTTGGCACCAAATAGCATCATCTTTGCGAACTCCAGGTGTGCGTAGGTACTGTGCGCGGATTGCGCGGGCTTCTTCTTTTATCTCATTGGGGCTTGTTTGTGCCGCCTCTTCTTCCTCTTCTCTTGTCTCTTCTTCTGTTTCTGGTTCTGGTTCTCCTTCTGCTTCTGGTTCTTCTTTTGCTTCTGGATCTCCTTTTCTTCTGGTTCTGCTGGTAGGGTCGATGTTGAGGATGATGAGGAGTGGTGTGGTGGTGGTTTTTTCAATGAATCTGTCAAGTGGGTCAGGTTGCGGAGGAGGGGTCCGAAGGCATCATGTTTCCGGATTATCGACTCAAAACCCCAGTTAATGAAGGTATGATGGATTCAACCCACAAGATGTGAGTGGGGAGGTGATGGGAGATTTTGTGGACGTCGCCCGAGGGGAACTATAGCTGGAGGTGGTTCTCTTTCTTTCCCTTTCCCCCTTAGTTCTTCTTGGGTGAGCGGCACGTCAACAAGACCTCCAGTAGTGTCGTCATTTCTCCATCCGCCACCCCATCCAATAGTAATTAAGCCCCAACCTCCTGACGCAAATGCCCATGTTCCACCTAAGTTCAGCGTTCTACCTCCACTCCATGCGTTTGTCTCGTTGCGGGCTGCTTCAGGGTCCGAGCCTAGCGCGATTCTCTCTTCCACGAGCTTTCCCATTCTTCACATGGCTTTCACTCCTCTATTTCTTTTGACACTTGGTTCCTCCGGCTTGTCGGGGTATTTCCAATCCTTGCTCTCCTGATGGTAAATGTCCCTTGTGTAAAGGAGCGCCTGTCCTTTTTCGTCGTTTATCTCTCTTGATTCTCCGGTCAGGATCTAGTGGAGGCGATCGGCTGCAGATCCGGCATGTGGCTGCCGTTGTATGCCAAATTCCTCTTGTTTGGAGCCAAATATGCAATAGGAGATAGTTGCGAGTTCTGCCTCAGACATGGGCCGCAGGATGCTCTCAGCTTCTTCAAGTGCGGCTAGTCCGCTTCCAGCAATGTTGGTGCAGGAGGCAGTAGGTGTGAAGCAGTTGGTGCAAAGCTCATTTGGGCTGGAAGTGTGCAAATCTGTCTCAGAAGGGTGAGGGTTGCATTTAATCCACGGTCGACCGTCAAAATATTTTCAGAAATTCTCCGATACGTACTCGAACTATAATGGTACGAGATCAACGAGCTCATCACAGGTGCCGCTGCAGTCAGGAAGGTTGAAATCGAGCATGTAGACTCCGTCAATTGAGTGTGCTCAGCCGAGATACTTGCGTGGTTTGTCGGAGGGAGCAAATAGAAGCTTGATGTCGTACGTGAGAAAATAGGTGCTGAACGTGATTCCGCAGTATGAGAGTTGTAGCAGGTTGAAGCGCAGGTCCGGCACAACCGGCACAATGAGCACATCATTAAAGGTAATGTGCGTGTTGCTGTCTTGTGCCTTTAACACGACCAAGCCTTGCGCGCTTGCTCGGAGTTGGTTGTTGTTTGCGACAGTGATGTAAGTGAATGTGGGAGTATACGTGACGTTAGAGATGTAGCGCGCCGATCCCACCATGTGTTGGCCACAGCAACTGTCTGGGTATTAGTTGTTGTAGTTGCCGCATAGGTTTACAGCGAGTCATGGCGTGAGGATGGTTGCCGCGTCGACTCTAAGGAATCCATGGTGTTTGTTCCAATCCACAGGTACTAGTTTTGGTCATGACGGTGCGGAGGGCTCTCGCGTAGCTGCATTGGGAGATTCCAATCTTGCTGATTCTCATCATTGTAGTCGTGTTCGTTGTTGAAAGGGTTATTAACCTCCTATGGTTGTAATCGGTTTGCCGACGGGTTCTTCTTCGTCGGACGTAGTAGCACGTGCGTAACGTTGTCTAGTGCATTGGCGCATTGCATGTTTCCAATGATGTCTCTTGTTACTCCCGTCTGTGTCGCTTGTGTCTGTTGCAAGGCAAGTGCAAACGCTCACGTCAAGCTGAACGGCAACTATCTTGAGCTCCGTGTAGGTAGTATACTGATCTCTGCCCAGCACGGCCTCACACAAAGACACTGGGGCAAGCCTTAATAAAACAATGACATTGCCTCGTTTTTAGTGAGAGGGTAACGAGTAGCACAGCATGCTCCTAAATAGTGTGCTTAGCACACAGCATGCTTTTGATGCGATTGCACACTTACAGGCTAGTCTTTTCCACATTGAAAGCATTCTTCATCTCGCTGCAAGAATAGGAAAACACAAAGGTGGTTGACCCGGTGAGCTTCATAGTGCTACAGACTATGTTACGCACAGTCTTATCGAGAGCACCAGTAGTAGCAATAATGGGCACGTTAGGGCGCACGTTGTAGATAAGAATAATTCATCCACATGATGAAGCAAGGATTCCACGTTTGTCTTGCAATGAATGAAAGTCGGCTAGGAGGTGGGGAGCGACCCAAATGCGGGTATGCCAGGCGGCATCTGCTGCTGCTTTGGAGCTCTGGCAAAAGTAGAGGGCTGCTTTGTGGTAGGAGTGGGATGGTACATTTTTTCCCTCCTGAGCTTCCGATACTGTGCTTGCAGGGTCGTGCAGGTCGATTCAGTGCACGTATCACCCAACTGCTTCATAATTGCATAAAGGTTGGTGATATGGTGAGATTTGATGCCAAAAGTCCTCTTGAGATTAAGATCCTAGCCAGAAGCAATGTCAAGTTGAACCGTGATTAATTGAGTTAACGCTGTCTTCTCAACACGCTGAGCTTCAAGCTTCTTGACCTTGCAGTTTTGCTGCGTTCTGAAAGATGCTTGCTATGCTTCCAAGGATTGAAGCCTTTCAAAATTCTAATGAATATTGGTATTTTTCATGAGGCCAGCAAGCTCTTCTTGATCTCCTTATTCTTCATGGTTTTACAGGGCTTCCTCTTCTATATTTGGAAGATCCTCTCTTATGTCCTCAACACTAAGGTGAAAGTACAAAGTTTCTTCATGTTCCTCAATTTTGAAAAATTACAAAGTAGAGTTCTTCTATAAGTCTTATGTTCTAAGAAGGAAAGAAGAAAGGTCCACAAACTTCTCAAAGAGCAAGTTAAGAGAAGTCTTATTAACAAATATCTTATATTTGTAGAACCTTGCTATTATAAACAAGCAAGAATCAAGATGGGCGGAAAAACCAAATCTGTTGAGGCTTCAAAAGCTGTGAACTAAGGAGTTTATCAACTCTTCCCTTAAAGCCCTGCACCCGAATTACAAACTCAAATACAAACTGAGCCCAGCACCTGCATGGTTTCCCAATTTGCCCTGGTGGGTTTCTGAAAAACCAGGGAAGCACATGGCGAGGCAAAGCCCACACACTCATGCGAGTTGAGGGGGGTGTGAACGGGGAGCGAGGGGGGATGGAAAAGGGATGTTGAGTCATTCGGGAAAGGGAAGTGATGACGGCAGGATGGAGAAGGGAGGGCGACACAGGACGGGGCATCGTAGAGGAGGACGAGACGGAGGAAGACACACAACATTGGTAGTTATTCTTAGTTTATTACTCAGTAGTCGTCCTTTTCTACGAGCAACACTTCTGCATTTCTTCGGTCATGGTGCCTCTTACTTGCGTATATGCACTTAAGATCGTACGTTATGCAGGATTCAAGAGGGGGTGTGTTTTGGCGGGAAGTTTTTGCGCGTGGCAGTGATGACGCACAGGGTCGCTTTCAAGTAGTTTTGGGGCTGCCCGAGGCCTCGATGTCCCCTCGTGTGAAATTGGCATTGTGTGGGGTGTCCACGTGCATGTGGTCGGGTCGGGCATATCGAGTCTCATGCGAATTGTTGACGTGACGGCACACCTTGCAACTTGTCTGCAACGTCAGCGTGTTCCACGCTAACCAATGTAAGATACTTTAAGGCGAAGCGCGATTGTGACACAATACAATTTATGTTGTTTCTGGGCGTCACGAAGTAGTTGGGACGCTTGTATCGATACAGAAATGTGTCTGAAAGTCTAGGCAGGAATGAATGAACTAGTAAGTAGTTGGGTACAAGTATGAAACCCTAAAGGGGCTATACCCCATATTGGCTACCCCACTATAGCCTACACATAAAGAACATATATACAATTTGACACACCCCCATAGGCAAAGTGGGGGAGAGCAAGGGGTCACAAGACCAGTCAAGTAAAAAGTAAAGCAAGCTCAGGGTGGATCACAACGTCACCACACACACTAAGCACAAGCAAAGGGCCACAGGGCCAGTTCACATGCAGAGGTATATATGCAACAACAACAGCACAGTGATCACTACCTAGCAAGAGCAAGCATGTAGGTTTATATGTATATGTATAGATCACAGTACAAGCAAAGTCTACAGCAAGTGAGGAAACGTAGGCACGAGGCCCAACAAAGTACAAAAGCGCTGATGATCACCAGACGGAAGTGCCTTGGTGAATATATCAGCAGTGTTGGCCCGAGTGGCCACGTGAGCAAGACGAAGCTGACCACGCTGCTGCAACTCTCGAGCTAGGAAGTAACGCAGAGCGATGTGCTTCGTTCTGTGCTCCAATCTGTGCTATTGTTACAAGGCAATGGCAGCCTTGTTGTCGACGTACAGAACAGGAGGAGAACGAGGCCTCTCTCCCAAATCGGTCAGCAGGTAGGTGAGCCAGCGTAACTCCTGTGTAGCCATGGCTGTGGCGTAGATCTCAGCCTCACAACTAGAGCCGAGAACAGAAGAAGAGCGAGTAGACCGCCAAGAAACAGAGCCGGAGCCAAGGCTGAAGGTGTAACCCTGTGACGACCGCTACGTAGCCAGGTCGTCAACCCAAGACGCGTCAGAGTGTCCAGTGAGAACGTCGTCACCCCGTCCTCCAAGCACGAGCCCCATGCCCGATGTACTGCACAAGTAGCGCAGTACCCTCTTCGCAGCATCCATGTGCACCTTTCGGTGCCGACCAGGAGCCACGTAGCGTGCCAGAAGGCCAAGAGGGTATGCAAGGTCAGGACGAGTGCAGGTCATCAGGTACATGAGGCAGCCCACTAGCTCTGGGTAAGGACCACTCGGCTCTACAGACTCGTCCAAAGGTGGAGCTGAGAGCGAGTGACCTATAGCCAGAGGAGTGGACTGTGGCGAGGACCAGGTGAAGCCGAAGCGCTGAAGGACCTTCTGCACCATGTGTGACTGTGTCAGTGTGATGGTGCAACGTGCTCAGTCCCGGGTGATCTGCAAGCCAAGGTAACTGCGCAGCTCACCCAGGTCTGTGCACGTGTGTCTCTTCTGCAGCTCCGACTTCACCAGGGCGAGAGCCTCAATGTCAGCAGTGGCAAAGACCAAGTCGTCGACGTACACGAGGATGTAGAACGGCGGCAGCGAAGTGTCGGTGCGCAGAAACAGCGACGGGTCAGCTGTCGAAGGAGCAAACCCAAGAGCCGCAAGTGTAGTCCTCACTGTGTCGTGCCACTCACGAGGCGCCTGGCAGAGACCGTAGACTGGCCGGCGGAGGCTCCACTGGGTACCAAGAGGAAACGACCCAGTGAAGCCAGGTGGGCGGCGCAGCCAGATCTCCTCGTGCAGGCTGCCCTGTAAGAAGGCTGTGCTGAAGTCAAGAGAGTGAAGCTCGTAGTCACGCTGAGCAGCAACGTGCAACAGCACCCGAAGAGTGGTCATCTTCGGGGTGGGGGAGAAGGTCTAGAAGAAGTCAACTCCCTCACGCTGACTGAAGCCTCTAGCAACGTAACGAGCCTTGAAGACAGGCGGAGAACCCGGCGGCTGCTTCACCCTGAAAATCCACATGCCATCGACGATATTTGCCCCAGGGGGGGGAACCTCGTCGGCATAAGTGCATGTGGACTTCCAGGATGCCATCTCTGCGTCCATGGCTGTCTGTCACTGAGAGGAGTAGGGACCCGCGATTGCCTCAGCGTAAGAGCGCGGGGTCGGAATGTCTGGTGCATCCGGGTCTCCCTCAGGTGCAAGCAGCATGGCCACGAGATGAGGCACAGCGGCTGCAAGACACTCAAGGTCCTCCTGCCTGTCCTCAAGGACGTCCGTGCCAAGAGCACACTCACCCCCGACGGACGGAGGACAGATAGACTCAGACTCAGCAACAAGACTGGCGGCGTAGTCGAGACAACAAGTAGCAGCAAAGTCAACAAGCTCAGCGACTAAGGCAGACGCAGCAGCAGACTCAAACGACGGGTCAGTGACAACAGTGGCTAACAGACGCGTGTTAGTAGGGTGTGCAGGACGAAACCGGTCAGGCTCAGGGTCCGCAACGTTAGGCAGAGAAGACGCGAGAGGGGACGGTAGGAGAGAGGCTCATGCCGACGAGTGTGACCACGCAGGCGGCCACTCCATGGGGACCGCTCACCAGCAGCCTCAGTACCCTCAGGGGCAGTACCCCCAGGCTCAGCACCTCCAGACCTAGTACCTCCAGGCTCCTCATGTAGGCTCAGCACCCCCAGGCTCCGCACCTCCAGACTCAGCACCCCCAGGCTCCTCACGCTCAGGCTCAGCACCCCCAGGCTCCGCACCTCCAGACTCAGCACCCCCAGGCTCCTCACGCTCAGGCTTAGCACCCACAAGCTCCGCAACCCCAGGCTCCGCACCCCAAGCAGGACCACCCCTAGTAGGACCTGAAGAGCAGGACGGGGAGAGGGTTTGCCTGGGGAGGACCTGGAGTGAGAAAGAGCGGCATAGGGGGGTAGAGAGGCAGTGCGGTAGGTAAAGAGACAGTAAAAGGGGACCAACTCGTCGAAGGTGATGTCCTGAGACGCAAAGACACGGCGCGAGGCGGGGTCGTAGAACTGCCAGCCAGGCGCGTCAGGAGGAAAGCCAAGGAAGACACAGGAAGGCACGAGCACCCCAGACCCGAAAACGCGATGCATCGCCAACCTCCCCCGTCCAACGTAGTGTGGGCGAAGTCTCCGGCACGGAGACACGGGGCCAGAGGTTGAGCTGATGCGCGGCGTACCGGACCGCAAACGGCCATAGAAAATGGGGGGCAGCCGCATGGATCATGGAGGTACGAGCGACCTCCATGACTAAGCCAATGCGGCGCTCAGCAACCCCATTCTGCTGCGGAGAGGCCGGAAGCGTGAACGATTGGCGGATGCTGTGCTCCTTACAGAAGGCTCGCAAAAGGTCGGAGGTGAACTCACCACCTCTGTCAGAGTGCAGACGCAGGACAGAAAAGTCCGATACGAACCGCTCGCGGAGCTGGAGACGAGCAGCGCGGATCCAGGGGATCAGAACAGCAGGGACATCCCCCTTGCTGCGCAAGCGGAAGACCGTGGTGCAACGCGTGGAGCCGTCGACGACCAGCAGGAAGTACCGCTCGCGGCCCTGCCCCTGGACGCGGGCTGGGCCCCACACGTCCAGGTGGAGAGTCTGCAGTGGAGCCTCTGTGGGAGGGAACGAGGAGGAGTGAGGAGCGGCGCGCTGCCGCCCCTCGACGCAAGGAATGCAGGGCGGCACAGGCGAGGGAGGGAGGGCGGGCAGAGACCTGGGAAGACCAGAGACCAGGGAGCGAGAGTGCATGCCACGAAGGCAGGGCACGGAGGGGTGACCAAGGTGGTGGTGCCACAGGAGAGTGTCGTGCGACAGGCGGCGACACTCACACTGGGTAGCTACCTGAGCAGACGCGTACAGCCGGGGAGACAAAGGGGTGTAGCGCGACACAGCAGTGAGGGTGTACAGACTGGACCCAGGCTCACGTGTGAACGTGGCCAGGTGGCGGCGGGTCTTGGAGCTTGTGAGGATCGCCACACGCTGTCCTCCAGGAGTAAAGGTGTCAACCCAATGATCCTGAAGGACGGCGTTGCTCACCAGGTTCATAGAGAACGAGGGGATGTGGAGACCTGACAGCTCACCAGACGGGACGGCCGGGCACGGATGCACAGTCGTGGCCTGTGCAAGCACTGGGCCCCAAGAGGGGTCAGCCAGTGAGACAGGGACAGGTGCAGGGAGGGGAGTGACTATGGTACTGTCGTGAAAGAAATAGCAAGAAGTACCAGAGTCAAGTGCAAGAGGTGTGCAAGGCCTGAGCCGACGCAGTACCAGGGAGAGCAGACTCACTAGCACCTAGGGCTGCAGCCTCTATACCTGGGTCAGGCGGCATACACAAGTAGCAGTCACCCTCAGCACTAACAGTCAATGCATACATGGCAGCAAGAATTGCATCATAGTCAAGATCAAAGATAGGAACATCACGCCTAAGCAGGTCTGCCCAGTTGGGGAACTCAGTAGCATCAGGAAACTTGGCGCGCCAGGCGTCGCTAAGCCGAGCGAAGCAGCGGTACTCAGTGTGGAAACCGTTGCATGGGCGACCGCGGGGACCTGCGTGAATTATATAGGGGCAGCGACCAGGACCCCCAGACGCCCCACGCTGAGCGTACCAGTCATGAAGCTGCTGAGACGTGGGGGTCTGGCGCTGACGTTGCTGCTGCTGCTGCTGCCCCTGGCCACCACTGGAGCCCCCCTTCTGGCCGGCTCCACTCCAGTCCCCACCACCGCCTCCACCACCGCTCCCTCCTCCCCCACTACCGCCGCTGCCACCTCCACCGCTCCCGGGACCACCGTCGCCCCACCCACTACCTCCACCCCTACGACCACCCCCACCACCTCCGCCTCCACCGTCGCCTCCACCACCGCCTCCTCCACCGCCTCCTCCACCGCCACCTCCACCACCCCTGCCTCCCTTGCCGCCCCTGGCGTTGTGGCGCTTTCCACTAGGAGAGGAAGCAGCTGCGACTTGCTCAGCACCAAGGAAATCGACGGCAGCAGCAGCAGAGGCGTAGGAGGGGGCAAGAGGGGAGGGGGAGCACCCCTCAAAGAGGGGAGTGCGTGGAGTGCCATGAGTAGTGCCTACAGCGAGAATGCTCTTTTCTGCTACTAGGAGCTCCTGCTCGAAGTCATCGACAGTAAGAGTGGTAGGGTCTTTGGCGAGAAAGTGGCCCCTGACCGAGCTAAGAGTGTCAGGGAGGCGGGTGACGAGGATGTAGAGGGTGAAGTACAGCGGGGGGGGATTCTTGGCGAGGAAATCGGCTGGAAGAGCGGCACGAAAGCGAGCGTCACTAGCGCGAAGGTGAGAGATGAGGTCCTAAGCAGTGGCAAAGGAGGACAGGTTAGGGCTCAGGTAGGGCAGGATGAGGCGACCTAGGGCTGCAGTGGCAGGGGAAGAGTAGCGCGCAACTACAGCGTCATACAGTGCCTTAGCAGTCTTGTGCTGACTAAAATGCGCGCGCTCAGTGATCGGCAGGTGGTTGCGAATAGCGAGGCGCGCAGCAGCATCACGAGTCTGCCACTGTGAGCGGTCAAGAGCGGCATCAGTGTCAGCAGGAGCAACGGAAGTGCAAGACGCGTGATTGAACAGTGAAACTCCGTCTTTGGCATCAGTCATAAGAAACAGTTGCAGGTCGTCGAGCCAAGTGGCAAACTCTATCGGGCGACCGTCAGGCTCAAACGCGAGAACATTAAGCGTCGCCATAATCGCAGCGCAGGCAAAGGCAGCAGGCAAAGGCAGCAGGCAAAGGCAGCAGGCAAAGGCAGCAGGCAAAGGCAGCAGGCAAAGGCAGCAGGCCAAGGCAGCAGGCATAGAGAGACTGTGCGCGGGGCCGCAGAGGTAGCGCGCAAGCGGCAAGGGCGGCGCGCAAAGCAGCCGCGAGCTGCGCGTGGGCTGTCTTGGTGGTGCGCGAGCAGCACAGGCAGCGCGCGAGGCAGCAGTGAGCCGCGCGCAGGCTGCGAAGGCGCGGCGCGAGCAGGTAGGGCGGCGCGCGGGCTGTCGAGGCTTGGCGCGGGCAGCGCAGGCGGTGCGCGGGGCAGCAGCGGGCCACGCGCGGGCTGCAGCGCAGGCGGTGCGTGGGGCAGCAACGGGCCGCGCGCGAGCTGCCGAGGCGCGGCGAAAGCAGCTAGGGCGGCGCGCTGGGCAGCAGCGAGCCGCGCAGGCTGCCGAGGCGCGGCGCGAGCAGCGAGGGCGACGCGCGGGGCAACAGCGGGCAGCGCGCGGGGATTAGCTCTGCGCGCGAAGCAGCAGCAGACAGCTCAGACAGCAGGCAGCAAAATAGACGGCGCACGCAGCACAGCACGTCGCAGTCGCAGTCACAGTCGTGGGGTAGCGGTAGGTGGGCCCGAAAAAAAAAAAAAAAAAAAAAGACGGTCCTACGGTCCTACTGCTCTGAAACCATGTCTGAAAGTCTAGGCAGGAATGAATGAACTAGAAAGTTAGAGTTGGGTACAAGTATGAAACCCTAAAGGGGCTATACCCCATATTGGCTACCCCACTACAGCCTACACATATATAATATACATAATTTGACAAAATGTACCCTTAAACTCTTCTATGAAGCTCCCCTGTTGAGCTCTCTGATAACTCTCTCCTACAACACTCGCCTATATAGCATTGCAATAAAGCTCGTCTGGTGCTCAAACAAAGGAGGGTGTCACCTTCGCTGCCTGCTGTTGGCTGTTGTCAGTGCAATGGGGAAGTGGAGGCTGGTGCTGCAAGGGGAGGGAAGTACAGCTGCTGCAAGAGGAGGGGCAGGAGCTGAATAATGAAAGGAAGTTGGGAATGGCAACGCTTTTAGAGGCGCCACTTTTGTTGGTCTGCATCCACCGCAGTGGGGAAAAGAAGTGCCACTCCTGCAAGTCGGAGAGAGAAATGCAGGAAGAAAGATTGTACTTTTTTTCTCCAGTCGCAGGAGCTGCATCTCTCAGCCTTCTTCTGCTGGTCCTCTCCGGTTTTGATCCACCACCCCCTCCTATTTCCTCAACCCAAAATCACCTCTTGCTGGTACTTGCAGCTGTTGCTACAAGGTGAAGGGCATGACAGGAGCTTCGTATTTCAGTGGTCTCTTCTGCTGGTTCTCTCTGGTGTTGACCCATCAAATCCAACAACTGCTTCCTATCTCCTCGATCCGGGTCAGCCTCTTCCAGCACCCCCTCTTGGATCGACAGCCCCACCTCACTCTCTCTTTGGCACTCTGTCCCTTTCTGCTGTTTTGTTCACTTGCTGTGCTGATCCCCCCACCCCCACTGCGCCCCCCCAACCCCACCCCCCCCCCCCCCTCCTCCCCCACTCCCAAAAAAAAACCATTGCTGACTCCAAAAAAACTTAACCACACCATTGCTTTGTGGGTACAATATGTGTTGGACTGTCCCCGGAAAACAGGGTGCGTTTCAGATAACAGCAAACGCTTGTTCAAGCAACTTAGAAGTCTTCTCATTACAACGTCGTTGCTCCATCAGTATGTGTTACGGGCCTGGAGAAACAGGTCGCATCGCAGGCATTATTGCTTCATCAGAGCACGTATACAAAGAAGATGCCCAATGGCTAAGTATATACAGTATGTCACTTTGTAGCACCCTGTGCACACCAGTAGTCAGTGGACAGAAACTTGGCACCGAACCGGAAATCCTGCTGTGCTACAAGGAGCCTCGACTGCACTTCTTCGTCTCTCTTGTAGATGACAAAAGAGACGTAACCCTGCCGTGCTACTAGACGTTCTCCACTGCAGGGCTTTGATTCTCCTGTGCCGTTTACATCGACTTAGAAGTCACCCGGGAGGCACCGACTGCTGAGACACATACTGCCTCCTCCCTTACACATTTTGGTATCTCGACGACGGCTTTTCATGGCAGGGTGTTGACATCACCAAAGCATCTGTTGGATTCTCCAAGGCTTTTATTCGGACCTGCATGATGAATACAACACCAGAAGCCAAAAGTTTCTTCAGAAACAGCAGGTACCACAAATCAGAAACTTCTCTTGAGCCACCTCAGGGGCTGTCTTGTACACGTTGCTTAAACATACATACATGTCAGCCAAATACAATAATAATTCAAAAGAAAAAAAATACATCGATTTCGAAAGACATTCTATAGTTGTCAGAAGCTGTGAGTGTACCTGAAGGTCTTTTATATGCTTGAGCGCAGACTCCACCATTCTGGCTGTATCGAGTTGGGCACTTGCAAGAGATGCGGGTAGCGCTCGATGAAGCTGCTCCAGGCCTCTCCTGATACAATCACAATCGACACAAGCACCGCATTTGGATAAGAACTCAGCTCACTTGATCCAGGCCCTGCTATTCATTCAGGTCTCACAAACAAGGCCGAGTGCCACTGAACGTTCAAGCAATGGCGACAGCAGAGTGTGCTCCACAAGACGAGGAGGGGGGGCGAAAAGTAGAGGGGGGAGCAAAAGTTAGAGCAGGGAGCAAATGTTGGATGGGAAAAGGGTTGAAGAGAATGGGACAGGTAGTGTGGAAGAGGGGGAAAGAGGATAGAACAAGAGGAGAGGACGGAAGGTTGAAACTTTGAGGCGGAGGTTAGAGAGGGAGGGAGAAAAGGAGAGGAAATAGGAAGGAGGTGTAGCAAGAAGAGGATCAAGTCACCTGATGCGATCACGGCGGTGCCTCTCCTTCATGCTCCTTGCCTGTATGCGTCCGAGCCCCGCTGCTTTCCCATCCAATCGTGTTCGAATGCGCGGCCTCCAGTCCTCCTCTCCGTTCCGCTTTGCCTCACTCACTTCCCTCTTTTCCTTTCTCACTGCCGTCACGTCCTCCACTCCCCTCACTTCCAGCCACTGCGGTACCAACTTCGAACTAACCCGGGGCACCCACGTGGCAGGAGGCTCTTGCAATGTCAAGGCCTGCTCTCCTTCCCCCTCACGACAAGCACTAGGAGTGGCAATGGGTGAACAACAAGCACCAGCAGAGGCAGGCGTGCAGAAACCACCAGGAGTTCTGGGCGAGAAGAAAGCAGTGTGTGGATAGGCGGCGGCAGCAGCAGCAGGAGAAGGGGTTGATGCAGGGGAGGCTGGAGGCCATGCATTCTCCGGTGAGATAAGGCACGGGCTGCCTGGCCCAGTACGCTCGCCTGCAGATGCAAGGTTCACGCTCACGCTCCCTTGTCCCTCCTGTAACGCACACTTTAGAGGCACCTCAAAAGAAATATTTTGCCGCATCCCTCCTCCCTGCATCATCCCAAACCCCTGCATCGTCGCTCCGTCCAGCATCAACCCTCCCTCCTGCATGATCCCTCCCCCATGCATCTGCATCCCCCCATCCTCCAACATCAAAACCTCAAGCATCCTCCCCTCCTCTTGAGTTATTCCCAAGCAGCCGCCCTCCTCCAGCCGCTCTGGGAAAGCCAGAATCGGTTGTTCCACCTCCATTCGCAGTTGAGAGTTCTCAAGGTTCGGTCGCAGAGCCACATTCCCCATCCCACCTTGCTCCTCCACCTGCACCTGCATCTGCGCAAAGCGCGCGGCATGTGCAGATTCTCGGATCAGATCGGGCGGCAGAGTCAGCCCTGCCAGCTCAGCTTGTGCCACCCAGCTTGTGACCGCCACTTGCTGCTGTTGCACGAGAGAGGCTGATGCTGATGCGGTTCTATCAATGGTGTTGGTGTCACGAAAGCCTGCTATTACCATACTCTCTACTCTGGTTGCTGCGTCTTTATCAACGGTGTTGTTGGCATCACCAGAGCCTGCTACCACCATACTCTTTCCGATGGTCGCTGCCTCTTTGTGATTGGTATTGACATCACCGAGGTCAGTTACCACCATACTCTCTGTTCTGGTGGCTTTGAAACCATATATTGTCCTATTCTCCCCTCCCACTTGCTGCTGCTGCTGCTGCTGCTGCTGCTGCTGCTGCTGCTGTTGCCGCCGCTGCTGCTCTCGATAAGTCTCCATCATGGCTCTTTCCAATCCAGGGACTTCAAAGGACGCATTTGAATGGGACAGAAGCGGCGCAGGTTCCTGGGCCGTCACAGACAACCGAGGTTGATATACGCAAGGCGCCATGACTGGGTGTTCAAGTTGTGCCTGCCGCCTCAATAGCTCCGCTAAGAGGCCACTCTCCTCCTCATTCGAAATCTGCGACTCTTGAGGCGCCTCAGAAGCAAGTCGTTCATGCCGCCTCAATAGCTCCGCCAAGAGACAGCTCCCCTCCTCATTCGATTCATGAGGCGCATCTAAATCTGGCCCACACGGACACATGTTGCCTTCAATAGTGGGGACTGGCCCCTGCCGCTCTGACAACAAGGTCCGCAAGCGCCGGCCTTGTCCTAGTAACGGCTTGATTCGTCCTGAACAGGATCTCGATCCTGAATGCCCGTATCCGCAGGTCTTTCGTTGGGGCCCATCAAAGGTTGCTCCAGTGATGCGGCCCTGGCCCTCGGCATCGCGCCCCAGCAACTTTCCCAAGCGCCCAGCTGCTTGATCCGGAACGCGTCCTTGTTTGTCCATCTCTGCAGGTCGGGGTCTCTGGTTCGCTAAACTATCTATTCGCGGAGATTCCGCTTGAAAATTTCGTACTCTCTTGTGTGGAGAGCTTCCTCGGAATACAAAGGGCGAGTTGAAGCCAAGTCCAAGAAGCCGCTTTGGTGGATAAGAGAGAGGGCGAGGCTGCTGAAATCCACCCCAAGCAGGTGCTCTGGAAACGCGACACGGCGATCATTCGCAGCCAGGTCCCACCGCCGCAAGCCAGATCCCACAGCAGCGAGCCAGGTCCCACAGTCCAACCACCAGCATCGATTTAATGCAGGATGAGGCTTCTCACGCTACTCTACAGCCACGATCTGTCTCGACGCGGCGACCGCAGTCGCTTGTTTTTCGAGGCGGCTAGCTTGGAAGATGAGTCTGGCGTCACAAGCTCGCCCTGCTAGTTGTTCTAATTGTCTTTATCGAACGCATAACGACGGATCCCATTGTGCATCGAACTGATTGGCGTCAACGACAGTGTGCGGCGTCATCTCCGACACGCGTCGCGCATCTGAGGACGAAAATATCGGGGATGTGTCATCTCCGAAATGTAATGTCTCACAACCGTCCCGAGAGACTCTTCCCGAATATTTTCGGGACAGGTGAAAAACTGTCCCGAAAGACACTTTCGAGACGAACTCAATTTTGCCTCGAAAGTGTCTGGGTTAGCTGTCTCGAAAGTGTCTTTCGGGACAGTTTCGGGACAGAACAGTGGCACGCAAGGAGCACATCGGCCTGGACAGATTCGGGACACATTCGGGACATGTTTATGGAGGACCCACAGGGTTGCCATATGGGGGCGCTTTTCCCCTCTCGTGTTCACTATTTAACATCGCCTTATAAATGATTTATAAGTAATTTACTGCATACATGTAGACGCACCGCACACAAACCGACAAACTACCACGCAATCCCACCCCCAGAAATCAAAGCCCTACTACGGCCCCAGCATAGGTTATTATGCAGCACCGATAGACCAAGTGGACAAAAAACAAGAAAAAAAACAGGCACAACCACACTGAGCTGCACAAAGGCATCCAGCAATCCCCCCTCCAGCGCCCACAACATCCCAGGCTTGCCCCATCCATGGCCCAACCCAACATGACACATCCTGTTGCGATCACGCCATCCACTGCTCCTTGTCACCCGATTCCGCTGCTGAGCGCACCCGATACTCCTCCGGCAGGTACTCCTGAAACCCGGACTCGTTGATGAATAGACCGGCTTCACCCCACTTGAACGCCCCTAGCTCAGGCACATACAACCGCCCCTTTGCGACAACCAGCCACATCTTGATGGCCTCTTCTACCTCAGCCACCACTTCCACCATCTCCCGATCGTTGGTCTGTGGGCTCTGTGAGAGGGTCAGCGACTTGCTCTTCGTATTCGTCATGCCATAGTCGAACTGCCAAGAAATACACACCACAACGAGCATATTAGCTTTATTGGGACCTTTAAGCACCAATATCCCCATGGCCATACACGCACCGCACACTCACCGAAAACAGCACCCATGCAATGTGGTAGGGGACGAGCACGAGGATGCCGTCAGCCGTGACCCACTCCGGGTAGGCCGCTTTGCACGCCGCAAAGAAGAGGGCGCTGGTGAAGGGCCTCCTGTCTCCCACTGCAATGCTCCACGAGGAGACCTTGTGCCCCTCGTGCTCCTCTGCCAAGGGGAGCAAGGGATACATACGTGTAGGGGAGTTTAGCGGCATGCCAACATAGAATGGGGGGGGTGAGACGTAGGCTGGAAGAGGTGCGCACCAATACTCACGTGGGCCAAGTGTTTCCCACCACTCCGCCTTCTTCTTCGGGTCGAGCTTCATCTTGTACACCCCCCTGCCCACGACGTCTATCCCAAGGCCGCACACGATCTTGTAGCGGCCGAACGACGAGGAGTCGTTGCGGAACTTCGTCCACACCTTGTGCACCTTGGAGCTGTATTCCGTCTTCGACATGGCCACTGAGACCTGTATGTAGCTCACGTCGTGCGTGGCTCGAAGTATGATACGCAACGCTTCGTTCCTCACGGTGTTGGAGGGGAACAGCGTCACACCTCGAGCCGAACAGTTGCGGAGAAGGAAGTCCATGGCCAACTTGGCGTGCACCTGGCGACGGGCTCGCAGCATAGAGAAAGGGCGTGAACACGTGCATATCAAAGCCCAACAATCGGTCAGACAAGGCCAGGTCATGCCTTTGACAATCAAAGGCAACTTCATCGACTCGATGGAAGCAAACTCTCCCTACACGATCCGCCAACACGTATGCATGGGCGGAATTCAACCTTGGGGGGAGTGACGGGGTGTGATACATGCGCCAACTCACCACGATCTCATCCGGTGACGGCATGCCCCGAATCAGGCCCTCGCCGCTCCTCTCCGGATCATAGTCGATGATCAGAGTCATCTGAGGAACGTTCCTCTCCCGTTTCATACCACGGCCCTGGTTTCCCATGTCCGCCCCTGCGCCAAGGTCGCGGTGCCCGGCTCCGCGTGTCCGGTAAGATGGCTGCCCCTTGTCACTCCCACCAACACGTGGTGCTGAGGCCGGCGGACCGGATCCGTGTGCAGCACCGTGGGTGTTGATGAGGTGCTCACGCTCCTTCCCCAGTCGGTTGTTGTACATGCCCCGATTCATCTGGGCACGAGGTGCAGCATGAGTCCCGCGGACACCTGCCTGGGGTTTGGGGGCGGGCTGTGAGGGAAGCGGTGCAGGTATAGAAGGTTGAGTATGCGGCACTTCAGGCTGAAACCCGCGAGAAGCAGTACGAGCGTGACGATGTCCGTGACTTGTAGAAGGGTGCGGGCTACCATGCCCCCCTGAGACTGGAGCCTTGCCTCGTTCGCCACGTTGGGGGGCACCGCTGCCAATACTCCCCAACACCTCCATCTCATCTGCGCCTAGCATAGCGGTGCCACGACTTCCAACGGCTCCAAGAACCGCCGATAAATCACCACCATTCCGTGCGCGAATGTTGCGCAGCAGCCTATGCAGCTCCAACACATCACGATCCGCCTCGTCCTTGCCATTCGTGTCCTCCTCGGGAGACGAGTCACCGTGCTCGACATCCATGGCGGCAGCCTGGCCCACGCCACCGTCAAAGAAAGGGGTCGGTACCATTCCAGGGAGTCCAGCGCCAAGGTTCGCCGATCGACCTGCGTGGGCGGGGGAGTGATTCACTAATGGGGACCTCGGAGCTTCAGCAACCCTCACAGATGCGGGAGAGAGCATTTGTTGTCGCCTAGGAGAACAATACTGTCCCGTCGGTTTGCACATTGACTGCCCACGCGCAATGATGGACACCTCCTTCCTCTGTGGTGTGACGAGAGCAGATGGGTTCAACTCGGAGGCAGCAGAGCGCCTACGACCATGGTCGGGTGAGCCTGCGTCCAACACGGCTTGCGTACGGCTCGGACCAGCTTGAGGTGATGCCGGTGCATGATGGCTGGCATCACCCGGCTTCGCGACTGCTTCCACGCCTCCAGATCGTACGTTGGGCTGCTGATAGTGCCCCTGCGCCCCCGACGCCACCTGCTGAGTTTCGGCCTTCGCTGGCTGCAGTTTCTCTTCAACCTCGTGCCTCCGCCTGTAGATGCTTCCGCCCTGCCCTGGCATCTTGTTCTCTCGTTCTCCGCACGCGCGTACTTGTCGCACGACGGGTCTGTGCTCTCGGGCTATTTTTTCCTTGGGTGGCTTCTTGGTACGTCGGACGCGTTTGGCAGGTGCTGCAGGCTTCACGAGAGTGCCTTGGGTGCCTGGTGGGTTAGCGTTGGAATTGGGCACAGGCGGTACATCAGATTCATTACCAGCATCGCTGCCGGAAGCCACCCAATCCTCGTCCGCGGTGTTTTCGCCACTGCTAGACGACTCCTCGGACTCTGAAGTACTCCCGGCGGATTCCTCGGAGGTGCAGTATGAAAACGGCACCGTGTGAAGGACTTCGTTGTACATCACCCACGCCTCTAGGTTTGGCTCACAGCTTCGAGGCCCGCCATGATCGGTCCCGCCGCTCGCCACGGGTATGGGGTCACTCTCTGCAGGGCGGGTCTCTATCGCACCAATCAGGCAGGTAGCGTAATAGATACAGCACGATTCATGAAAGCAAGAAACTAACATTACGCAAAGAGATAGAACAGCCAAGCAACACTCACCAGTTGCGCCCTGCTCCACCTGCTTTACTTCTTCCGCAGCTTCGACGTGTGTCAACGGCCTCCGTCGTAAACCCCGATGCTGCGCTTGAATCGCAAGCCTCTCCCCTACGGTGTACCCGTACGGCTTAATAGTTTGGCCAGCCGCTGCTCCGCGGCCAGGGGATTGCTCCGCGTTCAAGTACCCCTTGGGTGTCGGGTGTGCCACGCGGTGTTCTCTCAAGAATGCCCTTGTAGCCTCGACGTCAACAGGCCATGTAGAAGTGGAAGGCCTACCCCTGCCACCAGTTTTGGCGCCTTCAAAACCTGCTAGCTTGCGTGGCGGACGTCTATCACGCTGCGGCCGTGTAACCGCTGCACTCATGGTGAAAGGTCAGAAGCACTGCCCTCTATTTAGAGAACCAGTGCGAAAATGGTCGCGATGACTTCTACAACTAAGATTACACCAACGCACAACGTCAATAAAGCACGAGGTGGTTGGACCATTGCGTCCTCAAATGAACAAAAAGGCACAGGATCGACCTCGCCAACGGCCCTGGCTCGTTGATACGAGTCCCCTGACCCAACGCTGGACCGTTGATGGAGCGTCTTGTGTCGACTCGCGAGGTTGTCAACCTTCCAATGCCCGATGTAGTGCTGGACTGTCAGGATGAGCCGTCCAGCTGTCACATCACGAGCCCAACACCCCCCGCACCAGCTCGAGTTGGTGGCTGTGAAAGACACCGAAACATGGGTCACATCGCCAGGCTGTTCAAGTGACAGCCAGGCAATGTCATGGGGGGTCTTCCCAACCCTCGGGTATTACTAATTGTGGTGCCGCACGGAATCGTACGGTACCGCATACAATCTTCTGCATGTACCATATGAACACACCAAAAACACACATGTAAACCTCATTACCGTTTTGCCTAAACCTCCAGAATTTGGCGGTAAGCCAAGATGTTCGAACGACTCGGAGTTGGTAACTGTCCCAAAACTGTCTCACGAGCATCTACCACCGAATCATTGCCGAGGGTTTCGCCAATCGTACTCACAACGAGCTTTAGACAGAGATTGAGTTACTAAGAGGCCTTCCACCTTAGCATTTGGCCGGGACTGTCAGCCATCGTTTGTTACTATATCGGCGGTACGGGTAGGTCCAGCGTGAGTTATAGAGATGCCGAGAGGGCGTGGCAAAAAGGGTGGCGCACAATTTAAGGAGTATGCCATGCCATATCCGTTAGGAGGCAGCTATTTGACGATCACTCCCCGCACCGCCAATGCATTGCAGCCTGACAAATGGGTCAGCGGGGACATCATCGAGTGGTGGGGCATGTGAGTGTTACTATAACGTCCCTCGTAAACGTGTGATAAAGTACATCCATACTATGATTTTGTGAGTATTGCCGTAACTAACGTGTGTCGTCTTTTCAGAATGCTCCAATTCGAGCACGACTTGGACCGTCGCGAATGGCTATACTGCTCTACGTTTTTGTATGACATAATGCAACGCAAGTCAAGAGCCTCCCCATGGACTGACTATACATGTGGCGTAAACGTGTTGACCTTCAAATGGGTTTTCATCCCGATCAACCTTGAGTGAGTCTACTGCACACCTTTTCTATTCAATGTCGCGCTGAGCGTATGTTGTAAACACATCAGGAACCCCTGCCAGGATGTTCTAACATTGTGATCCCCGCGACCAGTTCACATTGGAGCCTTGTAGTGCTGGGGAACGACACGGACGTGGGGGAGCACAACATCCCGCAACCCCCACGCATCTTACACGCGGACTCACGATCCCAACACGTGGGCTTTGACGGTCCCATAAGAAGGTGAGGCTAGCTTGATCCTTAATGGCGCGTCCGTGCTCCTAGGAGATGCATACAACTCAAAAACTATGCATGTTTGATACCCCGTCGCTTACCTCAGATTCTTGCGCGACCAACTGATGCTCCTGCACCCGGTTGTGACCGAGTTGGAGGCGGACGTGTGGGAGAGCGGCATAAAACATGCTACGATTGAGGTATGTATTAAGAACCCTTTCCCCATTACCCGCATCTCACGGTGTACCTAATAGCCTGCCTCGTGTTCGTCCCTGGTTGCAGGTTCCGCAGCAACAGAACGATGACGACTGTGGCATATACGTCATGAAGTTCATGCAGGCTTTGGTGGAGTCTGGATTTCAAGACGTGAAAGCCATCCATGCCAATGGCACGAGCGCGACCTGGCGTGCAGAGTATCTGGCTGATTTCATGGAGTGGAGTGTTGCGTATTCCAAGAGATGAATGCTTGCTAACTTGCAAACGACTGTCATTTTCCATAATAATGCCACTAGCTAGCACTTATTGACGGTTGTCAGTTTACGCCAGTGGCTTATTTTGGAGGTATAGTAACATATCGGTGCTCCTTGAAACTGGCTCAGGCATTGTGTTACAAATGGACTGTAAATGAACATTGTGCAGCTAATGGTGTAACCTCATAGCCATGGCCAGTGTTGTGTGGTGGTAAGATGTTTACAGTGTGCATCAAGCCTGTATACCAGTATTGTGTCCGAAACATGTCATCAGCTGCATATAGTGCGTACCAGATGCCGGTCGCGTGACTCCACCACGAGAGTGTTAGATAACACCGCGCCTTGAAGCTAGGGTTTCATTGTCGCTGTTCCATCCCTCACCTGAGTATGGAGGCTCGCTCAAATACGCACTGTAGGACAGTAGCCGAGAGACGAGCCCTACTTCGTCTACAGCTCCTCGGAAACGCGCCGCTCAAAGACACTGAGGAACAATACGGAAATGGCCCTGGAGTATGGGAGGGAGAGTCTCCAGGAGATTATGTGGCGCCCATAGGCAACGGAACCGGATCAGCGCTTGGACACGCGGGGCACCTGGACGCAGAAACGGAGAGAGGGGATTGGGGGTTTTTGGACGATGGGCGTGATGCTGAACAGGGTGACGCGTCGACTGATGCGGATGAGACACAAGATGGCGCAGCGAATGGTGTGACTGAGGACGCCGATGTGGAAGATGGCGGGACGTTGGACACGTCGGAGGAGGAGGAGACCGAGGACGGGAACTTGGTGGCCCCGCCAGTGGTAGCAGAGACAGATCATGGGAAACACACGGTGGCGTCCAACATGGCTGAACGTGGACAGAAAGTTCATGGCGCGGACGCGGCAGAGGATGCGAAGACCGAGGCACCACAGCATGTGGTGTCGTTAACCCGCGCCAGGAGTGCGGCCGGGAAAAAGGCGGAACCCACCCATGACGATGTCGCCGCGGGAGTAAAGGCCTCAGTCGCAGGCATGGTGGAAGAGACTCGAGACGGCACAGCGGAGGAGAGGCGGGGAATGGCGCCCATAAACGCGGAAGTTGTTGGAGAGGTCGCGGGAGCCGAGGGTGACTCGAAGACAGGGAGCGCACCAGCGGCCGCAGGGCACGCGGAACGTGTGGCGGCGGCGCCGTTTGCGGCGAATGCGAAACCTTCGTGCATTGTTAAAGCTGAAGAACTTGCGTCGCCTTCAACTACCGTGAAGCTGGAGGGGGGTCTTGCAGCAGTCGATGATGCCGTGAAACGTACAAGCGAGACCCATGCAAGCCCGTCTGGGGCAGCAAGCAACTCCAGGCATGTGTCATCTGGGCCCGCTCCATCTATCAGTGGCTCACCAGCTAATGCTGTGCCTGGCCCCAGCCGTGGGAGTCCAGCCACTCACTCGGTTCCGCGTAACAACCCCAGAGGTAAGCGGTCAGTCACGGGTGATATCCACAATAGCATCGCGCGGCATACTCACTACATGCATTTCCTAACATTGTGGCTATACCTATTCTGCTCCAGAGGGACCTCGTAGCGTGAGCATCCACACCCGTATGGCTCGAAGGCCGGCTGATGCCCACACCGCCTATGATAAATCTTGCTGTGGTGTTTCTTTGTGTGTCAAGTCGTCGTTTTGGTGTGACGAAGATTATCGGCTGTTGTGTGCAGATGTGGGGCGTCCAACCACATATCACGAAGCACTTCTCTTCATGTCCATGATGAATCGGCTGTTACCAGAATACGAATGCAAGAGGTGCCGCAAGGACAGTCAAGACGAGTGTGATGGGGTGTAGAGGAGCTACTCATCGGCAGTGCGAGTTTTGAGTTTTGTTTATTGTTCTAGGCCCTGCGACAAGTAGATATGGTCTTTGAAGGCCATAACCATCACGGGTGGACGCCTTATGGTTCCGCCGGACGTGGCTCGTGATAGTAAGCACTCAGTGGTGTGTTGGCGTTTTTGTGGAATACTACACGCTTACCTACACGCATATAAACGTATACTATGAACGTGTGCTCCATGAACCCCCGGCAAAGATGATGTAGACGGTGTGGTGTACCGTGTAACGAACATGCAGATCTGTCCCGAATGTATCTCGGAACCACCCCAAGCATGGGCAGAGCCCATGGGTATAGGTACAAACAGAGGCATTCGACATTGCCAAACCCTAGTCAAGTTTGACTGTCAAGGAATCCTCGTCCTAGAGCTTTAGACCAGTGATGCCCTGGGAACTTTGTGAGTTTTGTGGCGACCTCTTCCGCAACTTTCAGCGTTTACGGGCGCATCATTACAGATCAAAGAAGTGCCTGGCCGAACAAGAGAGATTAGCTACTCTTGGCATCCGTGTAGGACGTTTTCATGAGTATCCACGGACGACGTACACTTACGTTTATAGGGATGACAATCGCGAAGACATGGATATCGCGGGCGATGGCCAGAGAGGGGACGCCTATAGTGAGTGTAGCGAGGAAAGGGCGGATGTGGAGGAGGCACAAGAGACAGACAGCGCGTCGAATGCGGCTGGATCGGACCAGTCAGGAGAGTCCGACCTGGAGGTAGACATTTGTGCGCAGCTTGCGTACATCGCCCGCAAGTATAACCTTCCTAACAAGGCCATAACCGACATCATACAGTTGTTTAAGGCTCGGAACTGGTCACCGAACGACTTGGATACGTGGGAGACCCATCGAGACCTAGAACAGTGGGAGGATGAGGTGCTGGAAGCACACGAGCATTGGGAGGAGACAGAGATTGTACTTGATGGTGATCTCGGCGTCTTGACGTTACGACACCGTCCGATCGTGGATGTATTTCTGTCATTGTGGGAGAGGATGTCAGGGGTGGAAGGTTTCGCAACGGAATGGAAGGAGGAGAAGGTGGACGGAGTGACGGTGTACCGCAATGCGTCTGGATGCAAATGGTTTAAGGAAGCAACGGTGAGCATCATTGCTTTGTGATGTCGGGGAACACATCGTTCTGTCACTTGGCGGTTGCTGAGAGCATGTTCCACATTCGGGCAGGGAGCTATGGATGGACAGGGGATCGTGGCCTGCGTGATACTGTTCAGTGATGTGACTCATCTGAGCTTCAATGGGCGTCGTACGGCGCATCCCCTCCAGTTCACATTGTTGAACATCCCCGAGGCGTTGCGTTGGACCCTTGGAGCTACCGAGCTTATTGCCATCTTTCCACCCATGCCAGCGGAATTGTCGGCCGAGCAGAAAGCGGAGGTGATGCAAGCGATGCTGCGGGTAGTTGTAGGGCCCCTCATGGCATTCGCGAGTCGGGACAGGTCAGTCATGTAACTACCGTGGTCCCAATGCCGATTTGTTACACGCCATGCGGTTCATGTTGACCCCGTTTAACTGGGGGTGTCGTACTCACGCTGCGAAGCAATGTCTCCTTCGCAGTGGCGGCCTCACTGTGAGAAACGCTGAGGGCGTGGAGATGACGGTGCACCCGTTGCTAGCAGACTACGTCTGTGATCACCCGGAGTCATCAACTGTCACATGCACGATGGCTGCGACGGCTTTGCAGCCCTGCTCATTGTGCAATGTGGGCTGGTGGGATTTGAGGAATGTAACAGAAACCTTCCCACCACGGACAGTAGAAGGGCAGCGACAGGTGTTTGAGCTGATGCAGCAGAGCACTCCCGAGGAGCGTGAAATCGCAAAGACGGCATTCTCCACACACTACGTCGCGGTAAGATGCCCATGGAAGCGTGTGCTCCTTGTGGATTTCTGCATTTGCCGTGGTGATTGCCACCATGTTGCGTATCATCGAGTGTGGGTATGCGCGTGGTGACCGTGTGTGCAGTGTGCACTTTGGGACTGGGCGTTCCTCGATACGCCATGGGGTAATATGTACGAGGCTATCGGCATCTGCATTTTACACGTGGTGGACGAGGGTCTATGGGTGCACACAATGAAGTGCATACTTGGCAGACTTACACCCACGTTACGCGCCGAGCTGTTGAGGTGTGAGGGGCTGGTGGTACGCATGGGAGTGTGGTTGGCCGTAGGTTCCCGTGCACAGCCTCCGTTGATAGGTGGATGTTATATCGCCATTGTTCGTTTGGAGGAACACTAAGATGCACCTTTCGACCTCATCGTTATGGCTCTCTTGCCCAGTGGCCACACGCTGACTCCCCCATTTTCTTGAGCAGGCGTTGCCGGGCTGTGCTTGTGGACACACCGGCGTCGGTGCTGAGAGCTCCAGACCCCTCATACTACTTCCGCACTGTGGCACAGTATGCGGCATGGGAACACCGTGCGATGATGCAGATCGTTCCCCTAATCGCCCACCTCCCCGGGTATGAGGACATCGGTGAGGCTACCGTTATGTTCAATGAATGGTACAAAGCCTACTTCTGCGTGGAGTATCACACGGAGCAGTCCCTTGCGGACATGGTCACCATGACAGCAAGGTGAGGCTGCGAGCAGCTGTCGTGGTGTTTTATGGTGTGGTCTGACAGGCTGTTAAACCCACTGTGTGGCATGACAACGCTGTGTTTGTTGGTTTCCAAAACAGGCTCATTGATAAGCTGGTGGTCGTGTTTCCGAACCAGAAGTCGGGCTTTCTCATCGTGAAGGTACACGAGCTGTCCCACCTCCCGGCCGCTATCCTGACGCGAGGCATGCCGATTGAGTACTCTACCAACATGTACGAGGCAAAGCATAAGTCGTCTGTGAAGCGTCACGCGAAGAACACTAACTGGAAGGATGTCAGCCGCGACATAACAGTGAGGCATTCGCGGGAGGCCGCCATCCGCGGGCTGGTGCGAGCCGAGGGTGGCACCAGAGTCTACGAGACCGCCATGCGCTTGGTAAGTCTCCGCACACATGTACAGTTAGTGCAATGGTTACACTGAGCTAGGTTCTTAGTAACGGGGCATCCGTTCAGGAGTGGTGTCGGGAATGGGGGGTGGATGTAGAGGGGGGGTCGGTTGGTGGATCAGCCTGCACATGTCTCTTCAGGCTCATGCTTGTATTACTAATGTAAATCTGCTTCCATGGCGCTACATGCAACCAGGCGGTCGAGCACAACATCCGGGTCCTCACCAAACGAAGCCGTCGCATGGAAGTGAATGTCGAGATGGATCCGGTGTGGTCGGAGTACAGCGAGGCTCTTGGTCCTGAAGTCATGGCTAGAGCGGTGGCGGTGATGAGAGCAGTCGGCGTCGTGGCAGATACGGTGCAGGTGAGGCATGCATGCGACACAGTGTCTTGTGTACGAGGGTTGTTCACACGGTGCCCCTTGTAGATCTGAACTGCAGCAACGTTTGTTGTTGGTGGGCCTCAACATCATTTGAACACTAAACCAATGTGTCTTGTTGGATCCGTGTAGGTGCACACGGCGCTGGCCATCCCACCGCACGACCGCATGGATCGAGGCGACAAGGGCCAGATAATCAAGGCGTCGCCGTCGGAGCAGAAGTTCAGCCATGTGCAGATAGAAGGGGAGGGTGATCAGGTTTGGTACGGACGATGCCTCATGCTCTTTCACTTCACCGATGCTACACAGCAGGTAGTGCGGCGCGCACTCGTCAAGTACTACACCGAGCTGGAGAGTGTGTGTCCTGTCACAGGGTGCCGACGTCTGCAGCTCACCACCGGGAGAGATGATTACGCGGTGTTAGAGGTGGACAGCATTCTGGGTCTGGCACACATCGTTCCCAGTTTCACACAGCCAGAAATATACCTTGTGAACAGGTTTCTGTTCTAGGTGGGTGATTGCCGAACGTGTGCATCGGATGGACAAGAACGATAATGTTGTTGTAGGGCCGACATGCAGCGGACTCTGACTTGTTGTCGCATGTACTATATGTTGAACCCTGCACTTTATTTTGCGTGTGTGAGCTGTTTCACAACAGTGGCTTTGGGAATGTTTACGAACAACATTGCTAATTATGGTATGTTTGCGAGTTATGCAAACTGCTGTTACAAGACAGATTTTTGCCACAAGTCAGTTTCGGGACATCGCAAAAAGTGCCCCTAAATGGCTACAGTACTAAACTGTCTCGAAAGGGTCTTTCGGGACAGTTTCGGGACGGATTGTTGTCAGATGTGGGAGAGCACGGATTCGGGACACTTTGGGGACCACGCAATTTTGCAGATGGTACTTGCTGCTCATTCGCCTCGCTGTTGAGTTGAGTTGGGATGGGATATCTTCCAATTACTAGATGATGTTGAGTAGACTCTAGTACAGTACTACGTACCACGTGAACGTGGGTGACAATGACGAGGAGTGCACGGGAGCACGATGATAGCGTCACGTGATGGAGTGTCACAGGGATATGACGGGAGATATGAAGGGCTTAAGGCAAGTTCGTCAGATATTCGACACGTGTCAAGAACGGTTGAGCTATCTCCAACTTATCTCGTCCTTATCCGTGGCTGCTCTTGCTCCCTCCTGCCCTCCTGCTTCGCCTCCTTCTCCTGCACCTTCGCGCCTAGCCTATTCATCCACGTCACGGCGGAGCATCTTTCCTTCCAGATCCCACCCTCGCAATCCATTATGAACTGACGGTGTGAGCTGGCGGCGCGGGTAACGGAGCAAAGGTCAGCGCAGCAAGTACGTAGGTTCGCCAATGTTCGTCTAGTACAGTACTTGAATTTGCTAGCGAGGAGTCTCCTCGCGGCGCTTTACAAACAAGTGGTCTATGATCGGTTGGGCTGGACGCACACAACCCTCTAGCTCTTGTCACCGCCTGTTCAGTCAGGACATCGATACAGTACAACCGGAATCGATACCGTTTGACCCGACACGGACCAGATATTGCTGTGCATACGACTGAGGGGGGCCTCGTGAGCCCCCTCTTCATTTACTCCTAGCCCGTTCGGCGAGTTCCCCTTGCGACCACCTTCCCGCCGCTCCTCAGAGAGCGCGAGAATAACCTCGCTCTGCCTCGCTCTGCTACCGCATATTTCGAAAATAGTCTACTGTAATCTGAACGAATTGGAACGGAACGGAACTGAACGGAGGGGGATGCGAGAAATTCAAACACAATCTCGACTCGTCTGGTTGCAACAGAGAGTATAGATTTTATAGCACAACGGATTAGGTCACCGCCATGGCAGCCTGTTGAGCGGAAAATGACAGGGCGACAAGTCGCGATGAGCAAGGTCAGTCGATGCCCCCTATAACAACAGAATTGCTCATCACAATCAGAAATTTAGGGCGTGTCCCTCGAGTTTGATTAGGTAAGAAATCCTTTATAACTTCTAGTCAGCTAAAGAGTCTACACATTCAGACGAAGCGCAAAATGAAATTGCACCACGCCGACGCATAGCCCGGGCCACACAAAACTCGTCATCCGACTAACATTTGACATGGGCCGCGAGGCGTTAACCTGCCCCAGTTGAAAAACAGCTGTGCCAAAATTGACGGAGCTCGCACAGCCAGGTTTGGACGCAATTTTGGTGTCCGGGTGCAATACGCGACGTCTTGCAACGTTCTGCTATTTCCGTGCGACTGGATGTTGGGCGGATTTACATATTGTGGTAACGGACAGGACCCGGTACGAGGAGACCGCGCGTATCACGGTAACAGCTTTTTAACGTGTGCCATACGATACTGTAGACGTCCAAAGCGCGTCATTCTGGCCCGTCACTGAAGACGCAACTCTACAGTGTCGTGTTTCAAAGAGTTACAACCAGAAAATAGGGTTAGAAACCTCAAGATGAACTGTAAACGAACTCGTAGAAGACGCCCTTAGTCACTAGCGAACGTTTTTGCTAGTAATGTGAGGTCGCGTCATTCTCATATTCATTCTGCTAAGTACCCATTTCGACCAAACGTGAAGCATCAAATTGAGCCCGAACGAGCTAAAAGGACGCGCCCTAAGGGCGCATGTGATCTTTCGAAATTTCTCAAAGTTCGAACTAAATCGCTTTGCACTGTGGCAAAAAAAATCTCAATTGTTACGGGTTAGTTTACTGTTCAAGGGTGGTTTACCCTAAACAATGCTCCCAACCCCATCCAAACTTATCCTCATCCAATCCCTTTGGGATTTCCTTGGATTTCCTAGATTTCCCAACCGCCACGTGGCACTCTACCTTTCTAGCATTCCAATTCCTTGTCCCACAAACTACTTTCCAACATTCTCTATTGGTCGCTACATTAACCTTGCTTGTACTTGTCATAATCAACCAATTCTCATTCAACTCTTCTTCAATTACTCAGTTACTTCTTCGCCTATTTCGCCAACACTCTCTTTCGCCAAAGTCTTCCGCCGCGTTTATCCTCGACTTCGTTGACCCCGCTAATTCTTTAGCGGACTTAGGCCGTCGGGCCTAACACTTGGTATCAGAGCCTTCGCGGGGAGCGACTTCCAACGAGCGACCGTCGACGACGAGACTACGACGTCATCGTCCCGCAGTGCCGACTTGCAGACTTGGAGTTGTCGAACGAAGATGGATGAATCCATGAACGCTTTCCCCCACGACATGGGCAACACCGTCACGCTTGCCGAGCTCATGCGCCAACTCGAACAGCTGACGTTGGAAAATCGTCAGGTACGAGCCGAAATGCAACAGCTTCGCAATTTCGCTTCTAACCCTCAAGGTCATGCCGCACCATCTCCTGCACCCACCACGTCGACTGGCGCGGAAGCGCTGCCGGAACGTCGAAGCGCACTCAAGCCGCAGAAACCCGAGTCGTTCGACCCAAGTCAACGCGACGCGAACGTGCGGACGTGGCTCTTCATGCTCAACAACTACTTCGCCGCGAGCGGGGTGCAAGAGGCGGATGCGCTGCAGCGAATCGAGTACGCCGTGACACGCGCTGCTGAGGGGCCCGGCCTTGGAGTGGTGGCGCCAACTTACGCAAAGTGCTGTACGGAGGGCTCAGTTAGACGGGCATCAACAGAGAGTGGGGCATGCAGCTCCAATCTCGAGCTTAGGAAGTCTAGCTTTGGGTGTTACCACGGTTTCCGACCACATCGGAAGGATTTGAAGCGGCGCTAAAAACTAGGTTCGATTTGGAGAACGCCTTCGAAGCTGCTAGGAAGTGTCTACGTCATTTCCGACAGATAGGAAACGTCCAGGAGTACACACGACGGCTCTTGAGCATCTACAACGAGATAGACGACATCATGGAAGCAGAGATGCGTGATCGCTACCTCGAAGGGTTAAAGCCGGACATAGCGGAGGTTATAGCGATTCACGGGTTGTCCACCTTCGAGTCAGTTGTCGCAGCAGCAGAACGCGTCGACCCAATACGAAGCCGACGGGGTCGTGACGATCGCGATAGGGGATACAACAGACCGATCAACGATGCTCGATCGAGGAACGGACCATCACCCAAAGAGATTGGTGCAGTTAACAGTGACGGCTCACAGCGAACGGGTTTTAGGGGGAACTGTCACTACTGCAAAAAGCCGGGACACATGAAGCGGGACTGCCCACAGTTCAAGGAGCGGCAGCAGGGAAACGGAAACCGCCAGTAGATAGCGGGTCGCTAGCTGGTGTGGAGGTTCCCGTACCCGCCACGTCTACCAACGTAGAGGAGACGGCCTTGCAGCAGTCATCTACGGAGAATGGGGTAGACACTATTGATCGTCCAGTTGTGCTTTTAGGGAAGCTTCGCGGAGTTCCTGTTAAGATTCTCGTCGATAGCGGAGCTAGCCACTCGTTCGTTTCGTCTTCATTAGTTAGTCGTCTCCATCTCAAAGCGGACACATCAGTTAACTTCAAAGACGCTCGTATGGTAGATGGGACGCCTCTCCACATAGGACCGATCATTCGCAAGTTGCGCGTAGTGCTAGGACCGATCACAGTTAGGCGTGATTTCGACTCTGCGACGCTGGACGGATGCGATTTCATCTTCTGGACAGATTGGCTACGCACGGTTAGTACTCAGTTCGATTGGGCTCAAGGGTGCTGCAGTGTCAAGGTAGACGGGGAGTTCCGGGAGCTGCCACAGTGGAGCGATGGGGCCACATCATCCACAGCTATCATTAATAGTGTTCGTGTGCGACAGTTAGTGAAGCATGCGGCACGGATCTTCGCAGTTTTTTCTTGAGGAGGTTGAAGCTGAGGAGGAGAAAAGGGGGAGTGCAGCAGTTAGTGAGAAGGCGACTCTTCTTGCTAAGGTGAGTGCACTGATAGCATAGTTTATAGACGTCTTCCCCGACGAGTTGCCCCCAGGGTTACCTCCCAGCCGAGCAGTAGACCATCGAATAGAGTTGGAGTTGGGGAGCAGGCCAGTAGTGAAGCCACAGTGGAGGTTGAGGCCAGCAGAGGCAGAGGAGATGATGCAACAGGTTAGGCACTTTCTCGCACAGGGGTTCATACAGCCATCTAGATCGCCTTGGGCCGCACCGATCCTTTTCGCGCCTAAGAAAGACGGAGGGTTACGGATGTGCATAGATTACCGCGCACTGAACGCCGCCACCGTCAAGAACAGATTCCCGGTGCCGAGAGTAGAGGATCTTCTAGATGCAGTGCAGGGCGCTAGAGTCTTTTCTAAGATCGACCTTCGTTCGGGTTACCACCAGATTCGAGTAGTTCCAGAGGACCAGTACAAGACGGCGTTTCGTACGAAGTAGGGGTTGTACGAGTTTAGGGTCCTACCGTTCAGACTGACCAACGCCCTAGCGACGTTTCAGATGCTCATGAACGCTGACCTCTCTGAATTCCTAGGTTCGTTCATTGTAGTTTACATAGACAACATCCTTGTGTTCTCAAAGACAAAGGAGGAGCAGGAGCAGAAGGTCTTTGAGGTCTTGCGGAGGGAGAAGCTGTACGCGAAGCAGTCGAAGTGCGAGTTCTTCCTTCTAGAGATCGAGTTTCTAGGTCACGTCGTATCCGCTAGTGGCATTAGTGTCAAACATTATATGTTTATATGATTGTAGGCTGTAGTGGGTTACACCTTAGGGGGTACACTAGATTAGGGTTTACTACTTGTATCCAACTTTGTGCTAGTACATGTCAGAATCCCAGCCACTAACCACTGGGATAAAAGGGCTTGTTTATATAGCGGGTGAGTGCGCCCATAACCCCCCAGGCCAACGGGCCTGTAACCCTTCCCTAGGATCATCGGGGATCTCCAGTGGACCTCTGACACCCCCCCGCACTGGGATGCCCGAAGTGCACACACCGGGAATCGAACCCGAGACCTTCGCTCTGATACCATGTCAGAATCCCAGCCACTAACCACTGGGATAAAAGGGCTTGTTTGTGTAGCAGGTGAGTGCGCCCATAACCCCCCAGGCCAACGGGCCTGTAACCCTTCCCTAGGATCATCGGGGATCTCCAGTGGACCTCTGACAGTACAGTCATTCCTGTCCGTTCATTCTGACATGGTTTCAGAGCAGGTCCTTCGCTAGGACCGTTTTTTTTTTAAGGGCCCACCGTTACCTACCTACCTAGGGCGCCTCGAACTTTTTTTTACGGCCCCTACCTCCCGCGACCCGCGACCCGCCCCTTAAGGCCCCGTCGCGCCGCCCCTTAGCCGCTCGCGCGCGGCCTTTTTTTTTTCCCGCGCGCGCCTTATTTCCCTCGCGCGCGGCCCGTCGCCTGCTCGCGCGCGCCCCGCAGCCGCCCGTCGCCTGCTCGCGCGCGCCCCGCAGCCGCCCGTCGCCTGCTCGCGCACGCCCCGCAGCCGCCCGTCGCCTGCTAGCGCACGCCCCGCAGCCGCTCGTAGCCTGCTCGCGCACGCCCCGCAGCCGCCCGTCGCCTGCTCGCGCACGTCCCGCAGGCCCGCAGCCCGCTGTCGCAGCGGCCGCCCGCCCGCAGCCGCCCGTCGCCTGCTCGCGCACGCCCCGCAGCAACCCGTCGCCTGCTCGTGCACGCCCCGCAGCCGCCCGTCGCCTGCTAGCGCACGCCCCGCTGCCCGCAGCCGCTCGTACGCCGCTGCTTCCGCTGCTGCTTGCGCACTGCTGCCTCCCGAGCGCCGCCGCTGCCTGTGCGCCGCCGCTGCCCGTGCGCCGTCGCTGCTCCTACGCTGCCGCTGCCCGTGCGCTCCCGCTGCCCGTGCACCGCCGTTCCCAGTGCGCCGCTGCCGCCTGTGCGCTTCTGCAGCCGCCGCCCGCGAGGCACTCGCTCTCACTGTTGTTTACCTTCTACCTACCGCGCGCACTGCTGCCACTGCAGCTGCCACCAGTGCACCGTTGCAGCTCCTGCTGCCACGCTACCTACTACTGCCGCTCGTGTGCCACTACGGACAGTCGACCCCGCCCGCGCCTTGCCTAGCGGCCCCGCCGGCCCCGTTGACCCTCCGCACACCTTTCCAGCGGCCTGATTCCTACTACTACTGTTACTACTGCTACTGTCACTATGGCTAGTCCGCCAGTTCTAGCTTTCGATGCCGAGGGCCGTCCAGTGAAGTTCGAAACCTGGCTAGATGACCTGCACCTGTTCCTACAGCTCACTGCCAAGGAAGATATCTCACTGTACGACCACGCCCTAGGCCATGCCACTGCCCCTGACTCGACTGCTGACAGCACTCTGCGTTCCCAGTGGCAGACCCGTGATGCGCACGCTCGCTTTGCTATTCGCAACTCCCTGCCGCTAGACGAGCGCGAGCACTTCGGCCAGTGCAAGACTGCTAAGGACCTCTACACCGCTGTAGTTGCCCGCTACTCCTCGCCAGCTTCTGCCACGCTAGGCCGCCTCACTCTCCCCTACCTGTTCCCCGACCTAGCCTCCTTTCACACTGTCGCAGACCTCATCACCCACCTTAAGACTAGTGAGGCCCGCTTTCGCGCTGCTATGCCTGCCGAGTTTCTCACTAGCAACCCCCCCCCGCTCTGGATCACTCTCTACCACATCGTCACCCGCCTTCCTGACTCTCTGCGCGCAGTCAGGGACCACTTCCTCTCTCGCTCCCCCACTGAGCTCACTGTTGCCCTCCTCGAGAAGGAACTGCTTGCAGCTGAGGCGAGCATCGTCGCTGTAGGCACCTCTCGTGGCGACCCCCGCACCCCGTTCTTTGAGGGGTGTTCCCCTTCCCCCCTCCTCCCCTCTATCGCCTCTGCTGCTGCTGTCGACCTTCTTGGTGCTGAGAAGGTCGGGACCGCGTCTGCTTCGAGTGGGCGCCGCAGGAACAAGGGGGGCAGGGGTGGGGGTGGCGGCGGAGGAGGTGGGGGTGGAGGCGGTGGGAGTGGAGGCGCGGCTGGGGAGACTAGTGGCGGCAGTGGGGGAGGAGACAGCAGCGGTGGGAGTGGTGGTGGAGGCGGCAGCGGAGGCGGAGGTGGTCGTGGCGGCGGCAGGGGTGGAGGTGGCCGGGGCGGCGGCGGTGGGGTTGATGGTCGTGGAGGCACTGGCGGAGGGCAGAGTCAGCAGCCCGCCCCGACGCTTCAGGCCGCCCGTGAGTGGTATGCGCAGCGTAGCTTTACCTGCACGTACGTCATTCGCACAGGTGACCGCAGCGGCCAGCAGTGTGGGAGGCCGCATCCCACGCAGCGCTGCTTCGCGCGCCTTAACGACGCGTGGCGCACTCAGTTTCCTGCTGCCACTGAGCTGCCGCGCTGGGCTGATCTGGAAAAGAGGGGTGTTGATATTTGGGCTTTAGACTTTGATGCTATTCTCACTGCCATGTATGCGATGTCTATTAGTGGAGAGGGTGCTCAGTACTTGCGTGTTCCGCCCGACCCTGCCATTCAGGCCAGTCCGGCTGCCGCTCTAGGTGCTAGTGCGTCTCCTCCCACAGGTCCTGGTGAGGCTGCAGCCCTAGGTGCTCGTGCGTCCGTGCCCCCTGGTACTGAGTCGACTGCAGCACTGCACACCTTCACCCTGGACTCAGGTGCTTCTCGCTCTTTCTTTTGTGACCGCACTGTCCTTGAGCCACTCGCTCGGCCAGTTGCTGTCTCCCTTGCTGACCCCTCTGGGGGTCCGGTCATTGCGACCTCCTCCACTGTCCTTCCTTGTCCGGCGGTCCCGTCCGGCACGCTGTCAGGTCTCTACCTCCCCTCGTTCTCTACGAACTTGGTGGCAGGTAGTGCGCTCCAGGACGGGGGTGTTCACCAGTTCACCCCTGCCTACGAGCGCGTGACACACTGCACGTGTGCTCGGACGGGTCGCCACCTGGCTACCTTCACTCGGGAGCCGGGGTCGGACCTTTACACACTGACCACTGACTCCCCTCAGGTAGCTGCGTCCGCGTCTGCGTCTGCGTCAGGTCAGCTGTCCGCCCCCTGCTCGTGTCGCTCTCTGGCGCATGAGACTGTCCTTTGGCACCACCGCCTTGGTCACCCGTCTGTGCAGCGCCTTCGGGCCATGCACAAACGGGACCTTGTTGCTGGGCTTCCCAGGGTGCTCCCTCCCCTTCCAGCCTCACCTGCTCCTCCCTGTCTTCCCTGTGTCGAGGGGCGGCAGCGCGCCGCTCCTCACTCCTCCTCCTTTCCCCCGACGACTGCTCCTTTGCAGACGCTCCACATGGACGTGTGGGGCCCAGCCCGCGTCCGTGGCCAGGGTCAGGAGAGGTACTTCCTGATTGTTGTTGACGACTTCTCGCGCTACACCACGGTCTTCCCCTTGCGCACCAAGGGTGACGTCCCTGATGTCTTGATCCCTTGGATCCGCAGATCTCGTCTCCAGCTCAGTGAGCGTTTCCACTCCGACTTCCCTGTCCTGCGTCTGCACTCTGACAGAGGTGGAGAGTTTTCCTCTGGCCTCTTGGAGGCCTTCTGTCAGCAGGAGGGCATTGAGCAGTCGTTCACGCTTCCGGCCTCTCCACAGCAGAATGGGGTTGCTGAGCGCCGCATTGGCTTGGTCATGGAGGTCGCTCGTACCTCCTTGGTTCATGCGGCTGCCCCCCACTTTCTGTGGCCGTTTGCAGTCCGATACGCTGCGCATCAGCTCAACCTCTGGCCCCGTGTCTCCTTGCCCGAGACTTCTCCGACACTGCGTTGGACGGGAGAGGCTGGCGATGCGTCGCGTTTTCGGGTCTGGGGATCCCGAGCTTTTGTTCGCGACACGTCCGCAGACAAGCTCTCCCGTCGCGCTGTCCCCTGCGTCTTCCTTGGCTTTGTCCCGGACGCCCCTGGTTGGCAGTTCTACCACCCCACCTCGCGGCGTGTCCTGGCCTCTCAGGACGTCACTTTTGACGAGTCCGTCCCCTACTACCGCCTCTTCCCCTACCGCACTGCCCCGCTCCCCCCCCCGCCTCTCTTCCTCGCTCCAGGTGCTGAGGTACCAGACCCCCTCCCCCCTCAGGGTGCCGCTCCCTCAGGTGTGTCCCAGGTAGACCCGGGTGAGCCTGTCGAGGTAGCTGTTGACTCTCGTCCTGCTCGGGGTACTGAGCCTGGGGGTACTGCGTCTGGGGGTGCTGAGCCTGGGGGTGCTGCGTCTGGGGGTGCTGAGCCTGGGAGTGCTGAGTCTGGGGGTGCGGAGCCTGGGGGTGCTGAGCCAGGAGGTGCGGAGCCTGGAGGTGCGGAGCCTGGAGGTGCTGAGCCTGGGGGTGCTGGGTCTGGGGGTGCTGCGTCTGGGGGTGCTGAGCCTGAGCGTGCTACACCTGGAGGAGCCCTCTCCTCCCAGCAGCTGCAGGAGAGGTACCTCGAGTACTGCCGCCTCCGGAGAGGTGCTGCTGGAGCTCGTCCCGGTACTTCCCCTCCTACCCAGGAGCTCCCCCCCATTCAGCAGATCCGCGAGTGGTACACACGGCGCTGCAGTCTTCGGAGTGGTGCTCCTGGTGCTGCGGACCCTGGGGGTGGCGCTGCTGCTGGAGCTGAGGACCCGGGCGGTGGCACTGCTGCTGGTGCTGAGGACCCGGACGGTGGAGCTGCTGCTGGTACTGAGGACTCGGACGGTGGAGCTGCTGCTGGAGCTGAGGACCCGAGCGGTGGCGCTGCTGCTGCTGCTGAGGACCCGGGCGTTGGAGCTACTACTGGTGCTGAGGACCCGGCCGGTGGAGCTGCTGCTGGTGCTGTGGACCCGGCCGCTGGAGTCTCCTCTGCTTCTGGAGACGCTGCGCGGCCGCGACCGTACTTCGTACCGCTCCTTCAGCAGGTTCTTGGGCAGGCTCCTCCTCCTTGTCCTCCTCCCTCCGTAGAGTGTCCTCTGCCTGTCCAGCCGCAGTCACAGTTACCGCCTACCTCGCCTCTCCCTGCTCCCTCTCCTTACATTGGTCCCACAGGAGGTCTTACAGAGCGTCGTGAGCCTGAGTCTCGTCCTGCGTCGCCTGTTCGTCCTGCTCGCACTGGTAGTCGTGTCCGTCGTGAGCGTCCTCCTCCTGTCCCAGGCACTCACTACATGACTCTGCGTCCCTCTACTGCTCCTCAGCGTGTCCCTCTACCGTCTCCTCCTGCGTCTTCTTTGCCTCACGTTCCGGACCCTGGGTCTGACCGGTACCGTGCTGAGCACCCTACTGTCACACGTCTCCTCGCTACTGTTGTCACTGACCCTACCTTTGAGTCCTCGACTGCGTCTGCTCTGGTCGCTGAGTTGGTTGACTTTGCTGCTGCCTGTCGTCTAGACTACGCTGCTAGCCTTGTTGCTGAGTCTGAGTCTGAGTCTGTCTGTCCTCCGTCCGTCGGGGGTGAGTGTGCTCTTGGCATGGACGTCCTTGAGGACAGACAGGAGGAGTTCCAGTGTCTTGCTGCTGCTTTGCCCCGTCTCGTGTCCTTGCTAGTTGCCCCTGAGGGAGACCCGGATGCACCAGACATCCCGACCCCGCGCACTTACGCTGAGGCGATGGCGGGTCCCTACTCCTCTCAGTGGCAGACAGCCATGGACGCCGAGATGGCCTCCTGGAAGTCCACACGCACCTACGTCGACGAGGTTCCCCCTCCTGGGGCGAACATCGTCAGTGGCATGTGGATTTTCAGGGTGAAGCGGCCGCCGGGTTCTCCGCCTGTCTTCAAGGCGCGTTACGTGGCTCGAGGCTTCAGTCAGCGAGAGGGAGTTGATTTCTTCCAGACCTTCTCCCCCACCCCGAAGATGACTACTCTTCGGGTGCTGCTGCACATAGCCGCTCACCGCGACTACGAGCTTCACTCACTTGACTTCAGCACTGCTTTCTTGCAGGGCAGCCTGCACGAGGAGATCTGGCTGCGCCGCCCACCTGGCTTCACTGGGTCGTTTCCTCCTGGTACCCAGTGGAGGCTTCAGCGGCCGGTCTACGGTCTCCGCCAGGCTCCGCGTGAGTGGCACGACACACTGAGGACTACACTTGCGGCTCTTGGGTTCGCGCCTTCTACAGCTGACCCGTCGCTGTTCCTGCGCACTGACACTTCGCTGCCGCCGTTCTACATCCTCGTGTACGTCGACGACTTGGTCTTTGCCACTGCTGACACTGCAGGACTCGCCTACGTGAAGTCGGAGCTGCAGAGGAGACACACGTGCACAGACCTGGGTGAGCTGACAAGCTATCTTGGCTTGCGGATCACCCGGGACAGAGCACGGCGCACCATCACCCTGACTCAGTCACACATGGTGCAGCAGGTTCTCCAGCGCTTCCGCTTCACGTACTCCTCGCCTCAGTCCACTCCTCTGCCTACCGGTCACTCGCTCTCAGCTCTGCCTTCGGATGAGTCCGTAGAGCCGAGTGGCCCGTATCCAGAACTTGTGGGCTGCCTCATGTACCTGATGACCTGCACTCGACCTGACCTTGCATACCCTCTTAGCATCCTTGCACGCTATGTCGCTCCTGGCCGTCACAGGAAGGAGCACATGGATGCCGCTAAGAGGGTGTTGCGCTACTTGTGCAGTACGTCGGGCATGGGGCTTGTGCTTGGAGGGCGAGACCGAGTTGTTCTCACAGGGCACTCAGACGCTTCTTGGGCAGACGACCAGACCACTCAGCGATCGTCTCAGGGTTACACCTTCAGCCTTGGCTCTGGCTCAGTTTCTTGGCGCTCTACACGCTCTTCTTCTGTTCTCGGCTCCAGTTGCGAGGCTGAGATCTACGCTACAGCCATGGCTGCCCAGGAGCTACGCTGGCTGACCTACCTGCTGACCGACCTCGGAGAGCCGCCTCGTTCTCCTCCAGTACTGTACGTCGACAACAAGGCTGCCATTGCCTTGTGTGAGGAGCACAGACTGGAGCACAGAACGAAGCATATCGCCCTGCGGTACTTCCTTGCTCGTGAGCTGCAGCAGCGCGGTCAGCTTTGTATTCGCTACGTGGCCACTGAGGCCAACACTGCTGATGTGTTCACCAAGGCGCTTCAGCCTCGTGACCATCAGCGCTTCTGCACTCTACTAGGCCTTGTGCCTACTGGACCTCACTTACTTACCTCTTGACTTTGCTTGTACTGTGATCACTATATCTATATGTATACCTGCATGTTCACTCTTGCTAGGTTGTGATCACTGTATCTCTTGCTCTATTATAAACCTGCATGTGGACTGGTCTTGTGACCGCTTGCTTGTGCTCGGAATTTGTGTGGAATCCTTGAGATCCACCCTGAGCTTGCCTTTCTTTGCTTTGACTGGTCTCGTGACCCTGTGGTTGTCTCCCACTGCGCCTATGGGGGTGTGTCAAACATTATATGTTTATATGATTGTAGGCTGTAGTGGGTTACACCTTAGGGGGTACACTAGATTAGGGTTTCCTACTTGTATCCAACTTTGTGCTAGTACAGTCATTCCTGTCCGTTCATTCTGACAATTAGGACCGACCCGAAGAAGATCGCAGCAGTGCAGGATTGGTTAGCACCGACCTCAGTCAAGGAACTGCAGAGCTTCCTCGGATTCGCTGATTATTACCGCCGTATCATTCAGGGTTACGCTTCCATCGCTAGTCCACTCACCGACCTACTTCGGAAAGGCGTAGAGTACGTTTGGGGTCCAGCGCAGCAGCAGGCGTTCGAGCAGATGAAGCAGTCGCTCACGTCTTCACCGACACTGTCGTACCCTGATCCCACTCGCCCGTACGTTGTAGTGACCGACGCTTCAGATCAGGCCATAGGTTCAATGCTTCTTCAGGACCAGGGCCGCGGGTTGCAGCCGATCGCGTACGAGTCGCGTAAGCTTAGGGGAGCGGAGCTGAACTATCCGATTCACGACAAGGAGGCGCTCGCGACCATCCATGCGTATAAGGTATGGAAAGGGGCAGATAGTGTTATACGCACGGACCACTGTTCGCTTCGTTTCCTCAAGTCGCAGCCGCAGCTGAGTCGTCGCCAGGCTAGATGGATGGAGTTCATGGAGGGGAGCTTTCATTACAGGATAGAGTAATAAGCCAGGCGTTTGCAACCCAGCAGATCCGCTCACTCGCCCTAGTTTCCACTCGCTAGTCTCACAGTCACTGCCGGCCATCCACTTCTCACAGCACTCTTCGAGCACGGTTACACAGTAGATCCCGACTTCACCTTCCCGCAGGAGCAGAGGTGCAGGGTAGTGTCTACATACGGAAGGGTACAGCACGGATTTGGGTTCCAGCCTACCGCCCTCTTTGACAGCTCCTCCTCTCAGAGGCGCACAATGTAGTTAGTGCAGGTCATTTTGGGGCAGATAAGACGGTCAAGACACTAGGTCGCACGTACTACTGGCCAGGGCTTGCAGCAGACGTAGAGGATTACATTCGCTCGTGCGACACGTGTCAGCGTACGAAGTCCTCTCGCCAGCGCAAAGCAGGACTTATGCAGCTGATTCCACCGCCCGACCGCCCTTGGCAGGTAGTTACCATGGATTTCATCATGGCATTACCGCGCACAGTTAGGGGTCACGATGCCATCTTCGTGATAGTGGACAAGTTTTCTCGAGCACTTCATCCCCACGCACGGCCAGGTCACAGCAGAGGAAGCCGCGACGCTGTTCGTAGATAACGTAGTCCGACTGCACGGGGTTCCAGATTCCATCATTTCCGACCGCGACCCTAGATTCACCTCGAAGTTCTGGAAGCAGCTTTTTGCACTGTTTGGGACTCGCTTAGCCATGTCGTCTGCGTACCATCCAGAGTTAGACAGACTGACTGAGCGCGTGAACCAGACCTTGGAGCAGATCCTTCGCAGCATCACGATGCACGACGCAGCAGCATGGGACAAGAAGCTGAGCATGGCAGAGTTCGCATACAACAACACGCACCACTCCGCCACAGGCATGTCACCGTTCTTCGCACTGTACGGTCAGCACCCCAATGTCCCCATTTGTGTCGATCTCACACCCACTGTCCCTCGTGCGGACAATTTCCACCAGCACCTCACCTTCATTCACGACCACGTGAGGAAGCACCTTGAGCTCGCTAATGCACGCATGGCACGCACCACCAACCGCAGTCGTCGTGAGGTATCGTTCGCAGTAGGCGACCGTGTCCTTTTAGACAGCTGCAACCTCCGACTGCCACAGGACAATAAGCTTCGTCCACGTTTCATTGGTCCATTTGTCATTGAGCGCGCACTTGGTCCAGTCGCATACCGTCTTCGCCTTCCAGCTCATTTTTGTATGCACCCATCCTTCCATGTCTCTCTCCTTCGTCCTTACACCGATCCCAACGCCACCTTCTCGGGCCGTGATCGCACTCCACTGCCGGTAGCTGTTGACACCGACGAGCCCGACTACCAGATCCAGCGCATCCTCAGGCACCGTCGCCGTCTCCAGGGGGGTGTCTCTTTCATCGACTTCTTGGTTCGTTGGCGTGGTTACGATGCAGCCGACGACAGCTGGGTTCCTTCGTCGTCACTGTCTACCGACAACGCTTGCCTCAAAGCGTACCTTCAGTCTGCAGGCGCCGCGGACGTCGCCTCCTTGAGCGGGGGGTAGTGTTACGGGGTAGTTTACTGTTCATGGGTGGTTTACCCTAAACAATGCTCCCAACCCCATCCAAACTTATCCTCATCCAATCCCTTTGGGATTTCCTTGGATTTCCTAGATTTCCCAACCGCCACGTGGCACTCTACCTTTCTAGGTTTCCAATTCCTTGTCCCACAAACTACTTTCCAATATTCTCTCTTCTTGCATGCTATATAAACCTTGCTTGTACTTGCCATTATCAACCAATTCTCATTCAATTCTACTTCAATTACTCAGTTACTTCTTCGCCTATTTCGCCAACACTCTCTTTCGCCAAAGTCTTCCGCCGCGTTTATCCTCGACTTAGTCGACCCCGCTAATTCTTTAGCGGACTTAGGCCGTCGGGCCTATCACAATTGTGTCCTACAGCGTAGAAACTTTCTAAAAGTGTGAACTTTGGTAAGTTTGAAAAAATTATAGCGCGCGCCCTAAATTGAGCATTGTGCAAAGTTCGGGGTACAGTCACCAAGTTGCGAAAGCCACCACATACAGTAACAAAAAAAAATATATAAAAAAAGAATATCACGAATGTTGCCTGTCGCGTACGTTAGCGCACACGTCATCGAAAATATTTACCTGGTTGCGACATTTAGATATTGACATTCCTAATTTATTTTACGAGCGTTTTTTCTGCCCGTGACGATAAAGGCGAGCTAAGCGAAATCCATAAAATTCGTTACACGCACTACCCGCTCGGCTACCTGGTGCTCTACAAATGAGTATTGACTATACGATTTGTTCCAGAACCGCTGTGGTGTGCATCTAAGCAAGTCAGTCCGCCGGGTTTGCATGTCGAGGTCGAGCTCAAGCAGGACGACGTCGACGTCTACGTCGTCGAGCAGTGTGGTTTAGGTGGCTGGCGACAAGCAATCGTGGTAGCTTAGCCACTCTAGTGGCTTTTAAGTTCGCCCTGAATGTTGCAGCTCAGGCCCTTCTTTTAGAACCTCCACCACATCACTGAAATTGGACTCCTCCCGTGCTAAATAGCTCCCCTTTGCCGTCGACATCTTCATCATCAACGATGTGCTCTACCAGCGTTTTCTTCTTGGCCGACTCCACTTTCACAGACAGCTCCCCTGTCGACAGCCCCATCAGTTGCTCCCCTGGCATATCTGCTGCTGCCTCATTCTCCATCGGCTCCCCTGTCGACTGCTCCCATGTCGTTGATGGCCTCCCACCCTCGTCGACGAACTTGAAGTTATGTCGGCCGCTGGCGATGCCTCTGGTAGGCGCCACAGGCGACGCCTCAAGGCTCCCCTCATCGCCGATGGCTGACGACGGGGTTGACGCATGCAGGTCGGTGACGCGAGGCGGAGCGATGGGAATCGGCAGAGGAGGAGGTGGTTAGACGTCCTCTCTAGCATGCTCGTCGACTTCGACAAGTAGCGGGAATGTCTCTGTCGAGGTGTCCGTCGGCAGGTGGGCCTGCATCCGCCCCGACGCCGGCCCATACTTCGCCTTCCACACCTCCAGCGACAGTGTCTCGTAGAAGATCATCTCCACTGTGGTGACGATCTTGTGGTTGGTGGGGTCGAGCACCTCTCAGCCCTTGCTTTACAACGACACCTTCAGGTGAAGTCCCGAGCGAGTGTCCGGTGCCAGCTTTCCACCGTGCTGCTGCTCGGGCATGAACCGCACCATGCAGCCCCACACTTGCGCCAGCATAAGTTCGGGCTTCTTGCCGGTACGGCGTCATCCCGTGCGGCGTCGTCGACCGGTCCAAGCAGTTGCGTACCCAGACGGCTTGTCGAAGGGCGAGGTGCCACCAGTGGTGCTGCATGCCCATGTGCAGTAGCATCGTCGGCACGGCCTCGACAACCGAGCGTATCTCCCGCTCCGCCATGCCATTGTATTGCGGGGTGTACGAGCACATCAGGTCGTGGACGAAGGTGGTGAACTCCTTCCCAAGGAACTCCCTGCCGTGGTCGGTGTGGAGCATCGGCACCAACTTCTTTGTCTACCACTCTGCCATCAACAACCTCTGCTCGAATCCCCCAGAACGTCTCTACTCTTGGTGACTGGCTTCATCCATACGTATCGAGTGTGGCGGTCCTTCAGCAAGAGGAAGAACAGACTGCCGTCCTTGGTAGCCACACAAAATGGCCCGCACAAGTCAATTTGCACGACGACCAACGCTTCCTCGGTATTTGAACCCTTGTCGGGGAAGGTGTGCCGCGCCAGCTTCCCACCGACGCACGAGACACATGGCGAGTTGGGCCCAGACGACGGCTGAATGTCAAGGCTGGTGGCGACATCTTGCTTCGCCGAACTCTTTATCTTGTCGAAGCCAATGGTTTTGCCCGTAGAGCCACCACCTGAGTCGACGTCGAGACCAGCTTCGTCAAGCAGGAATGGATGTTTGTGCAGAGGACTCGACCGGTGTAGTGTGCCTGACTAAGCACATCTCTCGTTTCTGTGACAAGCAGCATCTTGTCGCCGTCACCCTGTAGCTTCACGCCCATGTCATTCAGCTGGCCCGCTGACAGCAGTTTCACCCAGGACGTAGAGCACGTCGGGAATGAGGACGCGCTTTCTAGAATCTCCATGCAGAGCGACAGTACCTTGGTCCTCGACGGTCTGCAAAGCCCCGTTGAAGCAACGCACATGCTTCACGTCGCCGCTCAGTGCCATGTCAATGAAGGCCTCCTTTGTCCCCATGAGATGGTGCGAGTAGCCGCTGCCGAGCAGCACTGCCATCGGGTAGGAGGATGTCGTTCTGGTCAGTGCCATCGACCTCCTCGTCGACACCACCTTTGTTGTCTGGTCTTTGCCGTCTTGAACTGGCCAGACTCGTGGCGTCTCCTCGCATCAAACTTTCTCTCCTGCAGGATATCCACTATGCCTACTCCGGGGTCTCGGCCTATTATGGCGATAAGACAGTTATCGGCCTACAAACGACTTAGGTAGCTGATAGATCGTGTCCTACTATGAAGGTAATCTGCAGGGCTGTCCACGCTCAACGCACCATGCGGAGATTCGCTCTACAATGGGAGCTGAACTACTGGGAAAGGCTCAGCTGTGAGAGTGATCGTCCTTTGCGTTCTCTAGCACTTATGTGTTCATAGGGCAAAACTAAAAGAGTTCCAACAATGATCGCAATAGTAAAGGCAGCAATGACTACATCAATGCCTAGTAGCCTAGCACACAAGCTGGTAGACCGTCAGCGCAGCACGGTCGACAATCTGTCAGCATTGCGTAGAGGCATTGCGCCAGCATTGCAGAAGTGGGACCTGCCAACAGAGCAAGTCGGCGGCTCGCCAACGCTGCACCAGGGCGGCTTGCCAACGCTGCAGCAGAGCGGTCTGCCAGCGTTGCAACCGCAAATGACAATAGCGTATCTGCGCACCCACATTGTAGGTGCACGGCGACGGTCGAGCACTTTCTCTACCCTCGTGTAGGTGCCATGTCAGCTACGTGCCGACAGTTGCGCCTGACGTTTCACATCGACCTCGGGATACCAGTTCAAGGTCGCCTTCGCCATTGTAGCCTCAGAGACGTTCGCGCGCCCCTGCAGAACTCGTCGAGCAGGTTACCTGGTCGACTGGCTCGACCACCGAGTGTCCTGGTCGACAACCTCCCTCGTCAACCACTGCTCCTGTCAAAGACCAACCTGGTCGACAGACCCTCCGTCGACCACCTCGGTCAGCTGCATCCGGCGAACTCCTACAATCGACGACTCTGCAACAGTCCCCTGGAGGTCGACGAACTGCTTCGTCGACCTCCCAGTCGAACTAGCTCACTGACTTCCTTAAGTCGGTGGCATCACAGCAGTCCCCTACAAGTCGACCAACCTCCTCAGCCTGCACGCGTCAAACTCCGCGGATGGTCGGCCGCACCTCCCACCTACCCAACCACTACGTCGGCTTCGCCCAGCCGAGGGCAAGGCCAACGCTCCATTTCCGTCAACATGACTGACTCTCCTAGCTGCGGCTGGAATCTGTTTTTCCTCTTGCTGATGTCTTAAAAATTCACTTCCTGAATATCTGTTAGAGTTTGCACGCCGTTCCCAGCTCTCCGCCCCTGGCTTATTATTTTCGAGCCCGGAGCTCCCTCTCCGGCCGTTTTCCTGGCACCTTCCTCATCCACTCCTAGCTCCGGCCTATCCTAGCTCTGGCCACTCCTACCTCCGCCCCTCATAGCTCTGGCCACCCCTAACTCCAGCCTCTCCTAGCTTTTGCCACTCCTAGCTCTGGCCACTCCTAGCATTCCATACAGCGTAAGATAGAGTTTTTCTCTTCAATGAAGAGGTCCGTCCCATGGTTTTTTAGCACATGGCCCCGCTAGGCCCAGAAGCACCTCAGGAGCGAGTGCCAAGACAATAACACCCTATGGGCTCACGCATTCGGCACTCTGTCTGCCCCTCCGTATTCTCGCCAGCTGCTCGCTAAGCCTTGCTCACTACCACCAGGCTGCACCTAGCGCACTCCGACTACGACTCCCGCGATGCCGTTTTCTTCTCGCGTTGACAGACCTTCTCCCTCCGACTGAGGCCGCCCACTTCTCCTAGGTTGAGTATGTGAATGATTGCTATGACACCATTGTTGCACGTTATTCCACTCCTTCTTATGCCTCTCTCAGCTGCCTCCTAAAGTCGTCCGTGTTCTCTAACCATGGCTCGTTTGAGACATTTTCTGAGCTTGTTATTCCCCTGTACGTGTTCTCTGACCATCGGCACTAGCTTCCATACCGCTTGCACCGAGGACCAGCTTGCCCTCGCAACCCCCCTCCCCACCCCTATGTGGGTTATCCTTCAGTGGATAGTTGCTCGCCTCCTTGACCACCTCTCCATTGCCCACGCCGCATTTCTTCAAAAGCTCCATAGTGACCTTACGATCAATCTCCTTAAGAGCACTCTCACCGAGATTGAGAGTAACCTCCTCTCTGTTGCCTCTGCTGTAGTAGTAGTTCCCCATCTCTTTGAGGGGTGTACTACGCCCTTTTTTCCCACCTTTACTTCTTCCCTTGCCACTGCTGCATCGTCCTTGTTTATTTCTGAGGAGTCTGCAAGTGATTCTGCCGCTAGTTGGTAGAAATGAGGAAATGGAGGTAAGAAAGGGGGGAAGTTTGGTGGTGGCAGCAGTGGAGGTGGGGGTGGCAGAGGTGGTGGCGCCTGTGGGGCACTAGAGGCAGCATTGGAGGTGGTACTGAGCCTCTGGGCCCGACAAGAGGAGGCATTGGCCCTGGAGGTGGGACGAGAGCATGGCAGTGGCAGTAGCCAAAGCAGGTGTAGCCGCAGCTGTTGGTGCAGCCGTAGTGGCAGTCTCAGCAAAGGGGAGCTCCGAGGCAGTGGGGTCCTCGCAGTAGTGGGAACCGGGGGGTCCGAGCAATGTTGGTCGTGGTAGTGGCCCTCCCAATTGCTGGCCTCGCCGCAATGGTCACGACGTTGGCCAACTACAGGATCGAGACGGGTCCAGCTAGGGACACTGTCAGCAGGCGCTGCGACCACGCCGCTGCACGCTGTTTCAGTTGTCTCGACAACCTCTTTTGTCTCTGCTACGGACTCGTCACAATCACAATCACCGAGACGCAAATTCTGATCTCTCGTGGCCACACTGCATTTGAGATGTCCATGGATGACGGTTGTGCTGCTATGTATACCTCAGTTGGCTATAGTGCTGATAAATTTGTTTGCTTGCATGTTAGGGAATTTGCCTGTTACTAGTGTAGGTGCTTATGCAGTTGCTAGCTCAGGTGCCCCTACGGCTGATGATTGTCTTTCCTTCACGCTTGACTCTGGCTCTTCCCTGTGCTTATTCCCTAGCCACACCTCTCTCTCACCACTTTCCGCACCAGTCTCGGTTGCCCTGGCTGATCCTAAATCTGGACCTGCCGTCACTCGCAGTTTTACCACTCTCCCATGCTCGACTGCCCCTTCCGGCTCCCTCATTGGTCTCCACATCCCCTCCTTCCTTAGAATCTTGGTGGGTGTTGGACACCTTTAGGACCGTGTGGGCACAATCGATTTTCCTGCATACGAAAGGTTTGCAACCTGTTACAAACGCTGCCACTAGGTCCACTTTCCAGGGAGCCCCACTAGGTCTCTTCACACTGCACACTGCATCCGCCTAGGTAGATGCGTCTGGTCAGGTTGCTGCGTCGTGCTCCTGTCGGTCGCTCACCCACCCGACAGTCCTATGGCACACCGTCTTAGTTAGCCTTCACTCCCATGCCTCCCCCACATCTCTAGCCACGGTCTTGTCTTGAATCTCCCGTCCTTGGTTCCGTCACTAGCCCCATCGCCTGCGCTACCGTGCACCCCTTGCATCAAGAGTAGGCTACGCGGCACCCCTCACTCCCCATTGCTTGCGCCAACCACCACGCCCCTCCAGACTTTACACTTGGACATCGGGGGCCCTGTGTCGGGGCAGGAGCGCTTTGTAATGGTGGTGGTTGACGACTTTTCACGCTACACTATCGTGTTCCCCCTGCGACAGAATGCACATGTGCATGATGTCTTAATCCTGTGGTTGCTGGCTACTAGTGCCCAGCATCACCTCCATATATCTCCACTCCGACCGTGGGGGTGAGTTTTGGTCCACACTCTTGTGAGGTTCTGTACGAGCAGAGCATCACCCAGTCCTGGACATTTTCAGGCTCGTCAGTAGAATGGGGTTGCTGAGCACCGCATAGGCTTGGTCATGGAGATCGCCCGTACCTCCATGGTCCATGCCCATCCTCCCAAATTACTATGGCCCTTTGCGGTCCGCTACACCGTGCACCAGCTGAACCTCAAGCCGCGTGTCTCATAATTAGAAGCTTTACCGACTAGTTCTTAGACTGGGTCACCTGGTGTCACATCGGAGTTTTGAGTCAGGGGCTGCCCTGCGCATATCCGCTATCCTCGCGGGGACAAGCTCTCTACTGGCACCCTCCCTTGTGTCTTCCTTGGTTTCCCACTAGACGTCCCTAACTTACTGTTCTACCACCCGCTTTTTTAAAGGTTTTTAGACTATCACTTTTGAGAAGTTTGTGTCCTACTTTGTCGAAAAAACCCCACCAAGGTCTCTCGGTCCCCTCCCCTCCCCTATTCCTTTTTCCCACTCCTCCTCCTGGCCCTGCTCCTTCGGTAGTCCCACCCCATCCTTTTCCTGCCCTGTTAGGTGTGTCTCACGCTACCCTTCTCCCCTCGGTGGCACGTCACTGTTGTCTATTCACCACAGTGCCCCACGTTGTCTTCACGGTCACCACATCAACTCTTGGTGCTACCGAGACAGGTTGCAGTGTACACTCGGGGTCCTGAAGCTGGAGGTGCTGGAGTTGAGGGTACTTGAGTTGGCGGTACTTGCATTGGAGGTGTAGATTCAGGGGGTGATGAATTTGGAGGTACCGACACTGGAGGTGCTGATCTTGGAGGTGTTGGAGTTGAAATACTGGAGTTGGGAGTACTGACACCAGAGGTGCTACCTCTGGGGGTGCTGGAGTAGGAGGTGATAGAGTTGGAGGTGCTGGTTCTAGGTGTGCTGAAGCTGGAGGTGCTAAAGTTGGAGAAGCTAGTGCTACGACCTCAGACTAGACCACATTACAAGATGAGGTTTCAGCGTCAGCAGCAACAGCAATAGCAGCCGCAACCGTCGTAGCAGCAGCAGCAGCAGAAGCAGCTACAACCGCTGCAGCAGTAGCCGCAGCAGTAGCAGCAGCCACTACTTCAGCAGTCGTCGCCACCAATGAGTGGTTTCCAGACCCTTGGTCTTCCTTCCTCCTCTCTTGACCACTCACCATCTCCTCCTCACGGTCCCACCTTTTCTCCTCAGGACTCGTCTCTTGCTCAGTCTCCTCCTCAGAGACGGCCACCCCCTCCTTTTGCAAGGTCCCCTTGGAGAACTTGTTGTTCCCCGGGTGCTCATCCCTCGTCTCCTGTTCGGGACCTCCGGTCTATTTCCCGTCGCCCTAGACCTCCTCATTCACTGCCTCCATGTGACCTCCAGTTGCCTCTTTTGTCAGCTCTCGTCGTTTCCTCACTGTCTCTCACTGACTATTACCGTACTGCTCGCCCTGTCATCTTACGTGTTCTCTCCTGTGAGGATCTGGTTCAGGAAAGATAAATATATTCAATGATTCACCTGGGTACAAGGCGAGGCTATATATAGGCTCGACAAAAAGGCAGTAACCCGAGTGTTACTAGAAGGTTCCGCGGGTCGCGAAGCATCCCGAACGGGTCCTTCCCGAATTCGGTAGAAGGCAATTCAGTGGCAACCGAAAAGCCTAGAATTCGATGCACTCAACATAGTTCGGTGCTTATAACTACAATAAATATAGTAAAGCAGCGAACCTAGGAAATCAAGAAAAGGCAACCAAATTAAAGCAAAGCTAAGCTAGATGATGCATAATAAAGCAAGCCAGTAAAGTCTAGCAAAGTCGTCGTACTCTCACACGAAACTGGGTGGCATGAGAAACACCCTGCTTGACAAGATAATCCTTGAGAGCAAGGCGTGCATTGCCTATATCAGATTCTGCAACCCAACTATGCCCCGATGGGTCATATCATTTCCAGAGTATCAAGAACTTGAGTGTGTTGCCATGTCTGCATCGATGAGCGAGAACTCGTTCCACCTCGTACTCTGGTTCCTCTTGTACGAGAACAGCTGGTGGTGGCGGTAGATGTCATCTTGTAAACTGTTGGTTGGGGTCCTTGTAGGGCTTCAGCAGCTGAACATGGAAAGCATTATGAAGCTTCCACGTAGTAGGTAAGCGCAAGCGGAATGTAACTGGTGTCACCATCGCCTCAACGCGAAAGGGACCACAGAAGCAAGGCCGGAGCTTAGATGGAAGATGGGACAAGTCCAAGTTGCGTGTGTCGAGAAGAACCTGATCCCCGACTGCTACAGAGTGATCTCGTCACTGTTGATCGGCATACTGCTTCTGGGAGTTCTGCATCGTGGTGAGACGTCGTTGAGTCTTCTCCCATAGCTGCTGCATGGTGGTGACGAAGTCGTGTGCGGCTTGGACGTGTGCCGGTGTGGTTGGCTGCTGTGGTGTAAGTGGTTCCCGTCCGTAACACAGGAAGAAAGGAGTTTTTCCTGTGGTCGCATGTGATGCGTTGTTGTAAACGAACTCAAGCATTGGTAACTGTAGATCCCAGTGGCTGATGTCGTCTTTGCAAGCTGTGTGCAGTAACTGTTCAACCACCTGATTGAGTCGCTCAGTCTGTCCGTCAGTCTGGGGGTGGTACGCTGAAGACATCGCAAGCTTAGTCCCCAACAATCCCATGAGTTCCTTCCAAAACTTACTCGTGAATTTTGGGTCTCTTGAGACAAGTGTAGCGGGGATGCCGTGGATGGTGATGATGCGGTCGAAGAAGAGGCGCGCAGTTGCTTCAGCAGTAGCAGTGGCGTTGGTCGGGATGAAGTGCCCTAGTTTAAAAAACTTGTCGATCACCACGAGTATAGCGTCATGCCCTCGTGAGGTCGAAGGAAGCCCAGTAATGAAGTCTAGGCTGAAGACTTGCCATGGCTGCTCTGGTACGGGTAGAGGCTGAAGTAACCTTGCTTTTTTCTGCTTGCTACTCTTCATCCGCTGGCACGTGTCGCAAGAGGTGACGAACTGCTGCACGTCTGCTGCCATCCGGGGCCAGTAGTAATACTTCGCTATTCCCGCTAACGTCTTGTTGCTCCCGAAATGTCCCATGGGTGCCACGTCGTGAAACTCCTTTAGTAAGATCTGTCGGAGCGAGGCATAGTTCGGTACCCAAATCTTTCCTGATCCCTTTCTTACAGCTAGGTCCTTCTCCCACTGTAACAGCTTCTCCTGAGCCTGAAACCTTCACCTAAAACTTTGCACCTATGTAGGCTTCACATGTGGGGAACGGCTGGGAGCCTTTAAACAGGGCTGCTGGGAGAGAATGTTAACTCCTCGAAATGCTCGACCCTTATCAGCGCTCCGAAGTAGGGTCTCCATATTACCCAGTACCGGTTTAATTTTTTACTCTCCCTTAATAGAGGCTTGAAAACCTTGAGAAGTAATATTCTTACTTGTCGGGGTGTACGGTTAGTTTCCCAATTAGTGCAGGGTCTTGTTTCGCGTAGTCTCCTTTTGTCTTGGCGATTTCCCGTGGTGCTCACTGGTCGTGACGTTTCAAATTCGCTCCACCATATTCTCCTTTTTCGCCCTCTCCAAAGTAGCTTCGGGGGTGCCGCACTGTTCTTGTCCCTCAACTTCGCATGCCTTTTCTTCATTTTCCAACACGCCAAGATACGATGTCCTGTAGCGCCGCAAAATTCGCACGTCGCATTTGTTACTATCTGCTGCGTCGCATCGTCCTTGTCGTTCTCCATCGGGTCGGCAGTCGTGGGTGGTGCCAATCACCCCAAGCCACTATTTGACTTGTGTCGTGTTCCGTAGTAGTTACTGTTCATCCCGTCGAACTGTTTGATCAGTGCTACCCGAAACTGCGTCCACGTCTTTTCGCCGGGATAATTTTGTTGCTATACCACTCTAAATTTGGGCCTTGTAACAGTGCTACTGCGAGCCGTATGCGCATTGCGTCTTGGGTAGGGGTCGTGCATCCAACGGCTTCGAAATAAAATTTGAGATCAGCTACGAATCGACGAATGTCGCTTCATTTAGCTATAGGATCGAAAGCGTCTGGTTGTCTCAGCTTCGCCGCTTCGAGATTAATTGTAGCTGATGCCGCTATCACAGATAAATTTGTCGGTGTCGCCGTCGTCGTCAGTTGCTGCTGCTGCTGCTGCTGCTACGGCTACCGATTGGTTCACAAGGAGTTTTTTTAGTCGTGGGAGTGCCGCATGTATCTGCTTATGCTCGGCACATTTGGAGATTTATAAAAAGATGCGCGACGAAAATAAATGAATTATAGGTTTTGGTCGACTTACTGCGAGTCGAATCGACTGTAGAATCGACGAGCGCGAATTCTGTAGGTTGCGTAATCCTCCCTTAGTAAAAATGTGCGTTCGATCTCGGCCGTTGAAGAAAAATTGATCGATCTGACGGTCGAAATTCCAACTTTTTCACATATAAATCTGAGGGGGACTTGGAAAATTGCGCCGAACTGGTTTTACATACCCGTATTGGCGCTTTCATCGTCGCCCCTACGGTTGAAGACCTCGCGTGTAAACCCGCTCTGATTACCAAGTGTGAGGATCTGGTTCAAGAAAGTTAAATATATTCAATGATTCACCCGAGTACAAGGCGAGGCTATATATAGACTCGACACGAAGGCAGTAACCGAGGTGTTACTTGAAGGTTTCGCGGGTTGCGAAGTGTCCCGAACGGGTCCTTCTCGAATTCGGTAGAAGGCAATTCGGTGGCAACCGAAAATCATAGAAACCAGTGCACTCAACCTAGTTCAGTGCCTATAACTATAATGAATATAATAAACGCAACGAACATAGGAAATCAAGAAAAGAGAGCAAAATAAAGCAAAGCTAAGCTAGATGCAGCATAATAAAGCATAATCAAGCCAGTGAATTCTAGCAAATCTATCGTACTCTCACATCTCCTCTCTTGTTACGGACACTACTACCTCTCCGTCATCTCTCTTGGCTTTTGTTGCCGCTCTCATTGACTTTGCCGCCACTCACCTCCTTCACAATGCCACCTGCTTAGTGTCTGCTCCTCCTTCCCGTCCTCAGTACGATGAGGGTGAATGTGCCCTTGGCTGTGGCGTCCCTAGAGGATAGGCAGTTTGAGCTGGAGTTCTCGTAGCTGCCTGACCACCTGCTCCGTGGCGAGAGGCTTCAGTCGGTTTGAGCGAGTATACTTCTTCCTTGAGGGAGTACACTACTTTTCAGATGTTACTATACATGGAAGCATAGCAAAACTATGACCTGTACGCTCTAGACTTCCCTATTGCTTTCTTTGAAGGTAGCTTGCACGAGAAGATCTGATTGCGCCGTCCTCTTAACTTCATTGGTAATTTCCAGCAGATGGAGCTTCGAACCTCCAGTCTACGGTCTCCGCCAATCGCCTCGTGAGTGGCACGATACTCTCCGCTCCACTCTTGCTGATCTCGGGTTCTGTCCTTCGTCCGCCAAACCGTCGCCAAGTCGACTCCTTTCTTTGTTTTCGTCTACGTGGATGACAGGACTTCGCTACTACAAACAGGGTTTCTCTAGCTGCAGCGAAGGGCGAACTGCAGAAGTGATACATCCACACTGACCTGGGTGAACTGCGCAGCTACCTTGGCTTACAGATCACCAGGGACGGAACTGCTGACACCATCACATTGATTCAATCGCACATGGTCCAATAGGTCTTTCAGTGGTTCGACCTTTAGGTCTCCTCCACACAACTCACTCCTCTTGCTGTTGACCAATGACTCACTGCTTCTGTTTCTGCGAGCCTGTTCAGCCGAGTGGTTGCTATGCAGATCTTGTGGGTTGCGTCATGTACCTGATGACATGCACTCAACATGACCTCGCCTATTCTCTTAGCATTCTGGCTCACTTTGTTGTGAATGGGAGACACCGTTTTGTTCACTGGACAGCTTCGGCTCTGGAGCTGTCTCGTGGAGGTCTACTCGATCGCCGTCTATGGCACATCCCTATGCTGAGGCTGAGATCTACGCCAGTTCCATGGCTGCTAAGGAGCTCCGCTGGTTGACTTTCTAGCTCAAGTCCAACCTTGTTCCTTGACAATGAGGCCATGACCCTCTTGTGTCAAAAGCCTAAACCGGAGAGCAGAGTGAAACACATCCATCTGTGGAATAACCTATTCCGAGAGCTGCCACGTGATCACACGCGCTTGGTCTTTGTGGCCAATACTACAGACATCTTCACCACCTAGTGAGCATCACAGATTCCGCTCATATCATTTTCTTGTTTAGCCACGCCCTGTTTTCTTTAGGGTTGTCTTGCTTGATTTGTTGCGCACATGTATTTATATAATCTCTTGAACTGGCCTTGTTGTCAAACATTGTATGTTTAAGTTGTGTAGGCTGTAGTGGGTTTCACCTTAGAGGGTACACAAACTTAGGGTTTCCTACTTGTACCCAACTTTCTGCTAGTTGATTTATTATTGCGTCATTCATTCTGACATGGTTTCAGAGCAGGTCCTTCGCTAGGACCTAATTTTTTTTAGGGCCCACCACTACTGACTGCCTACTAGCGCCTTCGTGCGCCCTACTGTCGGAGCGCTCCCTAGCGCCTCCCCCCCCAGCGCCCTCGTGCGCCTCTCTTTCACGGCCCCTTAAGGCCCCGTCGACCCCGCGTGCCGCCCCTTAGCGACCCGCGCGCCGCCCCTTAGAGGCCCCGCTGGCCCCGTCGACCCCGCGCGCGCCCCGCTTAGAGGCCCCGTCGGCCCGTCGACCCCGCGCGCGCCCCACTTAGAGGCCCCGTCGGCCCCGTCGACCCCGCGCGCGCCCCGCTTAGAGGCCCCGCTGGCCCTGTCGACCCCGCGCGCACCCCGCCCCTTAGAGGCCCCGCTGGCCCCGTCGACCCCGCGCGCACTCCGCTTAGAGGCCCCGCTGGCCCCGTCGACCCCGCGCGCGCCCCGCTTAGAGGCCCCGCTGGCCCCGTCGACCCCGCGCGCGCCCAGCTTAGAGGCCTCATCGGCCTCGTCGACCCCGCACCCACCCCGCCTAGAGGCCCCTCTGGCCCCGTCTTCCCCGTTGACCCCACGCGCACCTACGCCTTAGCGCCCCCGTCGCCCCTTACCGCCTCGCACGCGACAGCCCTACCTGAGTCGCGCTGCCTACTGCTGTTAGGGTGCACCTACTGCTCCTACTGCTACTATGGCTAGCCCTCCTGTGCTAGCTTTCGATGCTGAGGGCCGCCCAGTGAAGTTTGAAACCTGACTTGATGACCTGCACCTCTTCCTACAGCTCACTGCCAAGGAGGATATCTCACTGTACGACCATGCCCTAGGCCATGCTACTGCCCCTGCTGCTACTGCTGACAGCACTGCCCGCTCACAGTGGCAGACTCGTGACGCCCACGCTTGCTTTGCTATTCGCAACTCCCTGCCGATAGATGAGCGCGAGCACTTTGGCCAGCACAAGACTGCTAAGGAACTGTACACGGCTGACGTTGCCCGCTACTCCTCACCTGCTTCTGCCGCACTAGGCCGCCTCTCACTCCCCTACCTGTTCCCCGACCTGGCCTCCTTTCACACAGTTGCTGACCTCATCACGCACCTCAAAACTAGTGAGGCCCGCTTCCGTGCCGCTATGCCCGATGAGTTCCTTGCTAAGAACCCCCCCCCCGCTCTGGCTCACTCTCTACCACCTAGTCACCCGTCTCCCTGACTCTCTGCGTGCAGTCAGGGATCACTTCCTAGCTCGCTGCCCCACTGAGCTCACCATTGCCCTCATCGAGAAGAAACTCCTTGCAGCTGAGGCTAGTATAGTTGCTGTAGGTGCCTCTCGTGGCGACCCCCGCACCCCTTTCTTTGAGGGGTGTTCCCCTTCCCCCCTTCTTCCCTCTGTAGCCTCTGCTTCTGCTGTCGACCTCCTTGGTGCTGAGAAGGTCGGGACTGCGTCTGCTTCGAGCGGGCGCCGCAGGGGCAAAGGGGGCAAGGGAGGCGGAGGTGACGGCGGGGGAGGCGGTGGTGGAGGCGGTGGCGACGGTGGGGGTGGTGGTGGGGCTGGAGGGACTGGTGGCAGCGGTGGGGGTGGTGACGGCAGCGGCGGGGGCGGTGGCAGGGGCGGGGGCGGTGGTGGGGGCGGCGGTGGTCGCGGAGGCGGCAGGGGAGGGGGTGGTCGAGGAGGTGGCGGCGGCGGTGGTGGTCGTGGAGGCGCTGGCAGTGGCCAGAGCCAGCAGCACACTCCGTCACCCCAGGAGGCCCGTGAGTGGTACTCTCAGCACGGGGGGGGGAGGGGTGGACTTAGCTGCACGTACGTCATCCGCACTGGTGACCGCACTGGTCAGACGTGTGGGAGGGCGCACACCACGCAGCGCTGCTTCTCTCGCCTCGATGACGCCTGGCGTACTCAGTTCCCTGATGCCACTGAGCTGCCCCGCTGGTTTGATCTGATGAAGAAGGGAGTTGATATCTATGCTCTAGACTTTGATGCTATTCTCACTGCCATGTATGTGATGTCTACTAGTGGAGAGGGTGCTCAGTACCTGTGTGTTCCGCCCGACCCGGGCATTCGGACCAGTGAGGCTGCTGCTCTAGGTGCTAGTGAGACTGCCACTCTAGGTACTCGCGTGTCTACTACCCCAGGTGCTGGTGCGGCTGCTGCTCTAGGTGCTCGTGAGTCTGTGCCCCCTGGTACTGAGTCGACTGCGGCACTGCACACCTTCACACTGGACTCAGGTGCTTCTCGCTGTTTCTTTCGTGACCGCACTGTCCTTGAGCCACTCGCTCGGCCAGTTGCTGTCTCCCTCGCTGACCCCTCTGGGGGTCCGGTCATTGCGACCTCCTCCACTGTCCTTCCTTGTCCTGCGGTCCCGTCGGGCACACTGTCAGGTCTCCACCTCCCCTCGTTCTCTACGAACTTGGTGGCGGGTTGTGCGCTCCAGGACGGGGGTGTTCACCAGTTCACCCCTGCCTACGAGCGCGTGACACACTGCACGTGTGCTCGGACGGGCCGTCACCTGGCTACCTTCACTCGGCAGCCGGGGTCGGACCTGTACACACTGACCACTGAGTCCCCTCAGGTAGCTGCGTCCGCGTCTGCGTCTGCGTCAGGTCAGCTGTCGGCCCCCTGCTCGTGTCGCTCTCTGGCGCACGAGACCGTCCTCTGGCACCACCGACTTGGTCACCCGTCTGTGCAGCGCCTTCGTGCCATGCACAAACGGTACCTTGTCTCTGGTCTTCCCAGGGTTCTCCCTCCCTCGCCTGCTCCTCCCTGTCTTCCCTGTGTCGAGGGGCGGCAGCGCGCCGCTCCTCACTCCTCCTCTTTTCCCTCGATGATTGCTCCCTTGCAGACGCTCCACATGGACGTGTGGGGCCCAGCCCGCGTCCGTGGACAGGGTCAGGAGAGGTACTTCCTGATCGTTGTTGACGACTTCTTGCGCTACACCACGGTCTTCCCCTTGCGCACCAAGGGTGAGGTCCCTGATGTCTTGATCCCTTGGATCCGCAGAGCTCGTCTCCAGCTCAGCGAGCGTTTCCGCTCGGACTTTCCTGTCCTGCGTTTGCACTCTGACAGAGGTGGTGAGTTCTCCTCCGACCTCTTGGCAGCCTACTGTGCGGAGCACGGCATTGAGCAGTCGTTCACGCTTCCGGCCTCTCCACAGCAGAATGGGGTTGCTGAGCGCCGCATTGGCTTGGTCATGGAGGTCGCTCGTACCTCCTTGATCCATGCGGCTGCCCCCCACTTTCTGTGGCCGTTTGCGGTCCGATACGCTGCGCATCAGCTCAACCTCTGGCCCCGTGTCTTCTTGCCGGAGACTTCCCCGACACTGCGTTGGACGGGAGAAGTTGGAGATGCGTCGCGTTTTCGGGTCTGGGGATCTCGAGCCTTTGTCCGCGATACGTCCGCGCTGTTCCTTGTGTCTTCCTTGGCTTTGTCCCGGACGCGTCTGGTTGGCAGTTTTACCACGCCACCTCGCGCCGTGTCCTGCCCTCTCAGGACGTCACTTTTGACGAGTCCGTCCCCTACTACCGCCTCTTCCCCTACCGCACTGCCCCGCTCCCCCCCCCCCCGCCTCTCTTCCTAGCTCCAGGTGCTGCTGTACTAGACCCCCTCCCCCCTCAGGGTGCCGCTCCCTCAGGTGTGTCCCAGGTAGGCCCGGTGGAGCCTGTCGAGGTAGCTGTCGACTCTCGTCCTGCTAGGGGTGCTGAGTCCGAGCGTGCGGAGCCTGGGAGTGCGGAGCCTGGGGGAGCTGAGTCTGGGGTTGCGGAGTCTGGGGGTGCTGAGCCTGGGGGTGCTGAGCCTGGGGGTGCGGAGTCTGGGGGTACTGAGTCTGGGGGTGCTGAGTCTGGAGGTGCTGAGCCTGGGAGTGCTACACCTGGAGGAGCCCTCTCCTCACAGCAGCTGCAGGAGAGGTACTTACAGTACTGCAGCCTCAGGAGAGGTGCTTCTGGAGCCAGGAGTGCTGCTGGAGCTGGTACTAGTGCTTCCCCTCCTAGACGGGAGCTGCCCTCCCTTCAGCGGATCCGAGAGTGGTACACGCGGCGCTGCAGTCTTCGGAGTGGCGCTCCTGGTGTCGCGGACCCTGGAGTTGGAGCTGCTGCTGGTGCTGCGGACCCTGGAGTTGGAGCTGCTGCTGGTGCTGCGGACCCTGGAGTTGGAGCTGCTACTGGTGCTGCGGACCCTGGGGTTGGAGCTGCTGCTGGTGCTGCGGACCCTGGAGTTGGAGCTGCTACTGGTGCTGCGGACCCTGGAGTTGGAGCTGTGGCTGGTGCTGAGGACCCGGGCGTTGGAGCTGCTACTGGTGCTGCGGACCCTGGAGTTGGAGCTGTGGCTGGTGCTGCGGACCCGGACGTTGGAGCTGCTGCTGGTGCTGAGGACCCTGGCGCTGGTGTCTCTGCTGGTTCTGGAGACGCTGCGCGGCCGCGACCGTACTTCGTGCCGCTCCTTCAGCAGGTTCTTGGTCAGACTCCTCCTCCTTGTCCTCCTCCCTCCTTAGAGTGTCCTCCGCCTGTCCAGTCGCAGTCACAGTTACCACCTCCTTAGAGTGTCCTCCGCCTCGCCTCTCCCTGGTCCTTCTCCTTACACTGGTCCCACAGGAGGTCTTACGGAGCGTCGTGAGCCTGAGTCTCGTCCTGTGTCGCCTGCGTCTCGCTCTGCGTCGCCTGTTTGTACTGCTCGCACTGGTCGTCGTGTCCCACGTGAGCGTCCTCCTCCTGTCCCTGGCACTCACTCCATGACTCTGCGTCCCTCCACTGCTCCTCAGCGTGTCCCTCTGCCGTCTCCTCCTGCGTCCTCTTTGCCTCACGTTCCGGACCCTGAGTCTGACCGGTTTCGTGCTGCGCACCCTACTGTCACGCGTCTGTTAGCCACTGTTGTCACTGACCCGTCGTTTGAGTCTACTGCTGCGTCTGCCTTAGTCGCTGAACTTGTTGACTTTGCTGCTGCCTGTCGTCTAGACTACGCCGCTAGTCTTGTTGCTAAGTCTGAGTCTGTCTGTCCTCCGTCCGTCGGGGGTGAGTGTGCTCTTGGCACGGACGTCCTTGAGGACAGACAGGAGGAGTTCCAGTGCTTTGCTGCTGCTTTGCCCCATCTCGTGTCCGTGATAGTTGCCCCTGAGGGAGACCCGGATGCACCAGACATCCCGACTCCGCGCTCTTACGCGGAGGCGATAGAGGGTCCCTACTCTTCTCAGTGGCAGACAGCCATGGACGCGGAGATGGCTTCCTGGAAGTCCACAGGCACCTACGTCGACGAGGTTCCCCCACCTGGGGCGAACATCGTCAATGGCATGTGGATTTTCAGGGTGAAGCGGCCGCCGGGTTCTCCTCCTGTCTTCAAGGCGCGCTACGTTGCTCGAGGCTTCAGTCAGCGAGAGGGAGTAGACTTCTTCCAGACCTTCTCCCCCACCCCGAAGATGACCACTCTTCGGGTGCTGCTGCACATAGCCGCTCAGCGCGACTACGAGCTTCACTCACTTGACTTCAGCACTGCTTTCTTACAGGGCAGCCTGCACGAGGAGATCTGGCTGCGCTGCCCTCCTGTCTTCACTTGGTCGTTTCCTCCTGGTACCCAGTGGAGCCTCCGGCGGCCGGTCTACGGTCTCCGCCAGGCGCCACGTGAGTGGCACGACACACTGAATACGATACTTGCGGCTCTTGGGTTCGCTCCTTCTGCTGCTGACCCGTCGCTGTTTCTGCGCACTGACACGTCGCTGCCGCCGTTTTACATCCTCGTGTACGTCGACGACTTGGTCTTTGCCACTGCTGACACTGCGGCACTCGCCCACGTGAAGTCGGAGCTGCAGAAGAGACACACGTGCACAGACCTGGGTGAACTGACAAGCTATCTTGGCTTGCGGATCACCCGGGACAGAGCACGGCGCACCATCACCTTGACTCAGTCACACATGGTGCAGCAGGTCCTTCAGCGCTTCCGCTTCACGTACTCCTCGCCTCAGTCCACTCCTCTACCTACCGGTCACTCGCTCTCAGCTCTGCCTTCGGATGAGTCTGTAGAGCCGAGTGGCCCGTATCCAGAGCTTGTGGGCTGCCTCATGTACCTGATGACCTGCACTCGACCTGACCTTGCATACCCTCTTAGCATCCTTGCACGCTATGTCGCTCCTGGCCGTCACCGGAAGGAGCACATGGATGCCGCTAAGAGGGTGTTGCGCTACTTGTGCAGTACGTTGGGCATGGGGCTAGTGCTTGGAGGGCGAGACCGAGTTGTACTCACTGGGCACTCAGACGCTTCTTGGGCGGACGACCAGGCTACTCAGCGGTTGTCTCAGGGTTACACCTTCAGTCTTGGCTCTGGTTCAGTTTCTTGGCGTTCTACACGCTCTTCTTCTGTTCTCAGCTCCAGCTGTGAGGCTGAGATCTACGCCACAGCCATGGCAGCCCAGGAGCTACGCTGGCTTACCTACCTGCTGACCGACTTGGGAGAGTGGCCTCGTTCTCCTCCAGTGCTGTACGTCGACAACAAGGCCGCCATTGTCGTGTGTAAGGAGCACAGACTGGAGCATAGAACGAAGCACATCGCTCTGCGCTACTTCCTTGCTCGAGAGTTATAGCAGCGCGGTCAGCTTCGTCTACGTTACGTGGCCACCAGGGCCAACACTGCTGATGTGTTCACCAAGGCGCTTCAGCCTTGTGACCATCATCGTTTGTGTACTCTTCTAGGCCTTGTGCCTGTTGGACCTCACTTGCTTACTTCTTGACTCTGCTTGTACTGTGATCTCTATATATATACCTGCATGTTTACACTTGCTAGGTTGTGATCACAGTATCTCTTGTTGTATTATCAAACTGCATGTGAACTGGTCTTGTGACCGCCTGCTTGTGCTCGGAATTTGTGTGGTATCCTTGAGATCCACCCTGAGCTTGTTTTGCTTTGCTTTGACTGGTCTCGTGACCCTCTGGTTGTCTCCCACTGCGCCTATGGGGGTGTGTCAAACATTGTATGTTTAAGTTGTGTAGGCTGTAGTGGGTTTCACCTTAGAGGGTACACAAACTTAGGGTTTCCTACTTGTACCCAACTTTCTGCTAGTTGATTCATTCCTGCGTCATTCATTCTGACACTTGTGGCCGTTTTTCTTAGAGGTTGGCTAGTTGTACCACCCTGAGTTGCATTTCTTGCTTGCTTGTTTTTCACTTGTCTTGTGACCTTATTGTTAGAGATTGAGGACCGAGTCTATGAAGAATAGGTGCCCAAATAACTCAAAATCGTTGGCTTCAAATTCTGGACAGAAACCGCGACTTCACAAGAAACGTCGTCGGCTAAAATTGCACCGTTAGAATTGTCTCAAACTCGAGTATGTTGTAGCCTGTAACCAGGGCTATCTTTCCCAATTTGAATCGTATCAAATGGTGGAGTAAATCTTGAGTTATGATTTTCGGCGCACTAGGGGGTATGCTGCCACAGAAACTTTAACTCAATCACAAGAGTTTCACAAGTTCACAAGAGACACACACAAGAGAGTTAGAGTAGGACTAAACCAGGTGGGAGGGAAGAGGAGGACGAGAGGGAAGGTCCCAAGAGAGTCCCCAACCAAGGAAACCCCATGCCACACAATTCCCCTCTCCATAGGCAACCCCACTTTCACATTTGTCACTTTCCCAACTCATGCCATCCACCTCAACCCACTTGGCCACACTTGCCAACCTGGTTTGGCTTCTCCCAACCACATGGCAGCAATCTACAGTGATGGGACCGAATTTCCCAACCCCAAAAGTCTGTACCCCATATTGAGTCACTCCCACAACTTCCCAAAGTCGCCGCAACCAAAGTACAGAAAGCATACGAACTCCAATGTTCGTAACTTTCTTGATCTTGCTCCGATCGCGACGATTCTTGGTTCGTCGGAAAGCTCTTGAGCAGAGAAATCACTTCAGATATCTGCTCAAGCCAAATAACATTCACACACACTCAGAAAATCCAAACCGCACAAGCATATGATGGGAGGCAGACAGACGTGAATGCGAATGATAGCATCACAACACTTATGTCTTTCATATTTGTTTTGATGCCTCTTACTTAGCCTATGGGGGTGTGTCAAATTATATTTATATCTATGTTAGTGATGTATTAGGCTATACTGAGATACAAAATATAGGGTACAAATTCTGCTCTCGACATTTTCCTACTTGTGCTCATCTCAGTCTATCTCACATCCGCTAACCTACTCCCGAGATCTTGCTCATGCCTAGTTGGATCTCCACTATGTCCTCTCAAAATCGTAAAACTGGTAAAAAATAGGCTGAAATGAACTATCCTTCTCCCGTATGCATCTCCTCCTTGCCTGCGTTTTCCCTGCGCAGTGGCGTGCCTTCTCTGTTGGCAGATTCTGATCCGCGATCGCTGCCCCCTTCTAGGGATTTTCTCTCCCTGCCAACGACTGTCTCCGTCACACCAGCTCTTGCGCGAACTTGCTCCTCTGTCTCTTCGTGCGTGCCCGCTCGATATGTTAGGTGCACTAGCGGATCTCGATCATCCATCACCGATCTGCCTTGATAGACGTAGCCTGAGCGTAAACATTGTAGATTTAAGTCTAGGGAGTCTTAATCATCCCTCACAGAAGCGACAGCAAGTTTCCTACCTGTCCTCTTTTTCGTTTGTATGCAACGAGATCCAATATACTATAGTTGGGTACTCTAGTTCTCTCTACTGCCCGTCTCCAAGATGTTGGAAAGCAATTTGGAGTATAAAAAATTAAAATACAAGCTATTTACAACCCTCTCGCTACTCCAGGCTCAGCTACCTACCCTTGCATGGTTCCAGCTTTCACCTCTTGGGTTGCGCGCGGCACCTGCAAAGGGATGGAAACTAGTCCTAAGAGGCGCTTCGGGCTCCCTGCGTACGCCAGCCCTCCTCGTTACTTGAGCCCAACCTGACCTCACATTTCGCCCCCTCCACATGTTGCCCTCGGTTCACCTTCAAACACTGCTGGTACACTCCGTCTGATGTAACCCTCAGCACATCACAAAATAAAATATTGCTTAACCAAGAAACTTATTCAAACTTACCTTCTAGATGTTGTGTTACTCACGCTAGGGCCAGCCCTGCGGGAGTTACGCGACAGCTGTGCGTCAATCGCTGTGCTCTAGTGTTGTGCGGCAGTCGCTGAGTGCGAGCCCTCGCATCTCTCAAGAACCTCTCAAGCGGTGTACCCCTTCAGCGGATGTAACTTGCACTCGTTCTTGCTAAGGGAAGTTTAGGGGGTGTATCAAATTATGCATGTACGGTATGTATGTATACATTGCTGTAGCATAGACTAATGTAGTTATTTTATTACAGCTGATGGAGGTGCACTCTGCTTACTCTTGCCTCTTGCTTGTACTGATCCCTCTGCTCTTTCCACTCAAGTCCCCATCCTTTCGCAACTTACCTAGCTTATAAACCTCTAAGCTATTTTTTTTTTAAACTCGGTGCTTTCACACGAGAGATACCGTAATCGCTCAGACATAACACCCTAGGATCCTACTATAAATACTTCAAAAATAAAAAGCTACATATTACCCGTGTGGATATATATAGCACATCTTAGTGTAAGGGTTTCTAATAAAAGGCAACTTGGGCGTTTTCATGGTCACTTTAACATCACAGGCCGAGGCGCGAATGCGAGTTTTGGCGACAACTTTATCACCCTCTTGAAGATGTCATGTGTTACCTTTGGTCACTTGTAGCAAAAAAATCACCAACGTGGCAAAATAGTGGGAGGGGGGAAATCTCGGAAAACATCAATTGAAAGTACTGTGTAATTTTGTTGAGGGAAAGATTCTAGTGTCAGATTATAAAGGGTACAACCCTTCTAGGGTTGTACTTGTATCTCCCTGGTTTCATAGTCAAACATTCCTACCACTTAGTTTTGACAGGGTTTCAAAGCAGTTAGTTTCTTAGGACCGCGTTCAGGACCTTTTTCTTTTTCTCTTTTCTTTTTTTTTTCTTTTTTCATAAGCCCGCTGTTACTACTGACCCTAGCTGCTCCACGACTTTTTTTCTGCCCTGCACGTACCCCTGTCTTGCGCGCTCTGCTGCCCTGCGCCTTGGCGCTACCCTTTCCTGCACGCTCGCGCCACCCTGCTCCGCTGCCTTGCTGCCCGAAACGCACGCCCCGCGGCTCCCGATGCCCCGCCGCCTTACGCAACGCGCGTGCTGCTACGCCGGCACTGCCCCGCTGCCCTGCGCGAAGAGCGCCCCGCGGCCCTCGCTTGTCAAACATTATATATGTTTATATTGTGTAGGCTGTAGTGGGGTAGCCAATATGGGGTACAACCCCTTGAGGGTTTTATATTCGTACCCAACTCTGATATAGTTCATTCATTTCCTGCCTAGACTTTCATTCTGACATGGTATCAGAGCAGTAGGTCCGTAGGACCGTTTTTTTTTTTCGGGCCCACCTACCGTTGCGGTTATTGAGCTGCCCCACGCCTTGACTGCGCTGCGCCGCCCGCGCGCGCCCTGCCTTGCCTGCGCTATTGCCTTGCCTGCGCTGTTGCCTTTGTCAGAATGCTATTATTGTCTAGCCTGCAGTGGGGTACTCTATAGCGAGTACAGCCCAATCTAGGGTTTGCTATTTGTACTCAACTGCCTGCTAGTTCAAACCACTCTCTCCTTTCAATCATTCTTGCCTAGTTCTTCTGACATGCTATCAGAGCAGGTCGACCCTCCTGGGTCGATCCTGTGGGTGGGCCCACCACCTAAGCCTTCCGCTGCTACTGCTACTGCTACTGCTACTCCCTGTCCGCCGCGCGCCCCGTGGCGCGCGGCGTCGAAACTAGGGTTTTCAGCCCGCCGTGCGCCCCGAGGCACGCGGCGGTTTTCTGCCCGCCGTGCGCCCCGAGGCGCGCGGCGGTTCTCTGCCCGCCGTGTGCCCCGAGGCGCGCGGCGGGTTCCTGCCCCGTCACTCGGCACGTCGCCCCCGGGAGGCGCTGCGACGGGCGACGGGGACCCGCGCGTCGCCCCCCGTCGCCCGTCGTGGCCTGCGCGCGGCCCGTACACCCGGCACGCGGCCCGTACGGGCTGCGCCAGGCCTGCGCGCGGCCCGTACGGGCTGCGCCAGGCCCGCGCGCGGCCCGTACGGGCTGCGCCAGGCCCGCGCGCGGCCCGTACGGGCTGCGCCAGGCACGCGCGCGGCCCGTACGGGAAGCGCCAGGCCCGCGCGCGGCTCGGGCCGCCTGCGCGCGGTTCGGGCGGCTCTACCAGGCCCGTGGGCGGCCCGTTCCTCGCTGCTCCTGCCCTCTCCACTGTCCCCCGTGCTTCTACCGGCGCCTCACCCCTCCTACAGCCCGTTCTCCTAAATTAGGGTTTGGGGGTGAAGAGTGTGGGGGTGGCGGCTATGGGGGTGTCGGTTGTGAGTTCCTCCCCCTGCTCCTCCTCCTCCCTCGTCTCCCTCTGCTACAGCTGCCGCTGAGGGGGGTGGTGTGTGGGAGCCTAGGGTTTGGGGTTTAAGGGGGGTACCGTCGGAGTGGAGCTAGGGTGTCAGCAGGGGGTGTGTGAGAGGGGCGTGGGACGGTCGGGGGAGATTGCGTGGAGGTAGCCGTCGTGACGCCAGCAGCGCCAGTAGTCCGGATGCCCTCGCGCGTTTCGGTAGCCCAGCGAGCCTGCTTCGCCAGTCGCCTGTGGGTCCGTTGCTCCTGTGTGTGCTCGTCGTAGCCGCGGAGCCAGATACTCCCGTAGTCCGGTGCCCTCGTGCGCTCGGTAGCCACTGTGCGCGCCGCTCCTGTTGCCCGTGTGTCTGCAGCTTCAGTCGGCGCCTTTCATCTTCTCTCCTCTCGCCAGCCCTCCTCCTCCTCGCTTGCCCTCTGTGACTGCCTCTAGCTTTGCTCATAACTGTGAACTTTAAACTATTGCTTCTTGAACTTGTGCTCAGAATGTGTGGTGACATTGTGATCCACCCTGAGCTTGTACTGCTTTGCTTGCTCTGCTGATTACACCCCACTTTGGCTATGGGGGTGTGTCAGAATGCTATTATTGTCTAGCCTGCAGTGGGGTACTCTATAGCGAGTACAGCCCAATCTAGGGTTTGCTATTTGTACTCAACTGCCTGCTAGTTCAAACCACTCTCTCCTTTCAATCATTCTTGCCTAGTTCTTCTGACAGCCTTGCCTGCGCTGCGCCGCTCGCGCGCGCCCTGCCTTTGCCTGTGCGCGCTCCCCTAGTCCCCGCGCGTCGCCTCCGCCGTTCGCGCGGCCCGCTTCTGCCCCGCACGTCGCCTCCGCCGCCCTTGCGCGGCTCGCTATTGCCCCGCGTGCCACATCCGCCGCTCGCGCAGCCCGCGGCTGCCCCGCGCGCAGCATCCGCCGTCCTCGCGCGGCCCGCTGCAGCCCCGCGCGCCGCCTTCTCCGCTCGCGCAGCCCGCGGCTGCTCCGCACGCAGCCTTCGCCGCCCTCGCGCGGCCCGCTTTTGCCCCGCGTGCTACCTCCGCCGCTAGCGCAGCCCATGGCTGCCTCGTGCGCCGCCTTACCCACCCGCGCGCCGCTTAAGCAACCTGCGCGCGCCTCAAGGCTGCCATGCGCGCCACTCTAACCGCTTGCGCGCCGACTCAGCAGCTCGTGCGCCGCCTCTGCAGCCCTGCACGCAGCTTCTCCTAGCCTGCGCTCTCCTTTGCCGCCTGCGCGCTCAGCTTACCTGCGCTGCAATCATGGCGACTCTAAATGTCCTCGCTTTCGATCCTGACGGTCGCCCGATCGAATTTGCTACTTGGTTAGATGATTTACAACTGTTTCTTATGCCTGACGCCAAAGACGGAGTTTTACTGTTCGATCACGCGTCTGGCACTTCCGTTGCACCTACAGATACTGCTACTGCTCTCGACCGCTCACAGTGGCAGACTCGCGATGCTGCTGCGCGCCTCGCTATTTGCAACCATCTGACGATCACTGAGTGCGCGCATTTTAGCCAGCATAAGACTGCTAAGGCACTGTATGGGGTTGTAGTTGCCCGCTACTCTTCCCCAGCCACTGCAGCCCTAGGTCGTCTTCTCCTACCCTACCTGTTCCCCGACCTGTCCTCGTTTACCACCGCTGAGGACCTCATCTCTCACCTTCGCGCTAGTGACACTCCCTTCCGGCCGAGTTTCTCGCCAAGAATCCCCTCCCGATGTACTTTACTCTCTACTTCCTCGTCACCCGCCTCCCTAACACTCTTCGCTCAGTCAGGGATCACGTTCTCGCCCTAGACCCTAGATCACGTTCGTTCACCGTCGATGACTTCGAGAAGCACCTCCTAGCAGCCGAAAAGAACATTCTCGCTGTAGGTGCTGCTCGTGGCACTCCTCGCACTCCCCTCTTTGAGGGGTGCTCCCCCTCCCCTCTTGCCCCCTCCTACGCCTCTGCTGCTGCTGCCATCGACTACCTTGGTGCTGAGGAGGTCGGGGCTGCTTCCGCTCCTAGCGGGAGGCGCCGCAGCGCCAGGGGCAACAGGGGTGGCAGGGGAGGTGGAGGTGGCGATGAAGGGGGCAGTGGTCGAGGCGGAGGGGGAGGTGGAGGTGGTTGGGGTGGTTGTGGGGGTGGAGGTGGTGGTGGGGGGGGGCGGTGGTACCGGGAGCAGTGGCGGTGGCAGCGGCGGTAGTGGGGGAGGAGGGAGTGGTGGTGGCAGCGGTGGTGGGGGCGGGAGTGGAATCGGCCAGAAAGGGGGCTCCGGTGGTGGCCAGGGGAAGCAGCAGCAGTAGCAGCAGCAGCAGCAGCAGCAGCAGCAGCAGCAGCAGCAGCAGCAGCAGCAGCAGCAGCAGCAGCAGCAGCAGCAGCAGCAGCAGCAGCAGCAGCAGCAGCAGCAGCAGCAGCAGCAGCACCAGCACCACCAGCAGCAGCAGCAGCAGCAGCAGCAGCAGCAGCAGTAGCAGCAGCCACAGCAGCAGCAGTAGCAGTGCCAGCGCCAGACCCCATGACTGGTACGCTCAGCGTGGGGCGTCTGGGGGTTCCGTTCGCTGCCCCTATATCATTCGCGCAGGTCCCCGCGCTGGTCGCCCATGCAACGGTTTTCTCACTGAGTACCGATGCTTTGCTCGGCTAAGCGATGCTTGGCGCGCCAAGTTTCCTGAGGCTACTGAGTTCCCCAACTGGGCAGACCTGCTTAGGCGTGATGTTCCTATCTTTGATCTTGACTATGATGCAATTCTTGCTGCCATGTATGCATTGACTGTTAGTGCTGAGGGTGACTGCTACTTGTGTATGCCGCCTGACCCAGGTATAGAGGCTGCAGCCCTAGGTGCTAGTGAGTCTGCTCTCCCTGGTACTGCGTCGGCTCAGGCCTTGCACACCTTTACACTTGACTCTGGTGCTTCTTGCTGTTTCTTTCTCGACAATACCACAGTCACTCCCCTCCCTGCACCTGTCCCTGTCTCACTGGCTGACCCCTCTGGGGGCCCAGTGCTTGCACGGTCCACTACTGTGCTTCCGTGTCTGGCGGTCCCGTCTGGTGAGCTGTCAGGTCTTCACATCCCCTGGTGAGCACCGCCATCCTTCAGGATCCATGGGTTGACACCTTTACTCCTAGAAAACAGCGGGTGACGCACTGCACGTGCTCTCGGACCGGCCGCCACCTGGCCACGTTCACACGTGCTCCTGGGTCGAGACTGTACACCCTCACTGCTGTGTCACGCTACACCCCTTTGTCTCCTCAGCTGTACGCGTCCGCTCAGGTAGCTACCCAGTGTGAGTGTCGCCGCCTGTCCCACGACACTCTCCTGTGGCACCACCGCCTTGGTCACCCCTCTCTACCCCGCCTTCGTGGCATGCACTCTCGCTCCCTGGTCTCTGGTCTTCCCAGGTCTCTGCCCGCCCTCCCTCCCTCGCCTGCGCCGCCCTGCATTCCTTGCGTCGAGGGGCGGCAGCGCGCCGCTCCTCACTCCTCCTCGTTCCCTCCCACAGAGGCTCCTCTGCAAACTCTCCACCTGGACGTGTGGGGCCCAGCCCGCGTCCAAGGGCAGGCCGCGAGCGGTACTTTCTGCTGGTCGTCGACGACTACACGCGTTACACCACGGTCTTCCTCTTGCGCAGCAAGGGGGACGTCCCTGCTGTTCTGATCCCCTGGATCCGCGCTGTTCGTCTCCAGCTTCGCGAGCTATTCGAGTCGGACTTTCCTGTCCTGCGTCTGCACTCTGACAGAGGTGGTGAGTTCTCCTCCGACCTCTTGCGAGCCTTCTGTGAGGAGCACGGCATCCGCCAGTCGTTCACGCTTCCGGCCTCTCCACAGCAGAATGGGGTTGCTGAGCGCCGCATTGGCCTAGTCATGGAGGTCGCTCGTACCTCCATGATGCATGCGGCTGCCCCCCATTTTCTGTGGCCGTTTGCGGTTCGGTACGCCGCGCATCAGCTCAACCTCTGGCCCCGTGTCTCCGTGCCGGAGACTTCGCCCACACTACGTTGGACGGGGGAGGTTGGCGATGCGTCGCGTTTCCGGGTCTGGGGTGCTCGTGCCTTTGTCCGCGATCTCACTGCAGACAAGCTCTCTGCTCGCGCGATTCCCTGTATCTTCCTTGGCTTTCCTACTGACACGCCTGGCTGAAGTTCTACGACCCCGCCTCGCGCCGTGTCTTTGCGTCTCAGGACGTCACCTTTGACGAGTCAGTCCCCTTTTACTGTCTCTTTCCCTACTGCACTAGTCCTCTCTTTCCGCCACTCTCTCTCACTCTAGGTCCTCCTCAGGTAGACCCTCTTCCCCCTCGAGGTTCTGCTCCTTTAGGTGTGTCTAAGGTAGAGCGTCCCTTGACTGAGCCTGTTGAGGTCACTGGTGACTCAGGTCCTACTTGGGGTGGTCCTGCTAGGGGTGCTGAGCCTGATTGTGCGGAGCCTAGGGGTGCGGAGCCTGGGGGTGCTGAGCCTGAGCGTGAGGAGCCTGGGGGTGCTGAGCCTGGGGGTGCTGAGCCTGGGGGTGCTGAGCCTGAGCGTGAGGAGCCTGGGGGTGCTGAGTCTGGGGGTGCTGAGCCTGGGGGTACTGCGCCTGAGGGTACTGAGGCTGCTGGTGAGCGGTCTCCGTGGAGTGGCAGCCTACGTAGTCACACTAGTCGGCATGAGCCTCTCTCCTCGCAGCAGCTACACGAGTGGTACACTCGCAGTCAGGGTCGCGCTGGAGCTCGGAGCTCTGCCGCTGGTGGCGCTACTGGCGCTGGAGCTGGGAGTGGCGCTGGTACTTTGTCTGCTGGAGTTACTAGAGTCGCTAGACCCGGAGGTGCTCGTACTGGAGGTACTAGAGCTGCTGGGGCTGGAGGTACTGCTGGACCTGGAGGTACTGCTGTCGACCCTAGTGTTGGAGGTACCAGTTCTGGGGGTGTTGCTGCTGGAAACACTAAGGCTGGGGACCCTGGGACTGGAGGTGCTGGTTCTGAGGGTGTTGCTACTGGTGGCGCTGGTACGGGAGGTACTAGCACTCGAGGTTCTGCAGCTACTGGAGGTGCTGACGCTGGAGGCCCTGGCGCTAGAGGTTCTGGAGCTACTGGAGGCGCAGGCACTGGAGGTTCTGGAGCTGCTGGTGGTGCTGGCGCTCGAGGAGCTGGAGCTGGAGGTTCTGGAGCTGCTGGAGGTGCTGGAGCTGCTGGAGGTGCTGGAGCTGCTGGTGCTGATGGCATTACACAGCCACGGCTGTTCTTCGCTCCGCCGTCTCCGTCGTCTCAGCCACCGCCTGACTCTATACTTCGTCAGGTTCTTAGCCTCCCGTTGTCTACTGGTCTTCCGTTACAGCCTGGCTCACCGCTGCCTGCTCCTTCTCCTTACACTGAGCAGACAGGAGGTCTTGCTGAGCGTCGTGAGCCTGCGTCTCGTCCTGTCTCGCCTGTTCGCACTGTTCGCACTGGTCGTACTGGTCTTCGTGTTCCTCGTGAGCGTCTGCCGGCTGTCCCCGTCACACACTTCATGGCCCTTCGTCCTTCCTCTGCTCCACAGCGTGTTCCCCTGCCGTCTCCTCCTGCGTCCTCTCTGCCTGACGTTCCGGGCATTGAGTCTGACCGGTTTTGTGCTGCACACCCTACTATCACGCGTCTGTTAGCCACTGTTGTCACTGACCCGTCGTTTGAGTCTGCTGCTGCGTCTGCCTTAGTCGCTGAGCTTGTTGACTTTGCTGCGGCCTGTCGTCTCGACTACACGGCTAGTCTTGTTGTTGAGTCTGAGTCTGTCTGTCCTCCATCTTTCGGGGGTGAGTGTGCTCTTGGCACGGACGTCCTTGAGGACAGGCATGAGGACCTTGAGTGTCTTGCAGCCGCTGCGCCTCATCTCGTGGCCATGCTGCTTGCCCCTGAGGGAGACCTGGATGCACCAGACATCCCGACCCCGCGCTCTTACGCTGAGGCGATCGCGGGTGAGTACTCCTCTCAGTGGGAGACAGCCATGGACGCAGAGATGGCATTCTGGAAGTCCACAGGCACTTACGTCGATGAGGTTCCCCCTCCTTGGGCGAACATCGTCGATGGCATGTGGATTTTCAGGGTGAAGCGGCCGCCGGGTTCTCCGCCTGTCTTCAAGGCTCGTTTCTTTGCTAGAGGCTTCAGTCAGCGTGAGGGATTTAACTTCTTCCTGACCTTCTCCCCCACCCCGAAGATGACCACTCTTCGGGTGCTGCTGCACGTTGCCGCTCAGCGTGACTACGAGCTTCACTCTCTTGACTTCAGCACAGCCTTCTTACAGGGCAGCCTACACGAGGAGATCTGGCTGCGCCGCCCACCTGGCTTCACTGGGTCGTTTCCTCCTGGTACCCAGTGGAGCCTCCGTCGGCCAGTCTACGGTCTCTGCCAGGCGCCTCGTGAGTGGCACGACACACTGAGGACTATGCTTGCGGCTCTTGGGTTTGCTCCTTCGACAGCTGACCCGTCGCTGTTTCTGTGCACCGACACTTCGCTGCTGCCGTTCTACATCCTCGTGTACGTCGACAACTTGGTCTTTGCCACTGCTGACACTGAGGCTCTCGCCGTGGTAAAGTTGGAGCTGCAGAAGAGACACACGTGCACAGACCTGGGTGAGCTGCGCAGTTACCTTGGCTTGCAGATCACCCGGGACCGAGCGCGTCACACCATCACACTGACTCAGTCACACATGGTGCAGCAGGTCCTTCATCGCTTCGGCTTCACCTGGTCCTCGCCACAGTCCACTCCTCTGGCTACAGGTCACTCGCTCTCAGCTCCACCTTCGGACGAGTCCGTAGAGCCGAGTGGTCCTTACCCAGAGCTAGTGGGCTGCCTCATGTACCTGATGACCTGCACTCGTCCTAACCTTGCGTACCCTCTTGGCCTTCTGGCACACTATGTGGCTCCTGGTTGGCACCGAAAGGTGCACATGGATGCTGCGAAGAGGGTACTGCGCTACCTGTGCAGTACATCGGACATGGGGCTCGTGCTTGGAGGACGGGGTGACGTTGTCCTCACTGGACACTCTGACGCGTCTTGGGTTGACGACCTAGCTACGCAGCGGTCGTCACAGGGTTACACCTTCAGCCTTGGCTCCGGCTCTGTTTCGTGGCGGTCTACTCGCTCTTCCTCTCTCCTTGGCTCTAATTGTGAGGCTGCGATCTACGCCACAGCCATGGCTGAACAGGAGTTACGCCGGCTCACCTACCTGCAGACTGACTTGGGAGAGAGGCCTCATTCTCCTGCAATTTTGTACATCGACAACAAGGCCGCCATTGCCTTGTGTCAGGAGCACAGACTGGAGCACAGAACAAAGCACATCGCTCTGCGTTACTTCCTGGCTCGAGAGTTGCAGCAGCGTGGTCAGCTTCGTCTTACTCACGTGGCCACTCGGGCCAACACTGCTGATATATTCACCAAGGCATTTCCGTCTGGTGATCATCAGCGCTTTTGTACTTTGTTAGGCCTTGTGCCTACGTTTCCGCACTTGCTGTAGACTTTGCATGCACTGTGATCCATATATATATACATATATATGTATATTTATAGACATATATATATATATACCTGCATGCTTGCTCTTGCTAGGTAGTGGTCACTGTGCTGTTGCTGTTGCATATATACCTGTGCATGTACCCAACTCTGATCTAGTTGATTCATTTCCTGCCTAGACTTTCAGACATTGCTGCCTAACTGCTTGCGGCCTTACACTACATACGCCCCGTTGTGCCGCTGCCACCCTGCTGCCCTGCTCGTCACACCTTTTTGCCGCGCGCCCCTCGCTGCCCTACTGTCGCGGCCGCCCTTGCTACAGCCACGGCTGCTACTACTGCAATTGCAGCCGCTGCTACGGTCGCAACTGCAGCCACAACTACAACTGCCACCGCAACCACCGATGCCGCCTCTTCAGCCGCCGCCACTTCCGCCGCTACAGCCCCCGCTGCAGCCGCAGCTACAACCACTACTACGACCCCTGCAGCAGCCGCAACCTCTACCACTATTGCAGCAGCTGCGTGGCCTCTCCCTGCATCAGCCCTCGCTACAACCGCTACTGCCACCTTTGCAGCCGCCGCCACTGCTACCACTAAAACCGCCGCTACAGCCGCCACAGCTACCGCAGCTACTGCCACTATTGCCGCCCCTGCCGCAGCAGCCGCCCCTGCTGCCACTAGTCGTTGCTACAGCGAAAACCCCTAGCTCAGCCGCCAATGCAGCCGACGCTGTTCCCCCTGCAGTTGTCGCCACCACTACCACTTCATGCTTGCTCCCGCAGCTACAGCAGCTACTGCAACCGCAGCTATAACCGCCATAACACCCGCTACTGCAGCCGCTACAGCCACTACTGCCGCTGTTACAGCCGCTGCTGTAGCCGTTGCTAGAACCACTGCTGTCGCCCCAGCAGCCGCTGCCACTGCCGCCGCTACAACCGCCGCTATAGCCACTGTTGCAACCAACACTACAGCCGCTGCTGCAGCCGCCATTACAGCCCCCGCTACTATAGCCACTGCTTCAACCGCACCTGCCGCTAAAGCAGCCACAACCAACCTCCACAGCTGCCAAAGCTGCCCCTGCTCTTGCCGCTTTCGCTGCTATAGTTGTCGCCGCTGCAGCCTCTGCTACACTAGCGTCACACTGCCCACACTTCCTACCATGGCGACCGTCACTGTACTGTCCCTTGATGCAGAAAGCCACCAGATCGAGTATGAGTCATGGCTCGAGGACTTTCACCTTCACTTACAGAACACTACCAAAAACGATGTCTCACTTTATGGACATACTTCCCGGTCCCTTTCTGTCCCAGCTGAGACGGCCGACCGCGTAGTTCGTTCACAATTTATTTCTCGCGACGCTACCGCCCAACATTCTGTCTGCAACCACCTTCCGCTAGACCAACATACCCACTTTCACCAGCTAAAGATGGCCAACGCACTCTAAGATGTTGTAGTCAAGTTCTATTCCTCCCCCTCGCCAACCACCCTAAGTCGCCTTCTGCTACCGTTTCTCTTTCCTGAGCTCTTTGCCTTCCCCACCATCATTGATCTTATGACTCACCTCTGCTCCCCTCCCCGAATTGTACATTCCCGCCCCCCTGACTCACTTCGCGTTGTTCGTGACCACTTCCTCTCCTTGGACCCCACTGAGACCCGTCTTCTCGAGGCTAAGACCACTACCCTTGCTATAGCTACCTCCCGTGGCACTCCCGTCCCCTATTTTTTTTAGAAATGCCCCCCCTCCTTCCTAGTGCCTGCAGTTTCCTCTGCTGCTGATGATGACTTCCTTAGAGCTAAGGAGGTCGGTGCTGCGTTTGCGCCTAGTGGGAGGCGCAGCGGCAGGGGTGGGCATAAGTAAGGTGGGGGCGGTGGGGGTGGTAAAGACGGCGGTGGCAGTGGCGGGGTTGGTGGTGGTGGGGGTGGTGGAGCCGATGGTGGCGGTGGAGGTGGCGGTGGAGGTGGTGGGGGTGACGGGGGCAGTGGAGGTGGTGGATGTTAGAGACTAAGGACTGAGTCTAGAATGTTAAGGGCCAAAGTATCTCAAAATCGTTGGGCCTAGTTTCTGGACAGAAAAGTCGACTTCACAAGAAACGTCGTCGACAAAACTTGCACTGTTAGAATTCTCTCAAACTCACGTATGTTGTAGCCCTTGACCAAGGCTATCTTTCCCAATTCGAATCGTATCAATTGATGGAGTATATCTTGAGTTATCAGTTTCGACGCACTAGGGGGTAGGCTGGCACAAGCTTAACTCAATCACAATGTACTCACAAGTTCTCAAACGTTTTACACAAGAGAGTTAGAGTAGCTAGAAACCAGGTGGGAGGGGAAGAGGTGGATGAGAGGGAAGGTCCCAAGGAGTCCCCAACCAAGGAAACCCCCTATAGGAACCCCAACTTTGAACTTTGTAACTATCCCAACCTCCACAATCCACCTCACCCCACTTGGCCACACTTGCCAACCTGGTTTGGCTTCTCCCAACCAATTGGCAGCAACCTACAGTGGAGTGACGAATTTCCCAACCCCAAAAGTCTATACCCCTTATAGAGTCAGCCCCACAACTTCCCATAATGACCACAACCAAATATAAAAAAGCATACGAACTCCAACATTCGTAACTTTCTTGATCGTGCTCCGATCGCGACGATTCTTGGTTCGTCAAATAGCTCTCGAGCAGAGAAGTCATTTCAAATAACTGCTCAAGCTAGATAACATTCACACACACTCGGAAGATCCAAACCACACCAAACACAAATTCTTGCACACGCTCACACCACGCATGCAACGCACGAACATATGATGGGAGGCAGACAGACGTGAATACGAATGATAGCATCACTCAACAAACTCCCCTTCTAGCTGCCAACCATCATCCCACAAGCATTCTTGGCCAGCTTCACTGTTGACTCATTGTCACAGAAAATCACAGTCGGCTTCTTCTTGCACACTCCGATCTCCTCCAGCAAACGCCTCAGCCACACCACCTCCTTGGCCCCATGATGAAGGGCCATGTACTCGGTCTCACACGAGGACAGCCCCACCTCGTTCTGCTTCTTGCTGCGCCAGCTCACTGCACCACCTCCAAAGAGGCACACATAGCCTCCAATGCTGGTGCCATCCTCCTTCACAGAGTTGAAGCTAGCGTCGGTGTAGCAGGTCAAAAACATCTCCCCCTTGCTCAAATCAGAAGCACCTCGCAGCCTTTGCCTCACAGCACTGTACTCCAAGCCCACTGATGCCGTTGCACTCACATAGCGGACCAACCTCTTGGCCGCTTCCAGCTGCTCACGACTAGGACATGAAACCACACTTGCAAGCCGTGGTGTTGCAAATGCAATATCAGGCCAAGTGTGATTTGCCGCGTAGTTCAGCGCCCCAACCATGGAGTGAAACAGCTTCCTGTCACTCTCTCCCACCACCTCCTCATCAGCACAGGGCTCCACAGTGAACCCCGAAGGCAGTGGGGTGGCTGGCTTTCCTCCATCTTGCAGCCCATACTTCTCAGCCAGCCCCTCACAATACTTCCTCTGGTGCAACCTCAACACTCCCTTGTCAAGGTCTCTCTCCACATGCATCCCCAGGTAGTACTTAACATCTCCCATCTTAGAGCACTTGAACTGCATTTCCAGCATCTCCTCCACACGCTCAATCATTGCAGACGACTCGGAGAAAAGCAGGATGTCGTCCACGTACACCAGGAGCATGAGAAACTGCTCCTTCTCCTGCAGCAGGAACAGGCTGTGGTCGCACTCACTCTTCTTGAAACCCCCAGCCAGCAGTGTCTCCTCTAGCTTGTGGTACCATGCACGAGGAGCCTGCTTCAGGCCATAGATGGCCTTCTTCAGCCTGCACACCTTGCTGCTCCCATCATCCAACTTCTCAGGCTGCAGCATGTATAGCTCCTCCAGGATGATCCTATTGAGGAAAGCAGTTATGATGTCCATCTGCTTGATCCTCCATCCTCGATTCGCAGCCATTCCCAACATCACCCTAAGTGTAGTCCCTTTCCCCACTGGAGCAAAGAGCTCATTGAAGTCCTTCCCCTTTGTCTGCTGGAACCCCTTAGCCACAAGCCTTGACTTGTAGCGGGTCAACTTCCCGTCAGGTCCATACTTGTGCCTGAAGATCAGCTTCGAAGAGATTGCCTTCTTCCCAGGAGGCAGCTCACACAGCTCCCACGTCTCGTTCTCCAGCAGAGAATCATACTCCTCCTTCACACTCTGCTTCCACTTCTCAGCATCGGGCCCACTCAAGGCCTCGGTAAGCGTCGTGGGCTCAGGATCGGCTGCCCAGTAGCAGTGCGCTATCTCCTCCTCATCACACTGCTCAGCCACACTCCCAGCCCTTACCACCTTTGGCTTCCCAAAGCTCGGATAGGTCAGTCGGTTAGGAGGGCGCACATCCCTCCTAGGACGGTCAGCCGCGCATGCGGCACCTTGTGGAGCACCTTTCCGCCGCCGCTGCTGCTGCTGCTGCTGCTGCTGCTGCTGCTGCTGCTGCGGCGGCAGCGGCTGCTCCTCCACCTCAGGTTCTCCGCCATCCTCGGTCACCTCAGAGATCTCCTTCTCAGAGACAGAAACCTCCACCTGTCTCGAAGGCCGCTGCACCTCATCGGCCTCAATGATCAGGGGTGTCGTAGGAAGCTTCTGTTGCTGCTGCTTCCACTCCTTGTAGTACAAGGACTCGAGGAACTTCACATCCCTCGACACAGTCAGTTGCTGGCTGGTCAGTCCTACTTCAACCAGCCCTTATGATCCTTAGCAAGCCCCAAGTGCACACCTCATCTCCCGGAAGCTTCCAACTTTCCCCTCTTTTCTTTCGGCACATGAAACTCCACCATGCAGCCGAATGCTTTCAGCATGTTGACTTCTGGAGCACTCCCATACCACTTGGTGTAGGGGATCCACTGCTTGTCCCCCACAGTCGCCAGCACCCTGTTCTTCACAACGACGACCTGCCTCAGTGCAGTCACCCAAAACGGATCCGGCAGCCCTGCACGCCCAAGGAGAGTGCGAGCACCTTCCTGCAGTGTCCGGTTGAACCGCTTAGCCACGCCGTTCGGCTGCAGATTATAGGGCACTGTAAGTTGATGCTGAATCCCCTTCTTCTTCAGCACCGCCTCAAATTCGGCGCCAATGAACTCTCGCCCGTTGTCAGTGGGGATCACATTCACCTTGTGTTCGCTCTCCCTCTGAGCTATTGGCATCCACTCCTTCAAAACAGCCGCTGTCACATCCCCCTTGGTCTTGAGAGGGTACACCCACACCACATGTGTGTGGTCGTCCACAATGTTCGGGAAATAGCGGCTGCCTGAGAGCGAAGTGGCCCTCGTGGGGCCCACCACATCCATGTGCACAAGCGCGGCTGGAGCCTTGGCTGGTCCCGTGCTGCTGCTGAAGGGAAACTTCGTGAATTTGGTCTCAAGGCATGTAGGGCAGCTCCCAATCTCCTTTGCTGCCCCCTTCACCTCCAAACCCTTCGAGCTCCCATCCTTCACCAACTTCTGCAGCATCGGAATGTTGATGTGGCACAACCTCTCGTGCCACGTCTCCCAATCGGCCTCACCACTCCCAGATGAAGCCTTTGCCCATGCAGCTGTCGCATCCACACCAGCAAGCACCTCACCATGTGGCTGCTGTGGCTGCTGCACCTTCTTGACTGCATCCAAGGCCCCAGCAGTTGGTGCAGTCTCCTCTCCTCCCGCAGTTGCCTTAGCCGCTGCCGCTGCCGTTGCCGTTGCTGGTGGTTTCCCATTCCAAGGGATGATGGGCAGCTGCCACAGGTCCTTGATGCAGCTGCTCTTCTCCTCCAAATCCCACAGCAGCAACTTCCCAAGCTTCGCACGACAGCTGGTTGGGGCGAAGGTCACTTTGGCCTTGCTCTTCTGCAGCGAGCGCACAGAAAGAAGGTTAGCAGATAAGCCTTCAACCAACAGCACATTTCCAAGCCCCACAAGCTGCCCTTTGGCTCCCATCACCTTGGCATTTCCCGCACCAATCACAGGGGGCAGAGCACCTGAAGCGGCAGCCACAAACTTGATCTTCCCGGGGGGTTTCACCTCATCAAGTAAATCTGCCCGCGGAGTCATGTGACTCGTGAAACCTGAGTCTATCACCCAGTGAATGAGGGGATGCATCACAACCTTCCCAACCAAACCCACATCATCTCCACTCTCTTTCACATCCTCAACCATGAGGAACATCCCAGGGTCGGCTTTACCTTGTGCACCATCACCTTGTGCACCTGAACCTTGCACAGCGCCACCTCGTGCGCGTTCACCACTTGGCGGCTTCATGCCTGGGGTTGCCCATCCCTCAGGCCGGCTAAAACACTTGAACCACGGGTGTCCAGCCTTCTTGAAGTACCAGCACACACCCTCCATTCGGGTGCTCCCCCTGCCACCAGAGCTCCCATGCCCCTCGTTGTAGTCACCTCGGCCTCTTCCTCTGCCAAAGCCTCTCCCACGGCCTCGGCCTCTCCCTCCCCCTCTTCCTCTGCTTCCTCCTGCAGCTCCATACCCCTCAGCAGTTTTGTTGGCAGCACCACCTCCCGTGTGGCGCCTGCGGAAGTCCTCCTGCAGGATCTGCTGCCATAGCCACTCGGGCGTCCACTTGTCCTGCTGAGCGTTGAGGGTGGGGATCAGGTTGTCCCAAGAATTATCGAGCACCGAGATGATCTTGGTGCACCGCTGCAGTTCCGACACTTTGCTGCCCGCCGCCGTCATCCTCGCGTAAGTGTCCTTGATCTTGTCAAGGACCGGCTTCACATCATCTCCCGGTCGCATGGAGAGGGCAGCCAACTCCTTCTCCAACACAATCACCATCGGCAGCGTGTTGGGCTGAACCACATCGCGCAGTAGCTTCCACGCCTTAGGACCGGAGTCGTCCAACTCGACCAAGTCCTTGATGTGCTGGAACATGTCGTTGTTGACCGACTGTAGAATCAAGTCATACAGCACCGCGCTCTTCTCAATCCATCGATCGCGGGCATCACCTTCCTCCGGCATCTTCTCTTCTCCCATCGCAAGTTTCAGCAGCTTGTAGCGCTTGAAGACGCTCCTCATCCGCCCGCTCCAGTCCCCGTAGTTGGAGCCATCCAACGCCTCAATCTTGGATGGTGGCGGTTCACTCCTCTTCTCAGCTGCATCTCCACTCCCTTGATTCATTTCCTCCGTTCCCAATCAGAGGTTTCAGCTCCCCCCTTTTGCTGGTCACAATGTAGATCCACAAAATCTTCACAAACAAATTTCGGCAGAGTTTTCCCTTAGCGGAAGTCACTCCGAAGCTTCAGAGCTCCACTTAGGCACGCCCACAGGCCATGGTGGGTCTAGGAGGGTCTTCACACTTCAGTAGACTCCCCACAAAGTCCTCAATCAGCTCTGATACCACTTGTTAGAGACTAAGGACTGAGTCTAGAATGTTTAGGGGCCAAAATATCTCAAAATCGTTGGGCCTAGTTTCTGGACAGAAAAGTCGACTTCACAAGAAACGCCGTCGACAAAAATTGCACTGTTAGAATTCTCTCAAACTCAAGTATGTTGTAGCCCTTGAGCAAGGCTATCTTGCTCAATTTGAATCGTATCAAATGATGGAAAATATCTCAAGTTATCAGTTTTGACGCACTAGGGGGTAGGCTGCCACAAGCTTAACTCAAACACTTTTACTCACAAGTTCTCAAAAGTTTTACACAAGAGAGTTAGAGTAGCTAGAAATCAGGTGGGAGGGGAAGAGGTGGATGAGAGGGAAGGTCCCAAGGAGTCCCCAACCAAGGAAACCCCATAAGCAAACAATTCCCCCTCTATAGGAACCCCAACTTTGACCTTTGTCACTATCCCAACCTCCACAATCCACCTCACCCCACTTGGCCACACTTGCCAACCTGGTTTGGCTCCTCCCAACCGATTGGCAGCAATCTACAGTGGAGTGATGAATTTCCCCAACCCCAAAAGTCTCTACCCCTTATGTAGTCAGCCCCGCAACTTCCCATAATCACCACAACCAAATATCAAAAGCATACGAACTCCAACGTTCGTAACTTTCTTGATCGTGCTCCGATCGCGACGATTCTTGGTTCGTCGGAAAGCTCTCGAGCAGAAGAGTCATTTCAGATATCTGCTCAAGCAAGATAACATTCACACACACTCAGAAAATCCAAACCACACCGAACACACCTCTTGCACACGCTCACATCACGTATGCAGCGCACGAACATATGATGGGAGGCAGACAGACGTGAATGCGAATGATAGCATCACTCAACAATGGGGTTGGTGGAGAGGACATGAACGGTGGTCTGGGTGGAGGCTCGGGTTCGGTTGCCCGAGGAGCTACATCTGGCGGTATAGCTAGTGGAGGAGGAGGCGCTGGGGTTGGGCAGTAGCAGCAGCAACATGAGAAGGAGATTCTCTCACTGCAGTAGTTTCATGAGTGGGTTGCTCAGCATTGTGGCCCCGGAGGCGGTGGTCGATGCCAGTACCGCCGCTGCACGCGCAGGCAGGCAAGAGAGGTTTGTGGTAGGCAGGGGCACACTGAGGCTCGCTACTTCTACCGTCTTGATGATACCTTTTGAGCGGATTTTGTTGAGAAGGCATAGCCTTTGGCCTGATAAGGGTTGCTGAAGAAGAACATAGATGTGTTCGCTCTTAATAGGGACTAGATATATGCTGGCATGTTTGCTATGTATTTGCTTTTGCTATCTTGGCTTGCGGATCACCCGGGACAGAGCACGGCGCACCATCACCTTGACTCTGTCACACATGGTGCAGCAGATCCTTCAGCGCTTCCGCTTCACGTACTCCTCGCCTCAGTCCACTCCTCTGCCTACCGGTCACTCGCTCTCAGCTCTGCCTTCGGATGAGTCCGTAGAGCCGAGTGGCCCGTATCCAGAGCTTGTGGGCTGCCTCATGTACCTGATGACCTGCACTCGACCTGACCTTGCATACCCTCTTAGCATCCTTGCACGCTATGTCGCTCCTGGCCGTCACAGGAAGGAGCACATGGATGCTGCTAAGAGGGTGTTGCGCTACTTGTGCAGTACGTCGGGCATGGGGCTTGTGCTTGGAGGGCGAGACCGGGTTGTTCTCACAGGGCACTCAGACGCTTCTTGGGCAGACGACCAGGCTACTCAGCGGTCGTCCCAGGGTTACACCTTCAGCCTTGGCTCTGGCTCAGTTTCTTGGCGTTCTACTCGCTCTTCTTCTGTTCTCAGCTCCAGTTGTGAGGCTGAGATCTACGCCACAGCCATGGCTGCTCAGGAGCTACGCTGGCTGACCTACCTGCTGACCGACCTCGGAGAGCGGCCTCGTTCTCCTCCAGTGCTGTACGTCGACAACCAGGCTGCCATTGCCTTGTGTGAGGAGCACAGACTGGAGCACAGAACGAAGCACATCGCCCTGCGGTACTTCCTTGCTCGAGAGCTGCAGCAGCGTGGTCAGCTTTGTCTGCGTTACGTGGCCACTGAGGCCAACCTTGCTGATGTGTTCACCAAGGCGCTTCAGCCTTGTGACCATCAGCGTTTCTGTACTCTTCTAGGCCTTGTGCCTGCTGGACCTCACTTACTTACTTCTTGACTCTGCTTGTACTGTGATCTTTATATATATGCCTGCATGCTTACACTTGCTAGGTTGTGATCACAGTATCTCTTGTTATATTATCTGTCAGAAATAACTGAGCAGGAATGGTGTGACTAACAGGAACAACAGTACAAATATGAAACCCTAACCTGGTATACCCCCTAAGGTATCACCCACTACAGCCTAGAACAATATAAACATATAATGTTTGACACACCCCCATAGGCAAAGTGGGGAAGACCTAGGGGTCACAAGACCAGTCAAGGCAAAGCAAGACAACAACAAGCTCAGGGTGGACCTCAAGGGTTCCACACAAATTCCGAGCACAAACTAGCGGTCACAAGCCCAGTTCACATGCAAGTTTATAACAGATCATGATATACAATGATCACAACCTAGCAAGAGTAGACATGCAGGCATATATATATAATGATCACAGTATAAGCAAGGTCAAGAAGTGAGCAAGTGAGGTCCAGTAGGCACAAGGCCCAGAAGAGTACAAAAGCGCTGATGGTCAACAGGCGGAAGTGCCTTGGTGAACACATCAGCAAGGTTGGCCTCGGTGGCCACGTAACGCAGACGAAGCTGACCTCGCTGCTGCAGCTCTCGAGCAAGGAAGTACCGCAGAGCGATGTGCTTCGTTCAGTGCTCCAGTCTGTGCTCCTCACACAGGGCAATGGCTGCCTGGTTGTCGACGTACAGCACTGGAGGAGAACGAGGCCGCTCCCCAAGGTCGGTCAGCAGGTAGGTCAGCCAGCGTAGCTCCTGGGCAGCCATGGCTGTGGCGTAGATCTCAGCCTCGCAACTGGAGCTGAGAACAGAAGAAGAGCGTGTAGAGCGCCAAGAAACTGAGCCAGAGCCAAGGCTGAAGGAGTAACCCTGAGACGACCGCTGAGTGGCCTGGTCGTCTGCCCAAGAAGCGTCTGAGTGCCCTGTGAGAACAACTCGGTCTCGCCCTCCAAGCACAAGCCCCATGCCCGACGTACTGCACAAGTAGCGCAACACCCTCTTAGCGGCATCCATGTGCTCCTTCCTGTGACGGCCAGGAGCGACATAGCGTGCAAGGATGCTAAGAGGGTATGCAAGGTCAGGTCGAGTGCAGGTCATCAGGTACATGAGGCAGCCCACAAGCTCTGGGTACGGGCCACTCGACTCTACGGACTCATCCGAAGGCAGAGCTGAGAGCGAGTGACCGGTAGCCATAGGAGTGGACTGAGGCGAGGAGTACGTGAAGCGGAAGCGCTGGAGAACCTGCTGCACCATGTGCGACTGAGTCAGGGTGATGGTGCGCCGTGCTCTGTCCCGGGTGATCCGCAAGCCAAGATAGCTTGTCAGTTCACCCAGGTCTGTACACGTGTGTCTCCTCTGCAGCTCCGACTTCACGTAGGCGAGTCCTGCAGTGTCAGCAGTGGCAAAGACCAAGTCGTCGACGTACACGAGGATGTAGAACGGCGGCAGCGAAGTGTCGGTGCGCAAGAACAGCGACGGGTCAGCTGTAGAAGGTGCGAACCCAAGAGTCGCAAGTGTCGTCCTCAGTGTGTCGTGCCACTCACGTGGTGCCTGGCGGAGACCGTAGACCGGCCGCTGAAGCCTCCACTGGGTGCCAGGAGGAACCGGCCCAGTGAAGCCAGGAGGGCGGCGCAGCCAGATCTCCTCGTGCAGGCTGCCCTGCAAGAAAGCAGTGCTGAAGTCAAGTGAGTGAAGCTCGTAGTCGCGCTGAGCGGCTATGTGTAGCAGCACCCGAAGAGTGGTCATCTTCGGGGTGGGGGAGAAGGTTTGGAAGAAGTCTACTCCCTCTCGCTGACTGAAGCCTCGAGCCACGTAGCGCGCCTTGAAGACAGGCGGAGAACCCGGCGGCCGCTTCACCCTGAAAATCCACATGCCACTGACGATGTTCGCCCCAGGAGGGGGGACGTCGTCGACGTAGGTGCGTGTGGACTTCCAGGAAGCCATCTCTGCGTCCATGGCTGTCTGCCACTGAGAGGAGTAGGGACCCGCCATCGCCTCAGCGTAAGTGCGCGGGGTCGGGATGTCTGGTGCATCCGGGTCTCCCTCAGGGGCAACTAGCATGGACACGAGATGGGGCAAAGCAGCAGCAAAGCAATGGAACTCCTCCTGTCTGTCCTCAAGGACGTCCGTGCCAAGAGCACACGCACCCCCGACGGACGGAGGATAGGCACACTCAGACTCAGACTCAGCCACTAGGCTAGCAGCGTAGTCTAGGCGACAGCAAGCAGCAAAGTCAACTAACTCAGCGACCAGAGCAGACGCAGCGGCGGACTCAAAAGAAGGGTCAGTGACAACGGTAGCAAGGAGACGCGTAACAGTGGGACTGGCAGCACGACGGGCGTCAGACTCCGGGTCAGGAAGAGTAGGTAGGGAGGACGCAGGAGGAGACGGCAGCGGGACACGCTGCGGAGCAGTGGAGGGACGCAGAGTCATGTAGTGAGTGCCAGGGACAGGAGGAGGACGCTCACGTGGGACACGACGACCAGTGCGAGCGGTACGAACAGGCGACGCAGGACGAGACTCAGGCTCACGACGCTCTGTAAGACCTCCTGTGGGACCAGCGTAAGGAGAGGGAGCAGGGAGAGGCGAGGCGGGCGGTAACTGTGACTGCGGCTGGACAGGTAGAGGACCCTCGACGGAGGGAGGAGGACTAAGAGGAGGAGCCTGACCAAGAACCTGCTGAAGGAGCGGGACGAAGTACGGTCGCGGCCGCGCAGCGTCTCCAGAAGCAGCAGGGACACCAGCGGCAGCCCCAGCGCCCAAGTCCTCAGCACCAGCAGTAGCTCGAACACCCGAGTCCTCAGTACCAGCAGTAGCTCCAACGCCCTGGTCCGCAGCACCAGCAGCAGCGTCACCGGTCGGGTCCTCAGCACCAGCAGCAGCGCCACCAGTCGGGTCCGCAGCACCAGTAGCAGCTCCAACGCCCGGGTCCTCAGCACCAGTAGCAGCTCCAACGCCCGAGTCCTCAGCAGCAGCAGCAGCGCCACCGCTCGGGTCCTCAGCTCCAGCAGCAGCTCCAACGTCCGAGTCCTCTGTACCAGCAGCAGCGCCACCAGTCGGGTCCGCAGCACCAGGAGCAGCTCCAACGTCCGGGTCCTCAGCACCTGTAGCAGCTCCAACGCCCGGGTCCGCAGCGCCAGGAGGACCACTCCGAAGACTGCAGCGCCGTGTGTACCACTCTCGAATCACCTGAATGGGGGGGAGCTCCTGGGAAGGAGGGGAAGTACCGGGACGAGCTCCAGCAGCACCTCTCCGGAGGCGGCAGTACTCGAGGTACCTCTCCTGCAGCTGCTGGGAGGAGAGGGCTCCTCCAGGCGTAGCACGCTCAGGCTCAGCACCCCCAGACGTAGCACCCCCAGACTCAGCACCTCCAGGCTCCGCACCCCCAGGCTCCGCACCCCCAGGCTCAGCACCCCCAGGCTCCGTACCCCCAGGCTCAGTACCCCCAGGCTCCGCACCTCCAGGCCCAGCACCCCCAGACTCAGCACTCCCAGGCTCAGCACCCCCAGACGCAGGACGCGAGTCAACAGCTACCTTGACAGGCTCACCCGGGTCTACCTGGGACACACCTGAGGGAGCGGCACCCTGAGGGGGGAGGGGGTCGGGTACCTCAGCACCTGGAGCGAGGAAGAGCGGCGGAGGGGGGAGGGGGGCAGTGCGGTAGGGGAAGAGGCGGTAGAAGGGGACGGACTCGTCAAAAGTGACGTCCTGAGAGGCCAGAACCCGGCGCGAGGTGACGTGGTAAAACTGCCATCCAGGCGCGTCGGGAACAAAGCCAAGGAAGACACAGGGAAGAGCGCGACGGGAGAGCTTGTCCACAGACGTGTCGCGGACAAAAGCTCGGGATCCCCACACCCGGAAACGCGACGCATCGCCAACCTCTCCCGTCCACCGCAGAGTCGGGGAAGTCTCCGGCAAGGAGACACGGGGCCAGAGGTTGAGCTGATGCGCAGCGTACCGGACCGCAAACGGCCACAGAAAGTGGGGAGCAGCCGCATGGGTCAGGGAGGTACGAGCGACCTCCATGACTAAGCCAATGCGGCGCTCAGCAACCCCATTCTGCTGTGGAGAGGCCGGAAGCGTGTACGACTGCTCAATGCCGTGCTCAGCACAGTAGGCTGCCAAGAGGTCGGAGGCAAACTCACCACCTCTGTCAGAGTGCAAGCGCAGGACAGGAAAGTCCGAGTGAAAGCGCTCGCCTAGCTGGAGACGGGCTCGGCTGATCCAGGGGATCAAAACATCAGGGACGTCACCCTTGGCGCGCAAGGGGAAGACCGTGGTGTAGCGCGAGTAGTCGTCAACAACTATCAGGAAGTACCTCTCCTGACCCTGACCACGGACGCGGGCTGGGCCCCACACGTCCATGTGGAGCGTCTGCAGGGGAGCGGTCGTCGGGGGAAAGGAGGAGGAGTGAGGAGCGGCGCGCTGCCGCCCCTCGACACAGGGAATGCAGTCAGGAGCAGGGGAGTCAGGAAGGGGAGGGAGCACCCTGGGAAGACCAGCAACAAGGTCCCGTTTGTGCATGGCCCGCAGGCGCTGCACAGACGGGTGACCAAGGCGGTGGTGCCAGAGGACGGTGTCGTTCGCCAGAGAGCGACACGAGCAGGGGGCGGACAGCTGACCTGACGCTGACGCAGACGCAGCTACCTGAGGGGACTCAGTGGTCAGTGTGTACAGGTCAGACCCCGGCTCTCGAGTGAAAGTAGCTAGGTGGCGGCCCGTCCGAGCACACGTGCAGTGAGTCACACGCTCGTAGGCAGGGGTGAACTGGTGAACACCCCCGTCCTGGAGCGCACTACCTGCCACCAAGTTCGTGGAGAACGAGGGGAGGTAGAGACCTGAGAGCGTGCCGGACGGAACCGCTGGACACGGAAGGGTGGTGGAGGAGGTCGCAAGGACCGGACCCCCAGAGGGGTCAGCAAGAGAGACAGCAACCGGCCGAGCTAGAGGCTCAAGGACAGTGCGGTCACGAAAGAAAGAGCGAGAAGCACCTGAGTCCAGTGTGAAGGTGTGCAGTGCTGCAGTCGACTCAGTACCAGGGGGCACAGACGCACAAGCACCTAGAGCAGCAGCTGCAGTAGTACCTGTGGAAGCAGACACACTAGCACCTAGAGCAGCAGCGGGGCTGGCCTGAATGCCCAGGTCGGGCGGAACACGCAAGTACTGAGCACCCTCTCCACTAATAGACATCGCATACATGGCAGTGAGAATAGCATCAAAGTCCAGTGCCCAAATATCAACACCCTTCCTGAGCAGCTCAGCCCAGCGCGGCAGCTCACCCCCACCAGGAAACTGGGTGCGCCACGCATCGTTGAGGCGGGCGAAGCAGCGCTCCGTCTGGTGCGGCCCCCCACACGTCTGGCCAGTGCGGTCACCTGTACGAATAACGTACTGGCAGGTGACGCTGCGCCGCGCATACCACTCACGGGCGGCCTGAAGGGTCGGGGCAGGCTGCTGACTCTGACCGCCCCCCGGGCCTCCACGACCACCACCCCCTCCGCCTCCGCCCCGGCCACCTCCACCCCTGCCGCTGCCACGACCACCTCCGCCTCCGCTGCCACCTCCGCCCCTGTCACCACTCCCAACGCCGCTGTCACCTCCACCACTGCCGCCACTAGCCTCTCCAGTCGCACCTCCACCGCCACCACCTCCACCCCCGCCTCCTCCGCCACCACCCCCACTCCTGCCACTCCTGCCCCTGCGTCGTCCGCCTGAAGCAGACGCAGCCCCGACCTTCTCAGCACCAAGGAGGTCGACAGCAGCAGCAGAGGCGACAGAGGGGAGGAGGGGGGAAGGGGAGCACCCCTCGAAGAAGGGGCCGCGGGGGTCGCCACGAGAGGTGCCTACAGCGACGATACTAGCCTCGGCTGCAAGCAGTTCCTTCTCGAGGAGGTCTACGGTGAGCTCAGTGGGGGAGCGAGAGAGGAACTGGTCCCTGACAGGGCGCAGAGAGTCAGGGAGGCGGGTGACAACGTGGTAGAGAGTGATCCAGAGCGGGGGGGGGTTGCTAGCGAGGAACTCGTCAGGCATGGCAGCGCGAAAGCGAGCCTCACTAGTCTTAAGGTGGGTGATGAGGTCTGCGACAGTGTGAAAGGAGGCTAGGTCGGGGAACAGGTAGGGGAGAGTGAGGCGGCCTAGCGTGGCAGAAGCGGGTGAGGAGTAGCGGGCCACTACAGCTGTGTAGAGGTCCTTAGCAGTCTTGCACTGGCCGAAGTGCTCGCGCTCATCTAGCGGCAGGGAGTTGCGAATAGCAAAGCGAGCGTGCGCGTCACGGGTCTGCCACTGTGAGCGCTCAGCTGGGGGGGCAGTAGCGAGTGGGGCGGTCGCATGGCCGAGAGCGTGGTCGTACAGTGTAATATCTTCCTTGGCAGTGAGCTGTAGGAAAAGGTGCAGGTCATCTAGCCAGGTTTCGAATTTGACCGGACGGCCCTCGGCGTCGAAAGCTAGAACAGGAGGACTAGCCATAGCGACAGCGGCAGTAGTAGAAGCAGTAAAGTCACTGAAAAGGCGTGCGCAGGGTCAGCGGGGCCGGTGGGGCCTACGGACTGTAGTGGCGCACAAGCAGCAGTAGCAGGAAGTGTAGTAGTAGGATCTGCAGTGGTGCACAGGCGCAGCAGGCGGCAGCGAGAGCCGGCGCAGCAGGGGCGGGCTCAGCAGCGGTGATACGCGGGCGGCGGCGGGCGCAGCAGCGGCGGTGCGCGGGCGGCGGCGGGCTCAGCAGCGGCGGTGCGCGGGCGGCTGCGGGCTCAGCAGCGGCGGGCCGGGAGCAGGCAGCGCGCGGGCCGTGCGGGCCGTATATGAGCTGTGCGGGCAGCGTGCGGGCCGGCGGCGGTCAGCGCACGAGCCGCGCAGGCTCAGCGCGGGCTGCGCGGGCTGCTCGCGGGCTGCGTAAGCGGGTCGCGGGCGGCTCGCGGGGGTTCGCGGGCAGGTCGCGGGCTGCTCGCGGGCAGTTCGCGGGCTGTGCGCGGGCTGCGCGGGCTGGTCGCGGGCTGCGCAGGCGGTTCGCGGGCTGTGCGTGGGCGGTTCGCGGGCTGTGAGCGCGGCGCGCTGTGCGGTTCGCGGGCGGCGTGACGGGGCCGATCGGGGCGCTAAGGGGCGACGCGACGGGGGCCGTGAGAGGCCGCTAGGAAAAAAAAGTTCGACGGGGCCGCAGGGCCGCTAGATCGTGCTAGATCGACGGGGCCAGCGGGGCCGGAAACAAGCGAAGGTAAGCAGGTAGGTAAGTCGGTGGGCCCTAAGAACAGTCCTAGCGAAGGACCTGCTCTGAAACCATGTCAGAAATAACTGAGCAGGAATGGTGTGACTAACAGGAACAACAGTACAAATATGAAACCCTAACCTGGTATACCCCCTAAGGTATCACCCACTACAGCCTAGAACAATATAAACATATAATGTTTGACATTATCAACCTGCATGTGAACTGGTCTTGTGACCACTTGCTTGTGCTCGGAATTTGTGTGGTATCCTTGAGATCCACCCTGAGCTTGTTTTGCTTTGCTTTGACTGGTCTTGTGACCCCTTGTTCTCCCCCAATTTGCCTATGGGGGTGTGTCAAACATTATATATGTTGTGTTTGTTTAGGCTACAGTGGGTTAGCCTATAGGGGGTACACAATTCTAGGGTTAGGTACTTGTACTGATTTCACTGTTAGTTCAATCATTCCAGTCCGTTCATTCTGACACATGATGGTATATATAGGCTCGACACTAAGGCAGTAACCCGAGTATTACTAGAAGGTTCCGCGGGTCGCGAAGCATCTCAAACGGGTCCTTCCCGAATTCGGTAAAAGGCAATTCGGTGGCAACCGAAAAGCCTAGAATTCGGTGCACTCAACCTGGTTCGGTGCCTATAACTATAATAAATTACTCAAGCAACGAAACTAGTATATCAAGCAAAAGCAAGCAATCTAAGATAAAGCTAAGCTAAAAAATGCATAATATAGCAAGAGCAATGTCTTCGTACTCTAACACCCTTACTTGCTTGTCTCTTGACTATATCAAAAAATACATCCATGCTTATTCTTGCTAGGTTGTGATTACTACACTGTTTGCGCTATTATAACTAGCCTTGTGGCCGCGTGCTTGTGCTCGTACTTGTTTTGTTTCTTGAGCTTTGGTTTGTTTCTTCTCTAAATTGGTCTTGTAACCATTTGTTATTCTTGCTATCCCTCACTTTACCATTTATGTCAATTTATATAAAATTGTTAGTGTTTAGGTTATAAAGGGGTTGCCCATATGGGGTACAATCTCTTCAGAGTAAATATTTGTATTTCTCTTGTTTTATTGTCATGCATCCTTACAACTTGATTTTGACATATCGTGATATCCTTCTGTATTTGCACCTACTTGTTAATAGCTGTAATAAAAAATCGTAAAAAGGGTGGTCCTATAGAAAATCACACCAAATAAGGAATATAATAATAACGATGTAACTTAACTCAGGGGTTCTTTTTGTTTTGCAAGTGCTATGTCTGGGTAATTACGGTACAGTAACAGTACCATCTGGCCCCGAATAGCAGCGCATAGGCACTTATGATAAAACCAGATTTTTTAAGGCAGGCGCTTGTAATGACAAAAATGAAATTTCTTTTTCAAGGTGCCAAATTAAAGCCCTCAATAAGGCGAACACGCCTGTGTGTTGTTCACGTGGGATCATGCTTGGAATCTCGGCGAAACTTGCCGCAATTCGATTTCCCACTGCGCACAACCCGTACCGGAGCAACGCACCTGCCAGCGCTGACACGAAACCTGCCGTGCAACCCAATCAGGTTGTCATGCACTGCCAGGCAGGAGCATTTTATTCGAACCCTCTAGAATGGGGTGGAGTATGCCCTGCTATAGCAGCATGTATGGTGCCATGAACCCTTCTCTGCGGGTTCAGGCAGGATGGTTACCGTCTCTCATTAACGAGGACCGCGAGCCGCTAACCCGAAGGGGTCCTCTCCAATCTTTCATTTCTTCACCCTTCTTTAGATTTCTCATATAGCTTCCATTCTCGCCCATCTTGCTGCGAAAGCCATGGCGGAATTCACCTGCACCCACTTTTCGTTCAAAAAGAAACCTACCAGTAGGCCCGCGTATAGAGTTGGTGCTGACAGGCGCTATTCCCGTATCCCACCAGAACCATCAGAGCCACCTCAGCCTCCTGTGCCACCTCCGTCACCTGCTCCTCCTACACCTCTCGCGCCGCTTGCTCTTCCTGCTCCTCTTGCTCCTCCAAATCCGGCATTTCCTCGCCACATGGGCAATCGGCCCGTGCTCACGCTCCTGCTCCCATCGGCGTTCGACGAGTACCTATCGGAACCGGTTACCAACAAGGCCCAAGATGAATACGTAGTCGCTCAGGCATCGGCTCCACGTTGGGGCCAGCCTGAAGATTGCACATGGGACGACGACGATGCTGATGACGATGTGGCCGAAGCCGACAAGGAGTGGTGCGCTAAGCGCGACTGCGGAGATAACTACTACAACGGGAGCTAGACTACGGGCTAGGCACAGGTGCTCGTGTGATCTCTGCGTTCGTTGGTCCTTAGTCGTTTTCCTAGTGCACACACTGCTTGCTAGTTCACAAGGCAATTTGGCAAGAGTTTCACTAGAGAAAGTTGACAACAATGATACAATGAAGTTGGCTAGGCAAGACTACATCAGAGCTAGGATGCAAGCAGGTCGACTGCCAGCGCAGCACGGTCGACCGCGTGCCAGCACGACTTGGTCGACCGCGCTCCAGCAGTGCAGGGACGCGGCTTGCCAACGCTGCAGGTCGACGGCGAGACAACAGCGCAAGTCGACGGCGTGCCAGCGTTGCTCCTGCAGTCCAGCATCGCACCCGCTTCGCAGGTGCTCGTAGATGATTGGCGTGCACTGCTTCGTCACCTGCACAGCGCACACACCAAGTCCACCTCGTGCTGACGACTGCATCTGATGCACCACGTCGACCTCGGGATACCATCACCGAGGTCGTCCTCGCCAAAACCACCTGGGCGACCTTCGCAAGCCTTCGCAGCACCTCGTCACCCAGGTAACCTGGTCGACCGGGCAACCAGGTCGACCAGAGGCTCCAGTGCGTGCCCGTCGACCACCCAGGTCGACGACCACTTCCGGTCGACCTCCCAGGTCGACCACTGCCTCTGGGACGTGCCGGTCGACCTCCCAAGTCGACGGCCACCTCCAGTCGATCTCCCAAGGTCGACCACTATTCCCTGGTCGACCAGAAGGCCTGGTCGACGTCCCTGGTCGACCAGAAGGGCTGGTCGACTTCCCAGGTCGACCAGGAGGTCTGGTCGACGTCTCAGGTCGACCAGAAGGGCTGGTCGACTTCCCAGGTCGACCAGCCGAAGTTGGCGCCCTCCTGAAGTCGGCGCCCATGCAGTGGCTCCCCGTGCAGGTCGACCAACCTCGTCGACCAACTCGCCCACTGCTGCAGGTCGGCTGCACCCTACACCCAACCACGAAGTCGGCTCCGCCCAAGCGAGGACGGGGCCAACATACAACTCTCGTTGACACTCCCCTGCCGCGTTCACGCTTGGGCCCCCAGCCCACACGACAGTACTTCTCGGAGACAAGCTCGTCGACGTGCACCCAACACACAGCACGTCGTCCACCGCACCAGCCATGCAGGAGGGCATGGCACCTACTGCTGCACGTCGTCGTCGCCGTCGCCCACGTCGGCCAGACGCACTTGGCCGATGGCGACGGAGCACCGGTTGAAGGCCGGATAGTGCAGCGCCTTCGTCAGGAAGTCGGCTGGCTGCTCTGCGGTCGGGATGTACTGCAGCGCAAACTTCCCCCGCTTCACCATGTGCTGCAGCCAGGCCTGTCGCCGCTCCATGTGCTTGAGGTTGCCCGTCAACCCCATGCCCTCGGCGACCGTGATGGCCGACTTGTTGTCCACCCTCAGGACCGTCGGCTTCCCAGCATCCAGCTGCTGGAACTCTGCGAGGAGGAAGCGAAGTCGGCGTCCCTCCTTGCCGGCTTCGACGGCTGCCACGTACTCCGACTCGGTCGATGACAGCGTCGCGCACTTGATGCGCTGGCTCGACCAGGAAACTGCGGCCCCTCCGTAGACAAACACGTAGCCGCCCGTGCTCGTCCTGTTCTGCTTGTCACCAGCGTCGTCGGCGTCCACGTAGCCGACCAGCTCCAGCGACTCAGGTCCACCGCCGAACTCCAGGGCGGTGTCACGCGTGTTGGCGAGGTAGGCGAGGCAGCGGTCGACCTCGCGCCAGTGCTGGTCGCTCCTCACCGTGAGGCCGCTCCCCAGCTTGCTGTAGGCGAAGGCGATGTCCGGCCTCGTCGTCGTCGCCGCGAACTGCAGCGAGCCGACCTTCTGCCGGTACTCCTCCTCCTGTCGCTCCTGCGCCTCCTCGTCGTCGAAGGTGAGCTCGGCGTAGGCGTCGACCGAGACCGGTGCCTTTGGAGTCCGACCGCCCTGCTCCTCGTCGATGAAACGCCTACGCAGCTTGTCGGCGTAGCCCTGCTAGTGCAGCCACAGCTTCCCCGCCGACCTATCGCGCACGATCTCCAGCCCGAGGTACTTCTGCACCGGCGAGATCTCACGCAGCTCGAAGGCGGCCTCCAGCAGCTCCTTCAGCTCCTTCAGCATCGCGGGGCTGCTGCTGGCGGCGAGCAAGTCATCGACGTAGACCAGCACCCAGCAAGTCGCCCCGTCGTCGCCGACCTTGAAGTAGAGAGCCTCGTCGACCTGGCTCTTCTTCCATCCAGCGCCGACCAGCACGTCGTTGAGTGCCAAGTACCACAGCAGCGGCGACTGCTTCAGCCCGTACAGGCTCTTCAGCAGCTTGCACACCCGGCCGGTTCCGTCGTTGAAGTAGTCCGGCTGGGACATGTACAGCACCCGGTCGAGCTTGCTCTGCAGGAAGGCGTTCTTCATGTCAAGCTGCATCAGGTTGAGGTTGAGCACGGCGACGATGCTGAGGAAGATCCTCAGGGTGACGTAGCTGCCCACCGGCGCAAACGTCTCGTCGTAGTCGGCGCCGTACACCTGCGTGAAGCCCTTCACGACCAGCCTCGCCTTCTCGCGCTCGACGGTGTCGTCGATGTGGTACTTCGTCGTCAGCACCCACCGGTTCTTCATGACATTCACTCCCGGCGGGCGTTCGACCAGCTCCCACGTCCCCATGGCGATGAGACTGCGGATCTCCTCCTCCATGGCGGCCTTCACCGCCGGACCCTTCCAGCTCGCCAACGCCTCCTTCACCGTCATCGTCGAGATGTCCCAGCGGTGCTCGGGGTCGGCCAGCATGTCGGGGTCGAGCTCCGGGAACTCTTCGTCCTCGTCGGCGTCATCGTACAGTAGGTCGTCGTCCGCGTCGACCACGTCATACACTGTGGTGAAGGCGGCGGGAACAAAGAAGTCGGGAGGCCTCCGAAGTCGACCTGACTTCCGTGGTTCAGGCGGGACCGCCACCACGTCCCGGTCGGTGGACTGGTCGACCACCTTCGGATCGACCGGCTCCTCGTCGCCCAACTGCTCCCCTTCAGCTTCACCGCCGTCCTCGTCGCCCTGCTGCACCTCGGTCGGCTTCCCGGTCGACTGCTCCCCTGTGGTCAGCTCCCCTATCGTCCGCCAGGTCGCCGACTGCTCCTGGGTCGACCTCGTTGCTGCCTGCTCCCCTGTCGGCTTCACCCAAGTCGGCTGCACCTCCTCGACCTGCTCTTCCCCTATCCAGGTCGACTGCACCCCCATGTCGACCTGCTGCACGTCCCGTCGGCCACCGGCGATGCCTTTGGTCGGCGCCACAGGCGACGCCCCACTACTCCCCTCATCGCCGGAGGCCGACGGCGGAATCAGCCCACGCAGGTCGACGAGGGGAGGGGCAGGGGAGGTGGAGGAAGGGTGGACGACCCCGACGTCGTCCTCAGCAAGCTCACCGACCTCGGCAAGCAGAGGGAGAGTTGCCGTCGAGGTATCCGTCGGCGTGGCCACCAGCTTCCGCCCAGACACCGGCCCACGCTCTGACTTCCACTCCTCCAGCGACAGGTCCTCGTAGAACACCACGTCCGACGTGGTGACCACCCGGTTGGCGGCAATGTCGAGAAGCTCCCAGCCCTTGCTCGCCTCCGACACGCCGAGGTGAAGGCCCCACTTGGCCTTCGGCTGCAGCTTCCCACCACGCTGCTGCTCGGGGACGAGGAACTGTGCCATGCAGCCCCACACTCGCGCCAGCGACAAGTCGGGCTTCGTCCCGGTCAGCAGCTGGTATGGCGTCGTCCCCGGCGTCGCCGACCGCTCCAGGCAGTTGCGGATCCAGACGGCCTGCCGCAGAGCGAGGTGCCACCAGTGGTGCTGCACGCCCATGTGCAGCAGCATCGTCCGCACCGACTCCACCACCGTCCGCATCTCCCGCTCCGCCATGCCGTTCTGCTGCGGAGTGTACGGGCAGGTCAGGTCGTGGACGATCCCCTTGCCATCCACGAAGTCGGTGAACTGCTTCCCGAATAACTCCCCGCCCCGGTCCGAGCGCAACATCAGCACCGACTTCTTCGTCTGCCTCTCCACCAGCACCAGCCACTTCTGGAACTCCAGCAGCACATCCGACTTCTTGGCGACCGGCCTCACCCACACGTAGCGGGACTTACGGTCCTTCAGCAGCAAGAAGTACAGGCTGCCATCCTTGGCAGCCACCCGGAATGGCCCGCACAAGTCGATGTGAACGACGGCTAGCACGTCGGCGGCGTCGGAGCCTTGGTCAGGGAAGGTGTGCCGCGCCAGCTTCCCGCCAACGCACGAGACACATGGTGAGTCGGCGCCCGTCGCCGACTTGAGGTCCAGCCCAATGGCGACCTCGTTCTTTGCCGAGCTCCTGATGGTGTCCATGCCGACGTGCGCAAGCCGAGCATGCATCCTGTCCGGCGTCGACTTCGTCTTGGAGACGATCGCCCGCAGGGCCACAACCTCCGGCGTGGGCGACGCCGACCTCGTGGAGCAGGGACGCAGGTCGGTGCAGAGGACTCGCCCGGAGTACGTCGCCCGACCAAGCACTTCTCCTGCTGCCGAGACGAGCAGCATCCCGTCGCCGTCCTCCCGAAACTTCACGCCATGCTCCTTCAGCTGGCCGGACGACAACAGGTTGGCCCGCACACCCGGGACGTACAACACGTCGGGGATGAGAACCTGCTTCCCGGCCTCGCCTTGCAAGGCGACCGTGCCCCGGCCCTGGACGTCTTGCAGCGCCCCATTGAAGCCGCGCACGTGCTTCACGTCGCCGCTCGGCCCCAGGTCGATGAAGGCGTCCTTTGTCCCCATCAGGTGGTGGGAGCAGCCGCTGTCGAGCAGGACCACCGCCGGGTTAGCCTGCACAGCTGCCGCCACCGCCTGGAAGTCCTCGCCGGCCTCCGGCGCCAGCGAGACGGTCGGCTCCACGACGCCGACCAGAGAGCACGACGCCGACTTGTCGCCCTGCCCCTTGCCGCCAGCAGAGGAGTCGGCGTCCTTCGCCGAGGTCGACGACTTGGTCGACTGCTTCTCCTTGCGCGGCTGACTTCCTCCTCGACGAGGTCGACGACTGCCAGACCTCCCGCGGCCTCCCTTGTCGTCGTCGTCCGAGTCACTGCGGTCGGGGCACTCGAAGGAGAGGTGGTCGGGGTCGCCGCACAGCCAGCACTCCCGACGTCGACTTCCTCCTCCTCGGCCGTTGTCCTTGGTCGACTTCTTCTTGTCGACCTCCTTGGCCGACTTCGAGCCACTGCTACCACCGCCGCCAGACTGTCCACGCTGCCCCGGTCGACCGCCTTGCTTCGCCGGGGCGACGTAGTTCACCTGCGCCAAGAGCTCTTGGGACCGCTCGGCCTCCTGCATCGCCTCGTCCTGCAGGATGTACGAGGTCAACGTGTCCTCGTTGAGCGTCGCCCGCGTGCTCGACGCCATCGACAGCCGCTTCAGCAAGTTGTAGCTGCTCGGAAGTCCCTGCATGACATGGGTGATGTACGACGCCGTCGAGTACTCCGCACCGGCCATCCTGATGGTGGCGAGAATTCGCCGGGCCCGGTTGCAGTAGTCGGTCGCCGTCTCCTGGTCGCCCATACGCAGGTGTGTCAGCTGCCCCTCCAGTTGGGCGATGAACAAGTCGTCGGTGACTTGGTAGGTCGACTCAATGAAGTGCCACGCCTGGTGGCCGGCGTCGAGGTACTCCCGGCACCACTTCAAGGCGATTTGCACGCCCGGCGAGCAGCACCGTGAGATGACCGTGAAGGTCAACAGCTGCACAGCGCGGAACTCAGCTCGCAAGTCGGGGTCGCTCGGCGTCGCCACGGTACCTCGAGCGAAGCTGATCAGCCCGGCCATCTCCAGCTAGGGCTCGATGGCCTCCTTCCAGGTGAGTATGTCGGGTCGACCGACCAGCGGGGGAGTCACCGAGATCCTATCCGGCGTGAACTTAAAGTAGCCGTAGCTCGGCGCAATTCCGCCCGCCGTCACCTGGGACGCCGACATCGGCGTCAACCCGCTTCGTCGACCTCCGACGTCGCCCTGCGAGGTGCCCGCAGCCGACGTCGACCGCACCCCTCGCCCTTGAACTTCGTCGGCGTGAATCACACCACGCTGCCTCGACGTGCCTCCCACACTGCTGCCGACTTGGTCGCCTCCGGCGTTGACACCCACGTCGACGCCGCCCTCGGTGTTCACCGGTCGAGGAGAAGCAGGCCGAGAAGGGTGCTCCGTCGCCCACAAGGAACGGATGCCAGCCTCGACGACCGCCCACGGCAGGTCGCCATACTCGTTGGCCTCGTGCTTCCTCCTCGCGTTTTCCAGCCGTGCCTCCAGGGTGTCCACCACCCCCGTGTCACCTACGGCTCCTACCATAGTGACTATCGCACAGCTGCCGGCCTACGAACAACTTAGGTAAGGTGCCTACTAAGTCGACTAGACTGAAAGGTAAGTCGGGTGCCGTCCACGCTCACCGCACCATGCGGAGATAACTACTACAACGGGAGCTAGACTACGGGCTAGGCACAGGTGCTCGTGTGATCTCTGCGTTCGTTGGTCCTTAGTCGTTTTCCTAGTGAAGACACTGCTTGCTAGTTCACAAGGCAATTTGGCAAGAGTTTCACTAGAGAAAGTTGACAACAATGATACAATGAAGTTGGCTAGGCAAGACTACATCAGAGCTAGGATGCAAGCAGGTCGACTGCCAGCGCAGCACGGTCGACCGCGTGCCAGCACGACTTGGTCGACCGTGCTCCAGCAGTGCAGGGACGCGGCTTGCCAACGCTGCAGGTCGACGGCGAGACAACAGCGCAAGTCGACGGCGTGCCAGCGTTGCTCCTGCAGTCCAGCATCGCACCCGCTTCGCAGGTGCTCGTAGATGATTGGCGTGCACTGCTTCGTCACCTGCACAGCGCACACACCAAGTCCACCTCGTGCTGACGACTGCATCTGATGCACCACGTCGACCTCGGGATACCATCACCGAGGTCGTCCTCGCCAAAACCACCTGGGCGACCTTCGCAAGCCTTCGCAGCACCTCGTCACCCAGGTAACCTGGTCGACCGGGCAACCAGGTCGACCAGAGGCTCCAGTGCGTGCCCGTCGACCACCCAGGTCGACGACCACTTCCGGTCGACCTCCCAGGTCGACCACTGCCTCTGGGACGTGCCGGTCGACCTCCCAAGTCGACGGCCACCTCCAGTCGACCTCCCCAGGTCGACCACTATTCCCTGGTCGACCAGAAGGCCTGGTCGACGTCCCTGGTCGACCAGAAGGGCTGGTCGACTTCCCAGGTCGACCAGGAGGTCTGGTCGACGTCCCAGGTCGACCAGAAGGGCTGGTCGACTTCCCAGGTCGACCAGGAGGTCTGGTCGACGTCCCAGGTCGACCAGAAGGGCTGGTCGACTTCCCAGGTCGACCAGCCGAAGTTGGCGCCCTCCTGAAGTCGGCGCCCATGCAGTGGCTCCCCGTGCAGGTCGACCAACCTCGTCGACCAACTCGCCCACTGCTGCAGGTCGGCTGCACCCTACACCCAACCACGAAGTCGGCTCCGCCCAAGCGAGGACGGGGCCAACATACAACTCCCGTTGACAGCGACAACTGCGCCGGACACATAGACTGGAACTGAGGCTCGCACCACGGCCGATGTGTTTCCCGAGGGTGCCCCTGGCGGCGACATCGAAAACTGGTCTCGCGATAGGTTGCTCGAGAAAGTACCATTATCATCTAACCTCCTGTTAACCGCAAGCGGCCCCGCCCTTCTACTGAGAATCGTAATACCCGCCCACCCTCTTCCAGGCACAATATGAACCAGCAAAAGTGCCAGGCTTATACTATTCAAGAGAAAATTGCAGAGGGTCGCGCGGCTGGATGTGGCAGTGTCAGTGCGCACGTTGATTGCGAAAGTGACATCTACCAGAAGTGCCTCACGGAGTAAAAGCTCCTCAAGGAAGCTCACTTCGCACAAAAGCCCATGCACGTCCACGGGAGGTCTTCTTGGTACCGCCTGATGGAATTGAAGGTGTACCAGAAGCTACTCAACCGCTGCCGCAAGGGAACCACCTGTCGAAACAAGCAAGACAGAAGTTAGGAACAGAAAGAGAGAGAATGAACTAGCAAGAATGGGGATACAAATAGCAAACCCTAGAAGGGTTGTACTCGCTACAGAGCACCCCACTACAGGCTAGAGCATAATATTCTGACACCACCGGCAGTCTCCGTCGGCCGTCTGCAGGAGTGGCCGTAAGAATTACGGTCCTATTAGTCTAATGTCATAACCCATAAAGATGTACTAACCCATACGTCTCCCCTTCACTTTGTGTTTCACAGATGTCGTGGAGCAGTGTCGAAAGCCGGCAGTACGTCCGCAACAAGCGCCGTGAGCGCGGCATCAAGACCACTTGGATTATTAACAGTGACCAGACACCGCAGTGGCTGGAGATGCCCGCGACCTCCACCGTGGAACAGACATGCGTTTGGTCGGTGCCCATTCGGAGTGCGGGGTACCAGAAGGAGTGTGTGATCGTGATGTTGGCATGCATGGCGGATGAGGAGAAGCTCAAGCCATGGGTGTTTTTCAAACGGAAGACAGTGCCGAAGGGAGATTTCCCGCCCAGTAAGAGATGTTTCTTGATATCGTTGCTTCATTCGCTCTATTGATTATCCCCCGAGTAATAACTTTCCGATCTTGGTTGTGCAGATGTGGTCATGGCGTACCACAAGAGCGGGTGGATGGATGCCGAGGACATTATTCGATGGCTTGAGGAGTGCATCAAGCCTTTCCCAAGGCCTCGGTTCGGCAGGCAGGCAAGGAGCTCGATGTTGGTTCTCGATTCCTACCGCGGTCACCTCACAAAGGGGGTGAAGGCAAAATTCGTCGAGCTCAACATCGTGCCGGCGGTGATCCCGGCGGGCTGTATGGCGGAGGTCCAGCCCCTCGACGTCTCAATCAACAAGTCGATCAAGCCCTTCGTCCACCACCAGTACCAGAAGTGGTTTAAAGAAGAGGGCCTAGAGCGACTAACGGCGCATTCCCTCCTCCCTCCTCCCCTCCCCCCCCCCCCCCCCCCCCCACTTTGTTGATCTAACGACTTTTCCTCCTCTCTTTCTGTTGGTGCACGGAACCTCAAAAAGCCGGCTCCGGCGGTGGTTGTGAGATGGATCTTACGGGCCTGGAGGGCAGTGGCCGCCGACCTTCTCAAGCGCACCCTCCTCACTTGTGGCATCAGCAACATGCTTGACGACAATGAGGACGGGCTCACCTTGACGCATAGGCGGAGGCAGTTGCCAGCTGAAGTAGACGTCGACGATGACATCATCGCTGATGGTTTTTTTTGCAACAACTACCAGAAGTCAAAGTCTAACAAGGAGGAGTAGATTAAAGGTAGGTAGGCCAAATTCCAAAATGTGTAGCCTTTGTTAGAAATTTTTGAAAATGGTTGAAATGTTAGAACAAGTAAACTTTTGTAGGCTTGAAAAAAAACGTTTTAATTTTAAAATGTGGGTGCGTTGTTAATAAGTTTAGACTTCATTATGGGTGCGCTCTGCTAGAAACTAACGAGCAGGAATGATTGCATTGAGCAGAATGTGGGTACAAGTGCAAACCCTAAACTGGGTTGTACCCTATATGGGCTACCCCACTACAGCCTACACGGCACAGAAATGATAACAGTTTGACACACCCCCATAGGCAAAGTGGGGGAGAACCAGTGGTCACAAGACCAGTCAAGAAAGGCAAGCAAGCTCAGGGTGGATCACATAGTCAACACACATTCTGAGCACAAGCAAATGGCCACAAGGTCAGTTCACATGCAGCGTTATATAAAAAACATAGCAAAGCGTACAGTGATCACTACCTAGCAAGAGTTAGCATGCATGAACATTTATAGATCACTGTGTAAGCAAAGTCACATAGTGAGCTAGTGAGGCACAAGGCCTAACACAGTACAGAAACGCTGCTCATTACCAGGGAGAAGTGCCTTGGTGAATATATCAGCAGTGTTGGCCCGAGTGGCCACGTAAGCAACACGAAGCTGACCACAGTGCTGTAACTCTCGAGCGAGGAAGTAACGCAGAGCGATGTGCTTTGTTCTGTGCTCCAGTCTGTGCTCCTGACACAAGGAAATAGCAGCCTTGTTGTCTACATACGAAACCGGAGGAGAACGAGGCCACTCTCTCGAGTCGGTCAGCAGGTAGGTGAGCCAGCGTAACTCTTGTGCAGCCATGGCTCCTGCGTAAATCTCAGCCTCACAACTGGAGCTGAGAACAGAAGACGAGCAGGTAGACCGCCAAGAAACAGAGCCGGAGCCAAGGTTGAACGTGTAACCCTGTGAGGACCGCTGTGTAGCCAGCTTGTCAACCCAAGAAGCGTTTGAGTGTCCAGTGAGAACAACTGGACCCCGCCTTCCAAGCACGAGCCACATGCCCGATGTACTGCACAAGTAGCGCAACACCCTCTTAGCAGCCTCCTAGTGCTCTCGTCGGTGAAACCCCGGGCGCAACGTAGCGTGCCAGGATGCTAAGAGGGTAGGCAAGGTCAGGTCGAGTGCAGGCCATCAGGTACATGAGGCAGCCCACTAGCTCTGGATACGGGCCACTCAGCTCTACGGACTCGTCTGAAGGTGGAGCTGAGAGCGAGTGACCGGCAGGCAGAGGAGTGGACTGTGGCGAGGACCAAGTGAAGCCGAAGCGCTGAAGGACCTGCTGCACCATGTGTGACTAATCAGGGTGATGGTGCGCCGTTCTCTGTCCCGGGTGATCTTGTTGAGATAAGCGGTAGTCTTAGGAGCCATAGCTAGGAGAGTCCTAGCTAGGCAAGAGAGTTTAGGCGAAAGAGAGGGGTTGCACTAGCAAGAATGGGGATACAAATAGCAAACCCTAGAAGGGTTGTACTCGCTACAGAGCACCCCACTACAGGCTAGAGCATAATATTCTGACACACCCCCATAGCCAAAGTGGGGTGTAATCAGCAGAGCAAGCAAAGCAGTACAAGCTCAGGGTGGATCACAATGTCACCACACACTCTGAGCACAAGTTTAAGAAGCAATAGTTTAAAGTTCACAATTATGAGCAAAGCTAGTGGTAGTCACAACGGGGAAGTGAGGAGGAGGAGGGCTGGCGAGAGGAGAGTAGATGGGAGGCGACGACTGAAGCTGCAGTCACACGGGCAACAGACGGCTCTGGTGCGACACAGTGGCTACCGGGAGTGAGTGCCCCGGAGTACAGGAGTAACAGGCTCCGCGGCTAAGACGAGCAGCAGGAGCAACGGACCCACAGGCGACGGCGCAACCGGCTCTCTGAGCTACCGGGAGTGAGTGCCCCGGAGTACAGGCGCTGCGTACGACACGACGGCAACCTCCCCTCAACCTCCCCCAACAGTCCCACATCCCTCGACACACACCCGCTGCTACACCGCTAGCTCCACTCCCCCTTCACCCCCCCTTAGTACCACTCCGACGGCTCCAACAGGTCCACCCCCCTCAGCGGCAGCTGCAGCACAGGGAGACGGAGGAGGAGGAGGAGCAGGGAACGGCACACAGAAGCTGCACCCCCATACCCCCCAACCCCAAACCCTAATCCAGGAGAACGGGCAGAAGGAGGGGTGGGGCGCCTTCAGAAGCACGGGGGACAGCGGGGAGGACAGGGGCAGCGAAGAACGGGGCGCCCACGGGCCTGGCACAGCCTCCCGAACCGCGCGCAGGCGGTCCGAGCCGCGCGCGGGACTGGCGCAGCCCGTACGGGCCGCGCGCGTGCCTGGCGCAGCCCGTACGGGCCGCGCGCCGGGTGTACGGGCCGCGCGCAGGCCACGACGGGCGACGGGGGGCGACGCGCGGGTCCCCGTCGCCCGTCGCAGCGCCTCCCGGGGGCGACGTGCCGAGTGACGGGGCAGGAACCCGTCGCGCGCCTCGGGGCACACGGCGGGCAGAGAACCGCCGCGCGCCTCGGGGCGCACGGCGGGCAGAAAACCGCCGCGCGCCTCGGGGCGCACGGCGGGCTGAAAACCCTAGTTTCGACGCCGCGCACCACGGGGCGCGCGGCGGACAGGGAGTAGCAGTAGCAGCGGAAGCAGTGAAGTGGGCCCACAGGCCAGGAACGTTAAGCTCTGATACCATGTTGAGATAAGCGGTAGTCTTAGGAGCCATAGCTAGGAGAGTCCTAGCTAGGCAAGAGAGTTTAGGCGAAAGAGAGGGGTTGCACTAGCAAGAATGGGGATACAAATAGCAAACCCTAGAAGGGTTGTACTCACTACAGAGCACCCCACTACAGGCTAGAGCATAATATTCTGACAGATCTGCAAGCCATGGTAGCTTCGTTGTCAGCTCACCCAGGTCTGTGCATGTGTGTCTCTTCTGCAGCTCCGACTTCACAAGAGCGAGTGCCTCAGTGTCAGCAGTGGCAAAGACAAAGTCGTCGACGTACACGAGGATGTATAGCGGCGGTAGTGAAGTGTCAGTGTGCAGAAACGGCGATGGGTGTGCAGTCGAAGGAGCAAACCCAAGAGCCGCAAGTGTCGTACCACTCATGAGGTGCTTAGCGAAGACCGTAGACTGGCCGTCGGAGGCTCCACTGGGTACCTGCAGGAAACGACCCAGTGAAGCCCGGTGGACGGTGCAGCCAGATCTCCTCGTGTAGGATGCCCTGTAAGAAAGCTTTTCTGAAGTCAAGAGAGTGAAGCTCGTAGTTACGCTGAGCGGCAACGTGCAGCAGCACCCGAAGAGTGGTCATCTTTGGGGTAGGGGAGAAGGTCTGGAAGAAGTCAACTCCCTGTCGCTGACTGAAGCCTCGAGCAACGTAACGAGCCTTGAAGACAGGCGGAGAACCCGGCGGCCGCTTCACCCTGAAAACCCACATGCCATCGACTATGTTCGCCCTAGGAGAGAGAACTGCGTCGACATATGTTCTGTGGACTTCCAGGATGCCATCTCTGCATCCATGGCTGTCTGCCACTGAGAGGAGTAGGGACCTGTAATCACGTCTGCATAAGAGCACGGGGTCGGGATGCCCAGTGCATCCGGTTCTCCCTTAGGTGCGAGCAGCATGGCCACGAGATGAGGTACAGCAGCCGCAAGACACTCAAAGTCCTCCTGCCTCTCCTCAAGGCCTCGTTGGACGAAGGACAGACGGACTCAGACTCAGCAACAAGGCTAGCGGCGTAGTCGAGACGACAGGCAACAGCAAAGTCAACAAGCTCAGCGACTAAGGCAGACGTAGCAGTGGACTCAAACGAAGGATCGGTGACAACAGTGGCTAGGAGACGCATGACAGTAGGGCTGGCAACATGAACCAGGTCAGACGCAGTGGCCGGAATGTGCGGAAGAGAGGACTCAGGAGGAGACGGCAGAGGGACACGCTGTGGAACAGAGGAAGGACAAAGTGTCATAGAATGAGTGCCAGGGACAGGAGGAGGACGCTGACGAGGAACACGGCAACCAGTGCAAATTGCGCGAACAGGCGAGGCGGCATGAGACGCAGGCTCACGAAGCTCTGTAAGCGAGTATGCCTGCTCAGTGTAAGGAGAAGGAGCAGGCAGTGAGGAGCTTGGTTGTAACGGGAGGCCAGTAGAAGACGGAAGGCTAAGAACCTGGCGAAGTGCCGAGTCAGGCGGTGGCAGAGACGACGGTGACGGCGGAGCGAAGAACAGTCGCGGCTGTGCAGTACCACCAGCACCAGTACCACCAGCACCAGCACCTCCAGTACGAGTACCAGCAGCTCCAGCGCCTCCAGCAGCTCCAGAACCTCCAGCGCCAGCACCTCCAGCTCTAGCGCCTCCAGCTCAAGAGCCTCTAGCGCCAGCGCCTCCAGCTCCAGAGCCCGCAGCACCACCAGCTCCGGCAGCTCCAGCACCTCCAGGACGAGCACCTCCGGGACCAGCAGTGCCAGTACCACCAGCACCTCCAGCACCAGTAGCACCACCAGCTCCGGCAACTCCAGTACCTCCAGTACTAGCACCTCCAGGACCAGCTCCTCCAGCTCCAGGGCCGCGAGCTCCAGCTCCAGGGCTGCCAGCCCCAGCGCCTCCAGCTCCACCGTCTCCAGTCGCAACACCTCCAGCTCCAGCAGCGCCACTCCGAAGGCGGTAGCGCTGAGCGTACCACTCGCGCAGCTGCTGTGGTGAGAGAGCACCTCCAGTACCTCCAGTACGAGCACCTCCGGGACCAGCAGTGCCAGCACCACCAGCACCACCAGTACTGGCAGCACCACCAGCTCCGGCAGCTCCAGTACCTCCAGTACGAGCACCTCCAGCTCCAGCTCCTCCAGTAACAGCTCCAGCTCCTCCAGTACCTCCAGCATCTCCAACAGTACCTCCAGAACCTCTAGGACTAGCAGCTCCAGCAGCGACACTCCGAAGGCGGAGCTGCTGAGCGTACCACTCGCGCGGCGAGAGAGGCTCCCGGAGTGGAGAAGCAGTACCCCTAGGCGCAGCACCCGTAGACTCAGCAACACCAGGCTCCGCACCAGCAGACTCAGCACCCCCAGGCTCCGCATGCTCTGTCTCAGCACCTGAAGCTCAGCACCCCTAGGCTCCGCACGCGCAGGCTCAGCACCCCCAAGCTCTGCACGCTCACGCTCAGCACCCCCAGGCTCCGCACCCTCAGGCTCAGCACCCCCAGACGCAGCACCCCTAGCAGCACCACCCCCAGCAGCACCAGAGTGACAGCAACCGGCTGCACAGGCAGCGAAGACGGTCGAGGTGGAAAACCCGGAGGGGTCTCCAAGTGTGGTGAGGGGCGAGGGGCCAACGCGTCATCGGCAGCAACGTCACCCCCCTCAGCTGGGCCAACGGTGTTGGAAGTGACATTGAAAGGCTCAGCCAAGGGGAGTGGGTCTACCTGAGACACACCTGAAGGAGCGGGACCCTGAGGGGGGAGGGGGTCTACCGGAGGGGGACTTTAGGAAGAGTGGCGGGGATGGGGGAGGGGCAATGCGGTAGGGGAAATTACGGTAAAAAGGAATCGACTCATCAAACGTGACGTCCTGAGAGGACAGAACACGGTGCGAGGGAGGGTGGTAAAACTACCATCCAGGCGCATCAGGGGGGAAGCCAAGAAAGATTCAGGGAATGGCACAGGAGGAGAGCTTGTCCGCGGAGGTAACACTGACGCATCGCCAACCTCCCCCGTCCAACGCAGTGTCGGCGAGGTCTCCGGCAAGGAGACACAGTGCCAAAGATTGAGCTGTACGCAGCGTACCGGACCGCAATCGGCCACAGAAAATGAGCAGCCGCCGCATGGATCATGGAGGTACGAGCGACCTCCACGACTAAGCCAATGCGGCGCTCAGCAACCCCATTCTGCTGCGGGGAGGCTGGAAGCGTGAACTTCTGGAGTCAAGCGTGAAGGTGTGCAAGGCCTTAGCAGGCGCAGTACCAGAGAGAGCAGACTCACTAGCACCTAGAGCAGCAGCCGCTATACCAGGGTCAGGGGGCACACACAGGTAACAGTCGCCCTCGATACTACCAGTCAGAGAATACAAGGCAGTAAGGATAGCGTCATAGTCTAGAGCAAATATATCTACTCCGTCTCGAAGCAGCTCTAGCCAGAGGGGTAGCTCAGCCTCATCGCCAAACTATGCTCGCCAGGCGTCACTGAGACGGGAGAAGCAGCGGGACTCTGTGTGACTAACTGTCCCGCAGGTGTGACGAGCCCGATCACCTGTGCGAATGACGTACGGGCAGCGAGCAGTAGTCCTACACCCCCAACTCTGAGCGTACCACTCATGCAGCTGCCGGGGCGTAAGGGTCTCGCGCGGGCGCCGCTGCAGCTGCATCTGGCCACCCCCAGAAACTTTGCACTGAACAGCTCCACCACGACTGCCACGACGGCCGCCGACAGCACAACACCTAGCGTACCACTCACGAAGCTGTTGGGGCAGAAGGGTCTCGCGCGGACGCCGCTGCAGCTGCATCTGGCCACCGCCAGAAACTCCCCACCGAACAGCTCCACAGCGACTGCTACTACGGCCGCCACCACTCCCACTGCTGCCACCTCCGCCGTCACCACTCCCACCACTACTACAAAGGGAAGTCAAAGAGGGCAAGCAAGGAGGGGCGCAACCAGTAGGGCAGTACAGAGGGAAGGCAGTAGCACGAGCAGCAGCAGCAGCAGCAGCAGTAAGAGCAGCAGAGCGGTTTGGTGAGGCTAGGCTGCAGCACCTCCAGCACTCCTAGTAGCACCTCCACCAGCAGCAGTAGTAGCACGAGAAGCAGGGCGGATCGGTTTGGGCAGGGCGGCTCGGGCTGGGGGGCGCGGCTGGGCCTGAGCGGCGCGGGCAGCAGGGTGCGCGCTGTGCAGGGCAGTAGGGCGCGATGCGCGAGCTGTAGCAGGGCGCGACGCGCGGGGCAGCAGGGCGCGACGCGCCTGCTGCAGCAGAGCGCGACGCGCGGGGCAGCAGAGCGCGACGCGCGGACTGCCGTAGGTCGCGATGCGCAGGGTAACAGGGCACGACGTGCGCGGGCTGCAGCAGGGCGCGACGCGCAGAGCAGTAGAGCGCGACGCGCGGGCTGCAGCTTGGCACGACACGCAGGGCAGCAGGGCGCGTGCTGCGGCAGAACGCAGGGCAGGGCAAGGCGTGCGCGGGGCAGCGCGATGCGGGGTAGGGCAGGGCGTGCGCGGGGCAGCGCGACGTGGGGCATGGCAGGGCGTGCGCGGGGCAGTGCGACACGGGGCAGGGTAGGGCGTGCGCAGGACAGCGCGACGTAGGGCAGGGCAGGGGGTGCGCAGGGCAGCGCGAGGCGGGGCAGGTCAGGGCGTGCGCGGGCAGGGCAGGGCGTGCGCGGGGCAGCGCGACGCGGGGCAGGGTGTACACGAGCAGTGTGACGCAAGAGAGGGCAGGGCAGGGCGCGCGCTGACGGCGCAGCGCTGGGCAGGGCGTGGGGTAACGCGGTAAGTGTAGTCGGACACTAGGTAGTGGTGGGCCCGAAAAAAAAAGAAAGAAAGAAAGAAAAAACGGTCCTACGGACCTACTGCTCTGAAACCATGTCAGAAACTAACGAGCAAGAATGGTTGCATTGAGCAGAATGTGGGTACAAGTGCGAACCCTAAACTGTCTTCTACCCTATATTGGCTACCCCACTACAGCCTACACAGCACAAACATGATAACAGTTTGACACTCTCATAATCAAGTATCGGCCAGAAGTGTCAAGCTCCAGATAGAAGTGCCAGCGCCTTTATGTCATAATATTATGTTTGTCTAGTCTGCAGTGGGGTACTCAATAGTGAGTATAACTCTTTTAGGGCTTGCTAATTGTACCCTTCCTGCTTGCTAGTGCACCATCCTCTTTGGCCAAACAGTCCCGACTCTTGCCTCAACCCTATGTCCTAGCTTCTAGTTACTAAGGCTATGGCTCCTAAGTCTACTTCTATCTAGCTTATCTTGACACTTTAAATGGTCAGCGCTTATATCTGGGGCCATACAGTAACGGATGAAGGTCCAAACATAAATGTCATTAGAATAAGACTTATAAGACTTATAAATTATGTATACAGAAGGATTTGTGCATCCAAGGATGAAAATATTGTCCAAACGTATATTTTCTACCAATTATATGGTGTCATATAATATTGAAATTGTTGGAATAACCGAAAGGTTATATAAGCATTCCTGAAGTTGTTTCACTGTACCAGTACCGCAATAGCTCATATAGAGCACGCGGAATGTCGAGGGTCACCCGAAGGTCAACCGTCCAAGGAAGTCAACGGTCGTGACCCTTGACGATCAAGTAACCGCGCGACAGTTAACTGACTGCAACATGGTAACTGTCGAGGATAGCAATAGTCACGGTTACTGTAGCTATGCAATAAGGGAATGTACCCCTCAGAGTACATGGCTAGTTAGATCTTTATTTAATCCCTTGTACTCCTATCCTTCAATCATCTTGTTCTCCTTCATTATTTTTTCAACAAGGTCATTACAGAGACTCCACTGTCTCCTCTCAGACTTAACATAATCTATCCTATCCACTAGATCCTTTGTTGTATCAGCATGGTATGAGAGCTAGAGTGGATTATAGGATCGGTCAAGCTCTTGTTCTTTCCAGAACAATCCTTTTATAAAATCGTTCATTACACTTCGAAGTCTGCAACACTATGGCTCCTGCAGGGAAAGCCACTGCAGACTCACCGGGCCCACCACCAGCAACGACCAACGCACCATCAGCGGTGACCTCCGTCAGCGCCGCTGTCGTTGAGCAGCTAGTCGCACGCATCAACGCCCTTGAAAGCCATCAAGCAATGAGCGTTGATGGCTCAAGCTATGCACGTGGCGTTGCTGGACTTCCTCTCCCCGGAGAAGACCGCCGTGTCAACTCCGAGAGATCATTTACCTTTGACAATCGTCAAGGGTCAGCTCCTGCACAAGACAACCCGCAGAGGACACAGTCAGAAATTGCCTCCATGCAAACCGAGTTCGTTTTGACTTCAAAACTCAAAACTTCAACTCCCTTTGACGGCAAGGATTTCTACACGTGGAGCTTCGAATTTGAGCTTCTCGCGACAACAGCCCAGATCTGGATGCACTACGACGGAAGCCTAGCTGCCTTTTCCCTCGGAAGGCACCATCCAGGAGAAGCATCAATATTATCACGAATCCCTCCTCGCGTACACCGCTCTCCTCCGAAATCTCTCTCCCAAAGAGCAGCTCAGCATTCGTCCGTACAAAACGGAGTGGGCTCCTGCGTACGCATCCTGGGAACACCTGCGCAACTCATACATGGCAACAGATCTAGTCACTATGAGTCGTCTACTCAGCCAGCTGACTTCGGTTAAAATGAAGCAAGGGGAGAAAGCGGGACCGTATGTTAATCGGTGCCGTAATCTGCGAGATCAAGTTAAAATGTGCGGCGGAACCGTTCCCGAAGACATGTTCATCTCAATGGTCATCTCCTGCCTCGGCCCCGACTGGCGACAATGTCATTCGCTCCTCCGCGCCCGAGCAACAATTTCGGAGTCAGCTCTGTGCGCCACGCTCCTTTCAGAGCAGAAGGAGATCGACCTGTACAACGAGAAGAATGTCAAGCGGGAGAAATTAGCCTTCTACACAGGAGGGTCTCAAGGGGAGCAACGCGGAAAGAAGGGAGCTTTCTGCAAATACTGCAAGAAGTCCGGCCACTCCATCGACCAGTGCTACAAGCGTCAGGCTGCTGATGAATGGCGCAACGCCTCCAACCAGCAAACCTCGGCTCAGTCCAAGCCTTCTACCGCCGAAACCTCCACTGTGTCGCCTCCCTCGGTCGCCAGCACTTACTCCTCAGTCCCCTGCGGTCATCACGGCAAAGGACAAAGGAAAAGGGACAATCATAAGCTGCATGGCTCGCCGCAGCAGAGGGTTCCGTTACTGGGATCGAGATCGAGTATCATTCCCTTCCGACAATCCCAACCCCGTCGCGCTCGATGCAGACAATGATCCGACAGTCCTCACCTGGTCCAATCGCCCCTCAGACATTCCTCCTGACTTCGAGCTTCCTCCCCCTACTCCGGAATCACCGCCGAGCATTTCCGCAAACATATACTTCGCCCTCTCGCCGTACACCGGCGACTTCGATCGCATCGTCACACCCAAGATCGCAAATCTTGCCCGCAAACGCCACGAGGATTTGGATCGCCGAAGTTCATCAGCAACTCTCGGCGCATGCGACGACCCTGCGAAATCACCGCCGCCAACAATGGGAAAATGAAGGCACATGAGATTGGGGAGATCTACCTCGAGGCGAATGACACGAAATTTACCATTCACATCGGGGACGTCCTCGTCGCACCAGATCTCCAATACAACCTACTTTCGTCGGCTCAACTCATGCGGTGCGGAATCGACATTCGCAGCAATCGCAAGGAGAAGAGCTTCGAACTCTTTCATGACAACACTTACATCGGCAAGGCGATCGATAACGACGGAGTCTTCGTACTGCAATTCTCGGCTCAAGGGACAACCGGCAATTCCCACCGCACGCTACTCCTGAAGACAACTCCCACGGAGGCGCCAACATGGTCACATCCCGACGAGATGGATCTCGAGCGACCCACCTCTGACGGCCTTCTGCGTTTGCGCACCGTCCCGACCGCCTCGACCTCCAATCTTGCAGAGACCAGTCCTGCCACAATGGAAGAAGACAGTGGCACGTCAGGACCTGCAACACTATCTTCCAGGGAAAACGAGCCGGCGGAAACGCGCTGGACAGGCTGGGACACTTCCGGACCCGCGCTTGGATCCTGGGGAGAAGTTCTGACTCTGGAGGAAGCGGCCGCAAGCGGCTGGGGCGCCGTCGCAACGGAAGAAGTTGTCGCGACTGGCTGGGGAACTCCCCCTGCCCCAGCGGAGCAAGTTGGCGAAGCAGTCGGAGAAGCAGAAACAGCCAAAGGCACATGGGGCGCCGGAGGAGGTTGGGGCACCTCGGGCGAAGCGGAACAAGGGCATGCTGCAGCAGCTGGTTTTCCTCCTGCGAAGTCGCCGCCGTCGACCCGTACTGGGCAACTCGCGGCACCTGCTGGGGAGGTCCCCCTCTCCCAGATCAGTACGCCCCCGCCACACCAGAACCAATGCCAGAAGAGTCAGAAGACAAGGAAACCTACGAATTTATGGGAGAACCAGCAGAGTTACCTGAACCCAGCGAGGAGCCGGAGCCACCAGTGCAAGGACCCCAAGAAATTGAGGTCATTATCGCCGAATACAGTTACTTCAGGATTCCCATGTCGGGGCTCCCTGCTCGGTATTGGCCCAATCGATGCCTACTTGTCACCGAAGACCAAGTCGAAGCTGGCGATACCGACGACATCATCGGTATTCCCCGCGCGCTTCTGGAGACAAGGGCAATTCGCGCGCTCGCCGCCGACACGGACAACGCCGCCGACGCAGGACCTGAAGGGGAGGCAAACGACGAGGCAGCATGGCAAAAATGTTATCAGAAGACAGTCGGTTACCGTGCGGACCCAGCAACATGGCACCAACGGCTCGGACACCCTTCTCACGCCACGCTCCGAAATTCACTCAGGGCTGGAGCCTTCGACGACGACGCGCTTCTCCTCCCCCGAGACGGTTCCCTCAGCGCAGACTCTCCCAATCCGCCGTGCATCGTCTGCCCGACTGCATCTCTCAACCACCAGCCATTCCTGTCAAGAATAACAGACTGGAATGACTGTACTAACAGAAGGCTGGATACAAATAGGAAACCCTAATCCAGTGTACCCCCTAAGGCGTAACCCACTACAGCCTACAACCATATAAACATATAATGTTTGACACACCCCCATAGGCGAAGTGGGGAGACCTGGGGGTCACACGACCAGTCAGGGCAAAGCAAGGCAAAGCAAGCTCAGGGTGGATCTCGAGGATTCCACACAAATTCCGAGCACAAGCTAGTGGTCACAAGACCAGTTCACATGCAGGTTTATAACAGAGCAAGAGATACAGTGATCACAACCTAGCAAGAGTAAACATGCAGGTATATATAGTGATCACAGTACAAGCAAAGTCAAGAGGTAAGCAAGTGAGGTCCAGTAGGCACAAGGCCTAGTAGAGTGCAGAAGCGCTGATGGTCACGAGGCTGAAGCGCCTTGGTGAACACATCAGCAGTGTTGGCCTCAGTGGCCACGTAGCGAATACAAAGCTGACCACGCTGCTGCAACTCTCGAGCAAGGAAGTACCGAAGGGCGATGTGCTTCGTTCTGTGCTCCAGTCTGTGCTCCTCACACAAGGCAATGGCAGCCTTGTTGTCGACGTACAGCACTGGAGGAGAACGAGGCCGCTCTCCGAGGTCGGTCAGCAGGTAGGTCAGCCAGCGTAGCTCCTGAGCAGCCATGGCTGTGGCGTAGATCTCAGCCTCACAACTGGAGCCGAGAACAGAAGAAGAGCGCGTAGAGCGCCAAGAAACTGAGCCAGAGCCAAGGCTGAAGGTGTAACCCTGAGACGACCGCTGAGTGGCCTGGTCGTCTGCCCAAGAAGCGTCTGAGTGCCCTGTGAGAACAACTCGGTCTCGCCCTCCAAGCACAAGCCCCATGCCCGACGTACTGCACAAGTAGCGCAACACCCTCTTAGCGGCATCCATGTGCTCCTTCCTGTGACGGCCAGGAGCGACATAGCGTGCAAGGATGCTAAGAGGGTATGCAAGGTCAGGTCGAGTGCAGGTCATCAGGTACATGAGGCAGCCCACAAGCTCTGGATACGGGCCACTCGGCTCTACGGACTCATCCGAAGGCAGAGCTGAGAGCGAGTGACCGGTAGGCAGAGGAGTGGACTGAGGCGAGGAGTACGTGAAGCCAAAGCGCTGGAGAACCTGCTGCACCATATGTGACTGAGTCAAGGTGATGGTGCGCCGTGCTCTGTCCCGGGTGATCCGCAAGCCAAGATAGCTTGTCAGCTCACCCAGGTCTGTGCACGTGTGTCTCCTCTACAGCTCCGACTTCACGTAGGCGAGTCCTGCAGTGTCAGCAGTGGCAAAGACCAAGTCGTCGACGTACACGAGGATGTAGAACGGCGGCAGCGAAGTGTCGGTGCGCAGGAACAGCGACGGGTCAGCTGTAGAAGGCGCGAACCCAAGAGCCGCAAGTGTAGTCCTCAGTGTGTCGTGCCACTCACGCGGAGCCTGGCGGAGACCGTAGACCGGCCGCTGAAGCCTCCACTGGGTACCAGGAGGAAACGACCCAATGAAGCCAGGTGGGCGGCGCAGCCAGATCTCCTCGTGCAGGCTGCCCTGCAAGAAAGCAGTGCTGAAGTCAAGTGAGTGAAGCTCGTAGTCGCGCTGAGCGGCTATGTGCAGCAGCACCCGAAGAGTAGTCATCTTCGGGGTGGGGGAGAAGGTCTAGAAGAAGTCAACTCCCTCTCGCTGACTGAAGCCTCGAGCCACGTAACGCGCCTTGAAGACAGGCGGAGAACCCGGCGGCCGCTTCACCCTGAAAATCCACATGCCACTGACGATGTTCGCCCCAGGAGGGGGAACCTCGTCGACGTAGGTGCGTGTGGACTTCCAGGAAGCCATCTCGGCGTCCATGGCTGTCTGCCACTGAGAGGAGTAGGGACCCGCCATCGCCTCAGCGTAAGTGCGCGGGGTCGGGATGTCTGGTGCATCCGGGTCTCCCTCAGGGGCAACTAGCAAGGACACGAGACGGGGCAAAGCAGCAGCAAGACACTGGAACTCCTCCTGTCTGTCCTCAAGGACGTCCGTGCCAAGAGCACACTCACCCCCGACGGACGGAGGACAGACAGACTCAGACTCAGACTCAGCAACAAGGCTAGCAGCGTAGTCTAGACGGCAGGCAGCAGCAAAGTCAACCAACTCAGCGACCAGAGCAGACGCAGTCGATGACTCAAAGGTAGGGTCAGTGACAACAGTAGCAAGGAGACGCGTGACAGTAGGGTGCTCAGCACGAAACCGGTCAGACTCAGGGTCCGGAACGTCAGGCAAAGAGGACGCAGGAGGAGACGGTAGCGGGACACGCTGAGGAGCAGTGGAGGGACGCAGAGTCATGTAGTGAGTGCCAGGGACAGGAGGAGGACGCTCACGACGGACACGACTACCAGTGCGAGCAGGACGAACAGGCGACGCAGGACGAGACTCAGGCTCACGACGCTCTGTAAGACCTCCTGTGGGACCAGTGTAAGGAGAGGGAGCAGGGAGAGGCGAGGCAGGCGGGAACTGTGACTGCGGCTGGACAGGCGGAGGACACTCTACGGAGGGAGGAGGACAAGGAGGAGGAGCCTGCCCAAGAACCTGCTGAAGGAGCGGTACGAAGTACGGTCGCGGCCGCGTAGCGTCTCCAGAAGCAGAAGAGACTCCAGCGGCCGGGTCCTCAGTACCAGCAGTAGCTCCAGCGTCCGGGTCCACAGCACCAGCAGCAGCTCCACCGGCCGGGTCCTCAGCACCAGTAGCAGCTCCAACGCCCGGGTCCTCAGCCCCAGTAGCAGCTCCACCGTCCGGGTCCGCAGCACCAGCAGCAGCTCCACCACTCGGGTCCTCAGCACCAGCAGCAGCGCCACCGCTCGGGTCCTCAGCACCAGTAGCAGCTCCAACGCCCGGGTCCTCAGCACCAGTAGCAGCTCCAACGCCCGGGTCCTCAGCAGCAGCAGCAGCGCCACCGCTCGGGTCCTCAGCTCCAGCAGCAGCTCCAACGTCCGAGTCCTCAGTACCAGCAGCAGCGCCACCCCCAGGGTCCGCAGCACCAGGAGCACCACTCCGAAGACTGCAGCGCCGGGTGTACCACTCGCGGATCTGCTGAATGGGGGGGAGCTCCTGGGTAGGAGGGGAAGTACCGGGACGAGCTCCAGCAGCACCTCTCCGGAGGCGGCAGTACTCGAGGTACCTCTCCTGCAGCTGCTGGGAGGAGAGGGCTCCTCCAGGTGTAGCACGCTCAGGCTCAGCACCCCCAGACTCAGCACCCCCAGACTCAGCACCCCCAGGCTCAGCACCTCCAGGCTCCGCACCTCCAGGCTCAGCACCCCCAGGCTCCGCACCCCCAGACTCAGCACTCCTAGGCTCAGCACCCCCAGACGCAGCACCCCCAGGCTCAGCACCCCTAGCAGGACGAGAGTCGACAGCTACCTCGACAGGCTCACCCGGGTCTACCTGGGACACACCTGAGGGAGCGGCACCCTGAGGGGGGAGGGGGTCTGGTACCTCAGCACCTGGAGCGAGGAAGAGAGGCGGGGGGGGGAGCGGGGCAGTGCGGTAGGGGAAGAGGCGGTAGTAGGGGACGGACTCGTCAAAAGAGACGTCCTGAGAGGCCAGGACACGACGCGAGGTGGGGTGGTAGAACTGCCAGCCAGGGGCGTCCGGGACAAAGCCAAGGAAGACGCAAGGGACAGCGCGACGGGAGAGCTTGTCCGCGGACGTGTCGCGGACAAAAGCTCGGGATCCCCAGACCCGAAAACGCGACGCATCGCCAGCCTCTCCCGTCCAACGCAGTGTCGGAGAAGTCTCGGGCAAGGAGACACGGGGCCAGAGGTTGAGCTGATGCGCAGCGTATCGGACTGCAAACGGCCACAGAAAATGGGGGGCAGCCGCATGGCTCAAGGAGGTACGAGCGACCTCCATGACCAGACCAATGCGGCGCTCAGCAACCCCATTCTGCTGTGGAGAGGCCGGAAGCGTGAACGACTGCTCAATGCCCTCCTGCTGACAGAAGGCCTCCAAGAGGCCAGAGGAAAACTCCCCACCTCTGTCAGAGTGCAGACGCAGGACAGGGAAGTCGGAGCGGAAACGCTCACTGAGCTGGAGACGAGATCTGCGGATCCAAGGGATCAAGACATCAGGGACGTCACCCTTGGCGCGCAAGGGGAAGACCGTGGTGTAGCGCGAGAAGTCGTCAACAACAATCAGGAAGTACCTCTCCTGACCCTGACCACGGACGCGGGCTGGGCCCCACACGTCCATGTGGAGCGTCTGCAAGGGAGCAGTCGTCGGGGGAAAGGAGGAGTGAGGAGCGGCGCGCTGCCGCCCCTTGACACAGGGAATACAGGGAGGAGCAGGCGAGTCAGGAAGGGGAGGGAGCACCCTGGGAAGACCAGCAACAAGGTCCCGTTTGTGCATGGCCCGAAGGCGCTGCACAGACGGGTGACCAAGGCGGTGGTGCCAAAGGACAGTCTCATGCGCCAGAGAGCGACACGAGCAGGGGGCGGACAGCTGACCTGACGCAGACGCAGACGCAGACACAGACGCAGCTACCTGAGGGGACTCAGTGGTCAGTGTGTACAGGTCCGACCCCGGCTCTCGAGTGAAAGTAGCCAGGTGGCGACCCGTCCGAGCACACGTGCAGTGTGTCACGCGCTCGTAGGCAGGGGTGAACTGGTGAACACCCCCGTCCTGGAGTGCACTACCTGCCACCAAGTTCGTAGAGAACGAGGGGAGGTAGAGACCTGACAGCGTGCCGGACGGGACCGCCGGACAAGGAAGGACAGTGGAGGAGGTCGCAATGACCGGACCCCCAGAGGGGTCAGCAAGGGAGACCGCAACTGGCCGAGCAAGTGGCTCAAGGACAGTGCGGTCACGAAAGAAAGAGCGAGAAGCACCCGAGTCCAGTGTGAAGGTGTGCAGTGCTGCAGTCGACTCAGTACCAGGGGGCACGGACGCACTAGCACCTAGGGCAGCAGCCTCACCAGGACCTGTGGGAGCGGACGCACTAGCACCTAGAGCGGCAGCCGGACTGGCCTGAATGCCCGGGTCGGGCGGAACACGCAAGTACTGAGCACCCTCTCCACTAAGAGACATCGCATACATGGCAGTGAGAATAGCATCAAAGTCTAGAGCCCAAATATCAACACCCCTCTTTTCCAGCTCAGCCCAGCGTGGCAGCTCAGTGGCACTAGGAAACTGGGTGCGCCACGCGTCGTTAAGGCGCGCGAAGCAGCGCTGCGTGGGGTGCGGCCTCCCACACTGCTGGCCGCTGCGGTCACCTGTGCGAATAACGTACGTGCAGGTAACGCCACGCTGCGCATACCACTCACGGGCGGCCTGAAGCGTCGGGGCGGGCTGCTGACTCTGCCCTCCGCCAGTGCCTCCACGACCACCACCCCCACCGCCTCCGCCCCGGCCACCTCCACCCCTGCCGCCACCACGACCACCTCCGCCCCCGCTGCCGCCTCCGCCCCTGCCACCACTCCCGCCGCTGCTGTCTCCTCCCCCACTGCCGCCACTGGCCTCCTCAGCCGCGCCTCCACTCCCACCGCCTCCACCCCCACCTCCTCCGCCGCCACCCCCACCCCTGCCCCCCTTGTTCCTGCGGCGCCCGCTCGAAGCAGACGCGGTCCCGACCTTCTCAGCACCGAGGAGGTCGACAGCAGCAGCAGAGGCGACAGAGGGGAGGAGGGGGGAAGGGGAACACCCCTCAAAGAACGGGGTGCGGGGGTCGCCACGAGAGGTGCCTACAGCGACGATACTCGCCTCAGCTGCAAGCAGTTCCTTCTCGAGGAGGGCAACAGTGAGCTCAGTGGGGGAGCGAGAGAGGAAGTGGTCCCTGACTGCGCGCAGAGAGTCAGGGAGGCGGGTGACGATGTGGTAGAGAGTGATCCAGAGCGGGGGGGGGTTGCTAGTGAGAAACTCGGCAGGCATAGCAGCGCGAAAGCGGGCCTCACTAGTCTTAAGGTGGGTGATGAGGTCTGCGACAGTGTGAAAGGAGGCTAGGTCGGGGAACAGGTAGGGGAGAGTGAGGCGGCCTAGCGTGGCAGAAGCAGGTGAGGAGTAGCGGGCAACTACAGCTGTGTAGAGGTCCTTAGCAGTCTTGCACTGGCCGAAGTGCTCGCGCTCGTCTAGCGGCAGGGAGTTGCGAATAGCAAAGCGAGCATGCGCATCACGGGTCTGCCACTGGGAACGCAGAGTGCTGTCAGCAGACGAGTCAGGGGCAGTGGCATGGCCTAGGGCGTGGTCGTACAGTGAGATATCTTCCTTGGCAGTGAGCTGCAACGGTGCACTGGTGGCAGCTGCAGTGGCAGTCGTGTGCGCGGTAGGTATAAAATAACAGCAGTGAGAGCGAGTGCCTCGCGGGCGGCGGCTGCAGAAGCGCACGGGCGGCAGCGGCGGTGCACGGGCAGCGGTGGCGCACGGGCAGCGGCAGCGTAGGGGCAGCGACGGCGCACGGGCAGCGGTGGCGCTCGGGAGGCAGCGGTGCGCAAGCAGCAGCGGAAGCAGCAGCGTACAAGCGGCTGCGGGCTGCGGGGCGTGTGCGAGCAGGCGACGGGCGGCTGCGGGGCGTGCGCGAGCAGGCGACGGGCGGCTGCGGGCGGGCTGCCAAGCTCTGCGACGGCGGGCTGCGGGCCTGCGGGGCGTGTGTGCGCAGGCGACGGGCGGCTGCGGGGGGTGCGCGAGCAGGCGACGGAAGGCTGCGGGGCGTGCGCGAGCGGCTGCAGGCAACGGGCGTGCGGCACGTGAGTGGCTCTGGCGGTGCGCGGGCCGGCAGCGGGCAGCACGCAGGCCGCGCGGGTGAAATGCGGGCTGCGTGGGTCGGTAGCGGGCGGTGCGCGGGCCGTTAGGGGCGATCGCAGGGCCGACGAGGCCGCTAAGGGGCGGGCGGCGGGGTCGTTAGAGGCGCTAAGGGGCGGCGCGACGGGGCCGTGAGGGGCCTCTAGGTCAAATGCGACGGGGCCGCGGGGCCTCTAGACGGGGCTCGATCGACGGGGCCAGCGGGGCCGAATAAAAAATAATGAAGCGCTCGAGGGCGCTACGGGGGAGGCGCTAAGAACGCGCTCCGGTAGTAGGTAGGTAGTAGGTAGGTAGGTAGGTAGGTGGGCCCGAAGGACGGTCCTAGCGAAGGACCTGCTCTGATACCATGTCAAGAATAACAGACTGGAATGACTGTACTAACAGAAGGCTGGATACAAATAGGAAACCCTAATCCAGTGTACCCCCTAAGGCGTAACCCACTACAGCCTACAACCATATAAACATATAATGTTTGACAATTCCCAGACTTACCACCCGGTTACGAACGTTACGAGCCGCTGGATAAGGTCTACAGCGACTTCAAGGTGCTTAGTCAACCGTTGCTTGACGGGGAGCAGTACACGCTTACCTTCATCGACGCTTCTACACGCTACGTTTGGGCCATCAACACCGACTGCAGGTCACTGGCCTTCGAGTGCTTTATTGCGTGGATGAAGCGGGCTGAGCGACAGTCTGGGCTGAAACTCAAGGCCTGGCAGACAGACGGAGCCCTGGAGTTCTTCTCAGACGAGTTCAAGGAACTCTTCAAGCAGAAGGGGAATGAACACCTGGTGTCCCTGCCCTACGCCCACCAACAGCAAGGCGTAGCAGAACGGACAAACAGGAGCCTCGCCACGCGGATGAGGGCCCTGATGAAGCAGTCGGCCATCCCAACCAAATACTGGCCGTTTGCGATGAATCACGCTGTTCGGCTGCACAACTTGATGTCCTCGCGAAGCATCAAGAACAACAATTCTCCTTACCGGGCATGGACGGGCAGAAAAGCAGATACACGTCTGCTTCGGGTGTTCGGCTGCATGGTACAGTACAGACCCCACACTGCGAGGACGGGAAAATTTGCTGACCGAGCACGATGGGGCATCCACCTCGGAATCGAAAAGGAATTCAAGGCGTGGATCGTGCTGGACTACGCGACACACGAGGTGACGAAATCACGTGACTGCATCTTCTACGAGAAGCTGACTCTGCCCCTCTTCAAGGAACGCCAGGAAGCCGACAAACTACCCGAGAGGCACTTTGAGGGCCACCGCAGTTTCGCCACGTCACACGACGAAGCTGACCTGGCCGAGGATGCAGACGCACCTGACGTCACTCCCATGGACTCTGCTCCGAACATCCCCCTTACGAGCCAATTCGGAACTCCGATATTCGTGCCCGTACACCAACCCGATCCGGACGATATAACACGCGAAGCTCATGACTACAACAGCGAAGCACGCCGATCACCCGATGCCGAGTTACCACAACCCAACCTGTCGCAAGACACCCTCCGCCTCGGCAACGACAGTGATGACGACGTGGTCGAAGTTACCAGCTTCCACGACTACGATCGCCTTCACTACGAAAAGACCAGCGAAACTGGTCTTCGCGTTCTCGGCCTCGCCGTCGCTGTCCGCCACACCTCGCCAAAAGAACCAACTACCGTCCGTCAAGCCCTGTCTGGTCCCGACAGTGACAAATGGAGAGCAGCCATGGCCGCCGAAATCGCGTCGCTGAAGAAGCGCGGTACCTGGAAGCTGGTCCTACGGTCGTCGGCAAAGGGGAGAAAAATTCTCAGCGGCAAATGGGTTTTTCGCATCAAAACTCTCGCCGATGGCTCGATCGACAAGTACAAGGCGCGCTGGGTGGTGCGGGGATTCGAGCAGACTCACCTGGTGGATTTCACTCTCACCTACGCTCCAGTCGGCCGTCACACCTCGATACGCATTCTCATCTGCATCGCCGCCGTCAAACAGCGACCACTCCGGCAAATCGACGTCGGCAGCGCCTTCCTATACGCTCCCGTCGACGCCAATATCTTCGTCGAACAGCCGCACGCATTCAAAGAAAATGACGGCGCCGTGTGCCTCCTCCAGAAGTCCCTATACAGAATCAAGCAAGCTCCTCGTCTGTGGCAGCAGTACCTCCATTCCGTCCTCCTTGAGCTCGGCTTCACTCAACTGCCGCATGACCTCGGAATGTATCGGCGGGAATCGCGCGGAAAGTTCATCCTCCTCGTCGCCTACTGTCAGAATCCCAGCCACTAACCACTGGGATAAAAGGGCTTGTTTGTGTAGCGGGTGAGTGCGCCCATAACCCCCCAGGCCAACGTGCCTGTAACCCTTCCCTAGGATCAATCGGGGATCACCAGTGGACCTCTGACACCCCCCCGCACTGGGATGCCCGAGGTGCACACACCGGGATTCGAACCCGAGACCTTTGCTCTGATACCATGTCAGAATCCCAGTCACTAACCACTGGGATAAAAGGGCTTGTTTGTGTAGCGGGTGAGTGCGCTCATAACCCCCCAGGCCGCCGTGCCTGTAACCCTTCCCTAGGATCAATCGGGGATCACCAGTGGACCTCTGACACCTACGTCGACGACCTTCTCTACACCGGCGACGACACGGAGCTGCTGGACCAGTTTGAGGCTGACATCAAGGAGAAGCTGGAAGTGACCATCAACCACAATGTCACTCAGTTTCTCGGCCTCAACGTAACTCAGTCCGCCTCCTCCATTCACCTCTCTGCCGCCAAGTACGCTGAGACCCTCGCGAAGCGGTTCGCCATCGCCCCCATCAACCTCGCCACCCCCTATCGCACTCCTCCTCCTAACCACGAGCCCGACACCACACCCCTCTCTCCCGACGACCATCGTCTCTATCAGCAGCAGCTGGGATGTCTCTTGTTCGCCGCCGTCACGTGCCGGCCCGATCTCTCCTACGTCGCAAGCCAGCTCGCACAGTATCTGAAGCGACCTGAAGGGGAGAATCTACTGGATCTACGCCGAGCACTGCAGTACTTCATCTCCACTCCCGACGTCGGTCTCACCTACGAAGCTAACCTCACCGCTACTCTGCAGCTCCATGGCTACGTAGATGCTGATCACGCTGGAGATGTTGACAACAGACGCTCCCGCACAGGATTCATTTTTCAACTCCAACCTGCTGGACTCATCTCTTGGAACTCCCAGAAACAGGAACTCATCGCCCTTTCGTCAGCTGAAGCAGAATTCATCGCAGCCAGCGCAGCTGTTCGCGAAGGACTGTACCTGATGGAGCTCCTGCAAGAGGCGAAGGTGACGATGAACGGGCACTTCACGTTACTCTGCGACAATCAGAGCGCGATAAAGATCGCAAACAAGCCCGGCTTCGTCAACCGCACCAAGCACATCGACCTTCGTTACTTCTTCGTGAAGGACGAAATCGACAAAGGGAGAGTCAAGCTGACGTATTGCCCGACCAGTGACATGGCAGCCGATTTCCTAACAAAGAAACTGCCACGTCAGCAGTACCAGCACTGCGCCGACCTCTGCGGGATCACCAAGAAATTTCACGTGGCCCACCTTCAGGAATGAAGGGGAGTGTTGGAATAACCGAAAGGTTATATAAGCATTCCTGAAGTTGTTTCACTGTACCAGTACCGCAATAGCTCATATAGAGCACGCGGAATGTCGAGGGTCACCCGAAGGTCAACCGCCTAAGGAAGTCAACGGTCGTGACCCTTGACGATCCAGTAACCGCGCGACAGTTAACTGACTGCAACATGGTAACTGTCGAGGATAGCAATAGTCGCGGTTACTGTAGCTATGCAATACAGTTAATAAGGGAATGTACCCCTCAGAGTACATGGCTAGTTAGATCTTTATTTAATCCCTTGTACTCCTATCATTCAATCATCTTGTTCTCCTTCATTATTATTCAACAAGGTCATTACAGAGACTCCACTGTCTCCTCTCAGACTTAACAGAATCTATCCTATCCACTGGATCCTTTGTTGTATCAGCAGAAATAAAGCAGCAGCATGCAAAGGAGGTGGTGTTGGTGGGAACAGGTTTTTTTTATCATGATTGGGAAATGTAAGCTTGAAATGTGTACAACAATTGCCTCAATCCAGCAGGGTAACCTCGTTTTGGTTTCCTCGTTATTGTCCGCCAATCTCACTTGTCCCACCAGGTGCGTGTGTGCCTCATCCCCGCCAAAAGTCAGGAAAACGGTCAGACGAATGTTGGGAATCTCCAATACGCTGACGCCTGGGAATTGTCAGACTCCTCGAAACCAGATCGGATGACGTGTGGTTTTCCCGCCAAGAGCGACCAGCAGGGTTGGGGAACGTGTTGCCTCGTCTGCCAAGCGAGTCGCGATCTGACTTTGGGAGGGAGCGGGAGACCCCTTCCTGTGCCCTGCCTGATGTGAAAAAAAATGTTTTCCCTTGGTGCTCGTCGCCCATAAACTCCCAGGTCTTGCTCACTTGAATCATTCACCACTCACTCAGCCTAAGATTCAGGCAATCTCCTAGGAGAGTTCTCCCTTCCAGCTCTCCTCTTTCCAGGTGTTCTCAGACAAGCGCCTTTCATTCACAGGTGGTTCCTGCTAGCCAACTTCGCCTCGTCCACTTTAACTCACACTTCACCATGAGGGAAATCCTTCACATCCAGGGCGGCCAGTGCGGCAACCAGATCGGAGCCAAGTTCTGGGAGGTCATCTGCGAGGAGCATGGCATCGACCCCCTCGGAAACTACAAGGGGGACTCTCCCCTGCAGCTGGAGCGCGTTAACGTCTACTACAATGAGGCCAGCGGCGGCCGCTACGTCCCACGTGCCATCCTCATGGTCAGTGCTTCAGGCCATAGACGTCACCGTACAACTCATTCACACGGCATATATTGTACACCTGCCATCAACTTCGTCGTTCATGAATCTTTCTTTGTTTCGTTTTCTGTCCTAACGTGCTTCCTTGTTCCGGGTTCTGTACATGTTCCAGGATCTGGAGCCCGGTGTGATGGACAGCGTTCGCTCGGGCCCCTACGGCAAGGTCTTCCGTCCCGACAACTTCGTGTTCGGGCAGTCCGGCGCCGGCAACAACTGGGCCAAGGGCCACTACACCGAGGGCGCCGAGCTTATCGATTCCGTTTTGGACGTCGTCCGCAAGGAGGCCGAGAACTGCGACTGCCTGCAGGGCTTCCAAGTGTGCCATTCGCTGGGCGGCGGCACGGGTTCCGGCATGGGCACGCTGCTTATCTCTAAGATCCGCGAGGAGTACCCCGACCGCATGATGCTCACCTTCTCCGTGTTCCCGTCGCCCAAGGTGTCGGACACGGTCGTGGAGCCGTACAACGCCACGCTCTCCGTGCACCAGCTCGTCGAGAACGCGGACGAGTGCATGGTGCTCGACAACGAGGCGCTCTACGATATCTGCTTCCGCACGCTCAAGCTCGCCAATCCCAGCTGTAAGTTCCAGTCGTTCTATTGACGATAACAATAACATTAACAAATAATAAACCAACAGTTCACCAACCACGTTGATCTCACCCTTCTCTCCTGTTTCTATCTCCTCTGTGCGTCCAGTCGGCGATCTCAACCACCTCATCTCCGCCACCATGAGCGGCGTCACGTGCTGCCTGCGCTTCCCTGGCCAGCTCAACTCGGACCTGCGCAAGCTCGCTGTCAACCTCATCCCCTTCCCGCGCCTCCACTTCTTCATGGTTGGCTTCGCGCCGCTCACGTCCCGCGGCTCGCAGCAGTACCGCGCGCTGACGGTCCCCGAGCTGACGCAGCAGATGTGGGACGCGAAGAACATGATGTGCGCCGCGGACCCGCGCCACGGGCGGTACCTGACGGCGTCGGCGATGTTCCGCGGGAAGATGAGCACCAAGGAGGTGGACGAGCAGATGCTCAACGTGCAGAACAAGAACTCGTCCTACTTCGTTGAGTGGATCCCCAACAACGTCAAGTCGTCCGTGTGCGACATCCCGCCGCGCGGGCTCAAGATGGCGTCAACGTTCATCGGCAACAGCACGAGCATCCAGGAGATGTTCAAGCGCGTGAGCGAGCAGTTCACGGCCATGTTCCGGCGCAAGGCTTTCTTGCATTGGTACACGGGCGAGGGCATGGACGAGATGGAGTTTACCGAGGCGGAGAGCAACATGAACGACCTGGTGAGCGAGTACCAGCAGTACCAGGAGGCCAGCACGGAGGAGGACGCGGAGTACGAGGAGGAGGCTGAGCCTGCCATGTGAGCGGCGAAACGCCTCGTGCTTCCGTGTGTGGTGGATGCGAGAGTTACTGTCGGGTGTTACGGTGATAGATGCCATGGTGATGGCAGTCGTCACGGACAGGGCGGACGGGGAGCTTGTCGCTTGCTCGAACGCCTTGGACGCGGTGACTTACAGCGTTGCCAGGATAGTGGGACTGGATATTGGCGTGGATGATAGGAGTGTACAGCCCAAACAGAGCGGTGGCAGTAGCTTCTTTGGTTGATCCTTCGACTATGGTTCGACCCTTGCCTTCTCTGTGCGCGATGCTTTTCCTTTTCATATTTCTCTTTCGTTCATTTGTCTTGTAGAGTCGTAGATTCAAACAATGTTTATGTGACAAATACTTCCAATGCTGTTTTTCCAACCATTCGCTCAAACACCACTGGTAAATGATAATGCTTCAGGCAGGAGTGGAAGCACGATGTGTGGCGGGTTGACATGACAAAACCTCCTGTTGGAATTCTCTTGTGACCTGGGCAGTGCTATCCTTGTTTGCTTATTTCATTTCACTAATGTTTTTCCAGCTAGCTCGAATTCAAAGCCCCACTGATGGCAATGGTTGGAAGTGTGGGACCTGTCAGTTTCCACTATACATTCTTGTTGGTTGGGTTACTTTGTAGAGGGCACAGATTTGGTACATACTGCCGGACTGCGCTAGGTTAGGTCCGACTTCGCTAGGTTAGGTCCGACTGCCGAACCTACTACCAAACCTACGACTAGGTTAGATTTGCCCCGCTGCTCCACGCCTCAATCGCCGCTACCCCACTGCCCTCCTGCCCACACGCCGCCGCGCTGCCCTGCCCGCACGCCGTCGCACTGCCCTGCCCCTGCGCGTCGCGCTGCCCTGCCCGCGCCTTCGCTCTGCGCGTGTCGCGCTGCCCTGCCCATGCGCATCGCACTGCCCTGCCCCGCACGTCGCGCTGCCCTGTCCCCGCGCAGTCGCGCTGCCATACCCCACGCCGTCGTGTTGCCCACGCGCCCTACGCGCCCTGCTGCTCACACGCCCTGCTGCCCTACGCGTCCCGCGCGCCCTGCTGCTCGCGCGCCACGTGCGCCCAGCTGCCCGCGCACTGCCCTAGCTGCCCGCGCGCTGCTGCCCGCCCTGCCCATACGCTGCCTTGTGCGCTGCGCGTGGCCGCGTACGCTGTCGTGCCCGTGTGCTGCCCCGCGAGCCACCCCTGGACGCCCCGCTGTCCTGCAGCCGCCGCTCCTGCCACAGCTGCCACTAGAACAGCTACCGCGATCACTCCAACTGCTGCTACACCTGCCTCTGCTGTTGCTATAGGCACCCGCTGCAGCTACAGCTGCCACTGCCGCCCTTGAGCTGCTGCTTCTGATTGCCGCTGCCCATCATGGTTTTTCTCCCACTCTTACCGTAAACGCCCGGATATAAGACAGTGTTGAATAGTAGACAGGGGTTGTCTACTATACGGGTGTCTCTTATAAACAGGCTAGCCTCATTATAAGACACCTATTTGTGTGTACGAGATAAGACATATATGTCTTATAATCGAAACTTCAATATATTATAGCGAAAGTTGAAATAACGCGTACATTTTTACCCTTGCGAAGCGCGAATTTCTCCACGCGCTGACCCAGGACCTACCAAATTTGCCTCTGCAGGTGTTCTCCATGACGTGGCGTCCCGGGCAGTGGTTGCCGAAGTGGCACCTTCGCAACATCCACACTCATTATGAGGAACTCTTTTTCAAGAAGTACGGAAAATATTTCTAAGTAGTTTAAAAAGTTTCCATTTATAAGATTTATAAGACACCCTAAAGCATCCCGTTTACAAGATAACTCAAGCATTTTTGCCCGTGTACGAGATAAGACATATATGTCTTATATCCGGGCGATGACGGTAGCGGTTGACGTAGACCAGGCCCTCAGATATCAGGAAAAAAACCCTGAAATTCCTGATTTTCAGGGTAAATTTTTGTACCTACACTGATTTTTCAGTGTTCAGATTTTAGAGGGACTCATTTTTCAGCCTTTTTTTCTCTAAGGGGACTGATTTTCCAGCCTTTTATCCAGGCCCTCAGAAGTCAGACTTTTTACTCTGATTTGGACTTTTTTCTCTGATATTTCAGATTTTTTTTCCTGTGTACTCTGATAAAATCAGACTTTTTTGGGCCTCAACTCTGTAATTTTCAGACTTTTTTTAAGGCTAACTCTGAGAGTTCAGAGTTTTCTGAGAGTGTACTCTGATAATTCTGAGTACAAACGCGTCCTTGACTGCTGATTCGGACTTGCGGATCACATCAGATTCGCATTGTCAACGCAAAATCGCATTGACACAGCAAATCCGAGTCTTACAGCACAAGATTTTCGGCCAATCATAGGAAAAATCGCCCTGACACAACAGATTTGCGCTGTCAGAGTACAACAATCTTCGCCCAATCACAGCAAAACCGCCCTGACATTGCAGATTCCCCCATTCGCACCACAAGATTCGCCCTGACACATATGTTCGCCCTGTCAGAGCATGTTTCGATAGCAGATGAATGAAACATTGAAAACACTTCCGATGAAACATTGAATACATTGATTTAGAATGATCAGACTTTTGTTTAAAGGCACTCTGAAATTTCAGCCTTTTTTCTATACCAGGTCTGAGATTTTCAGACTAAAACTGTGTACTAGTCTGACGAATCAGACAGGCCAAAAACGAATCTGAGGGCCTGCTTTTATCGAAGCGTACACTGAATGCACATTCAGAATCCCTGTGTCAGAATGAACGGACTGGAATGATTGAACTAACAGTGAAATCAGTACAAGTACCTAACCCTAGAATTGTGTACCCCCTATAGGCTAACCCACTGTAGCCTAAACAAACACAACATATATAATGTTTGACACATCCCCATAGGCAAAGTGGGGGAGAGCAAGGGGTCACAAGACCAGTCAAAGCAAAGGAAAACAAGCTCGGGGTGGATCTCAAGGATACCACACAAATTCCGAGCACAAGCTAGTGGTCACAAGACCAGTTCACATGCAGGTTGATAATATAACAAGAGATACAGTGATCACAACCTAGCAAGTGTAAGCATGCAGGCATATATATAAAGATCACAGTACAAGCAGAGTCAAGAAGTAAGTAAGTGAGGTCCAGCAGGCACAAGGCCTAGAAGAGTACAGAAACGCTGATGGTCACAAGGCTGAAGCGCCTTGGTGAACACATCAGCAAGGTTGGCCTCAGTGGCCACGTAACGCAGACAAAGCTGACCACGCTGCTGCAGCTCTCGAGCAAGGAAGTACCGCAGGGCGATGTGCTTCGTTCTGTGCTCCAGTCTGTGCTCCTCACACAAGGCAATGGCAGCCTGGTTGTCGACGTACAGCACTGGAGGAGAACGAGGCCGCTCTCCCAAGTCGGTCAGCAGGTAGGTCAGCCAGCGTAGCTCCTGGGCAGCCATGGCTGTGGCGTAGATCTCAGCCTCACAACTGGAGCTGAGAACAGAAGAAGAGCGTGTAGAACGCCAAGAAACTGAGCCGGAGCCAAGGCTGAAGGTGTAACCCTGAGACGACCGCTGAGTAGCCTGGTCGTCCGCCCAAGAAGCGTCTGAGTGTCCAGTAAGTACAACTCGGTCTCGCCCTCCAAGCACTAGCCCCATGCCCGACGTACTGCACAAGTAGCGCAACACCCTCTTAGCGGCATCTATGTGCTCCTTCCTGTGACGGCCAGGAGCGACATAGCGTGCAAGGATGCTAAGAGGGTATGCAAGGTCAGGTCGAGTGCAGGTCATCAGGTACATGAGGCAGCCCACAAGCTCTGGATACGGGCCACTCGGCTCTACGGACTCATCCGAAGGCAGAGCTGAGAGCGAGTGACCGGTAGGCAGAGGAGTGGACTGAGGCGAGGAGTACGTGAAGCGGAAGCGCTGAAGGATCTGCTGCACCATGTGTGACTGAGTCAAGGTGATGGTGCGCCGTGCTCTGTCCCGGGTGATCCGCAAGCCAAGATAGCTTGTCAGTTCACCCAGGTCTGTGCACGTGTGTCTCCTCTGCAGCTCCGACTTCACGTGGGCGAGTGCCGCGGTGTCAGCAGTGGCAAAGACCTGTCAGAATATTATGCTCTAGCCTGCAGTGGGGTGCTCTATAGCGAGTACAACCCTTCTAGGGTTAGCTATTTGTACCACCATTGTTGCTAGTGCAAACCCTCCTTTGCTATTAACATTCTCTCTTGCCTAGCTAGGTCAACCCTAGCTATGGCTCCTGCTTATGCTTACTCTAATGACATGGTATCAGAGCTTAACGTTCCTGGCCTGTGGGCCCACTTCACTGCTTCCGCTGCTACTGCTACTCCCTGTCCGCCGCGCGCCCCGTGGTGCGCGGCGTCGAAATTAGGGTTTTCATCCCGCCGCGCGCTCGGAGCGTGCGGCGGTTTTCTGCCCGCCGTGCGCCCCGAGGCGCGCGGCGGTTTTCTGCCCGCCGTGCGCCCCGAGGCGCGCGGCGGTTTTCTGCCCGCCGTGTGCCCCGAGGCGCGCGGCGGCTTTCTACCCCGTCGATCCGCGCGTCGCCCCCGGGAGGCGCTGCGACGGGCGACGGGGACCCGCGCGTCGCCCCCCGTCGCCCGTCGCGGCCCGCGCGACCTGCGTAGGGCCCGCGCGCGGCCCGTACAGCCTGCGCGCGGCCCGTACGGGCTGCGCCAGGCCCGCGCGCGGCCCGTACGGGCTGCGCCAGGCCCGCGCGCGGCCCGTACGGGCCGCTCCAGGCCAGCGCGCGCCTCGGGCCGCCCGCGCGCGTCGTATGGGCTGCGCCAGGCCAGCGCGCGCCTCGGGCCGCCCGCGCGCGGTTCGTACGGGCTGCGCCAGGCCCGTGGGTGCCCCGTTTCCTCGTCCCTTGAGCTGCACGCTCTCCCCCGAGCTTCTGACGGCGCCCCACCCGTGCTCCTGAATTAGGGTTTGGGGGTGGAGCGTATGGGGGTGCCGTCTCTGTCAGCCGTCCCCTGCTCCTCCTCCTCCTCCGTCTCCCACTGCTGCAGCTGCCGCTGAGGGGGGTGGATGTGTTGGAGCCGTCGTTGTGGTACGAGGGGGTGGCGTGCTGCGGAGTGGAGCTAGGGGCGAAGCAGGGGGTGTGTGTCGAGGGATGTGGGACTGTTGGGGGAGGTTGAGCGGAGGTTGCCGTCGTGTCGTACGCAGCGCCTGTACTCCGGGGCACTCATTCCCGGTAGCTCAGAGAGCCGGTTGCGCCGTCGCCTGTGGGTCCGTTGCTCCTGCCGCTCGTCTTAGCCGCGGAGCCTGTTACTCCTGTACTCCGGGGCACTCATTCCCGGTAGCCACTGTGTCGCACCAGAGCCGTCTGTTGCCCGTGTGTCTGCAGCTTCAGTCGTCGCCTCCTATCTACTCTCCTCTCGCCAGCCCTCCTCCTCCTCACTTGCCCCCTGTGACTGCCTCTAGCTTTGCTCATAATTGTGAACTTTGAGCTATTGCTTCTTGAACTTGTGCTCAGAATGTGTGGTGACATCGTGATCCACCCTGAGCTTGCTCTGCTGATTACACCCCACTTTGGCTATGGGGGTGTGTCAGAATATTATGCTCTAGCCTGCAGTGGGGTGCTCTATAGCGAGTACAACCCTTCTAGGGTTAGCTATTTGTACCACCATTGTTGCTAGTGCAAACCCTCCTTTGCTATTAACATTCTCTCTTGCCTAGCTAGGTCAACCCTAGCTATGGCTCCTGCTTATGCTTACTCTAATGACAAGACCAAGTCGTCGACGTACACGAGGATGTAGAATGGCGGCAGCGAGGTGTCTGTGCGTAGAAACAGTGACGGGTCAGCAGTAGAGGGAGCGAACCCAAGAGCCGCAAGTGTCGTCCTCAGTGTGTCGTGCCACTCACGCGGTGCCTGGCGGAGACCGTAGACGGGCCGACGATGTTCGCCCCAGGTGGGGGAACCTCGTCGACGTAGGTGCCCGTGGACTTCCAGGAAGCCATCTCTGCGTCCATGGCTGTCTGCCACTGAGAGGAGTAGGGACCCGCCATCGCCTCAGCGTAAGTGCGCGGGGTCGGGATGTCTGGTGCATCCGGGTCTCCCTCAGGGGCAACTAGCATGGACACGAGGTGGGGCAAAGCAGCAGCAAAGCACTGGAACTCCTCCTGTCTGTCCTCAAGGACGTCCGTGCCAAGAGCACACTCACCCCCGACGGACGGAGGACAGACAGACTCAGACTCAGCAACAAGGCTAGCGGCGTAGTCTAGACGACACCGGGCAGCAAAGTCTATCAACTCAGCGACCAGAGCAGACGCAGCAGAGGACTCAAAGGTAGGGTCAGTGACAACAGTGGCGAGAAGACGCGTGACAGTGGGACTGGCAGCACGACGGGAGTCAGACTCCGGGTCAGGAAGAGTAGGCAGAGAGGACGCAGGAGGAGACGGCAGCGGGACACGCTGAGGAGCAGTGGAGGGACGCAGAGTCATGTAGTGAGTGCCAGGGACAGGAGGAGGACGCTCACGTGGGACACGACGACCAGTGCGAGCAGGACGAACAGGCGACGCAGGACGAGACGCAGGCTCACGACGCTCTGTAAGACCTCTTGTGGGACCAGTGTAAGGAGAGGGACCAGGGAGAGGCGAGGCAGGCGGTAACTGTGACTGCGACTGGACAGGCGGAGGACACTCTACGGAGGGAGGAGGACGAGGAGGAGGAGCCTGACCAAGAACCTGCTGAAGGAGCGGTACGAAGTACGGTCGCGGCCGCGTAGCGTCTCCAGAAGCAGCAGAGACACCAGCGCTAGGGTCCTCAGCACCAGCAGCAGCTCCACCGCCCGGGTCCGCAACACCAGCAGCAGCTCCAACGTCGGGGTCCGCAGCACCAGCAGCAGCTCCACCGCGCGGACGAGTCCTCAGCACCAGCAGGAGCTCCAACGTCCGGGTCCTCAGCACCAGCAGCAGCGCCACCGCTCGGGTCCTCAGCACCAGCAGTCGTGCCACCACTCGGGTCCTCAGCACCAGCAGCAGCTCCACCAGTCGGGTCCTCAGCACCAGCAGCAGCTCCAACGTCCGGGTCCGCAGCACCAGGAGCACCACTCCGAAGACTGCAGCGCCTCGTGTACCACTCTCGGATCTGCTGGAGGGGGGGGAGCTCCCGGGCAGGAGGGGAAGCACCGCGACCAGCTCCAGCAGTACCTCTCCGGAGGCGGCAGTACTGTAGGTACCTCTCCTGCAGCCGCTGTGAGGAGAGGGCTCCTCCAGGCGCAGCACCCCCAGGCTCCGCACCCGCAGACTCAGCACCCTCAGGCGCACTACCCCCAGGCTCGGCACCCCCAGGCTCCGCACCTCCAGACTCAGCACTCCCAGGCTCAGCACCCCCAGACGTAGCACCCCCAGGCTCAGCACCCCCAGGCTCAGCACCCCCAGCAGGACGAGAGTCAACAGCTACCTCGACAGGCTCACCCGGGTCTACCTGGGACACACCTGAGGGAGCGGCACCCTGAGGGGGGAGGGGGTCTGGTACCTCAGCACCTGGAGCGAGGAAGAGAGGCGGGGGGGGGGAGTGGGGCAGTGCGGTAGGGGAAGAGGCGGTAGTAGGGGACGGACTCGTCAAAAGTGACATCCTGAGAGGCCAGGACACGACGCGAGGTGGCGTGGTAGAACTGCCAACCAGGCGCGTCCGGGACAAAGCCAAGGAAGACACAGGGGACTGCGCGACGGGAGAGCTTGTCCGCGGACGTGTCGCGAACAAAAGCTCGGGATCCCCAGACCCGAAAACGCGACGCATCGCCAGCCTCTCCCGTCCAACGCAGTGTCGGAGAAGTCTCAGGTAAGGAGACACGGGGCCAGAGGTTGAGCTGATGCGCAGCGTATCGGACTGCAAACGGCCACAGAAAGTGGGGGGCAGCCGCATGAACCAAGGAGGTACGAGCGACCTCCATGACCAAGCCAATGCGGCGCTCAGCAACCCCATTCTGCTGTGGAGAGGCCGGAAGCGTGAACGACTGCTCAATGCCCTCCTGCTGACAGAAGGCCTCCAAGAGGCCAGAGGAAAACTCCCCACCTCTGTCAGAGTGCAGACGCAGGACAGGGAAGTCGGAGCGGAAACGCTCACTGAGCTGGAGACGAGATCTGCGGATCCAAGGGATCAAGACATCAGGGACGTCACCCTTGGTGCGCAAGGGGAAGACCGTGGTGTAGCGCGAGTAGTCGTCAACAACGATCAGGAAGTACCTCTCTTGACCCTGACCACGGACGCGGGCTGGGCCCCACACGTCCATGTGAAGCGTCTGCAAAGGAGCAGTCGTCGGGGGAAAGGAGGAGGAGTGAGGAGCGGCGCGCTGCCGCCCCTCGACACAGGGAAGACAGGGAGGAGCAGGCGAGGGTGGGAGGGGAGGGAGAACCCTGGGAAGACCAGCAACAAGGTCCCGTTTGTGCATGGCCCGAAGGCGCTGCACAGACGGGTGGCCAAGTCGGTGGTGCCAGAGGACGGTGTCGTGTGCCAGAGAGCGACACGAGCAGGGGGCAGACAGCTGACCTGACGCAGACGCAGACGCAGACGCAGCTACCTGAGGGGACTCAGTGGTCAGTGTGTACAGGTCCGACCCCGGCTGCCGAGTGAAGGTAGCCAGGTGACGGCCCGTCCGAGCACACGTGCAGTGTGTCACGCGCTCGTACGCAGGGGTGAACTGGTGAACACCCCCGTCCTGGAGCGCACTACCTGCCACCAAGTTCGTAGAGAACGAGGGGAGGTAGAGACCTGACAGTGTGCCTGACGGGACCGCAGGACAAGGAAGGACAGTGGAGGAGGTCGCAATGACCGGACCCCCAGAGGGGTCAGCGAGGGAGACAGCAACTGGCCGAGCGAGTGGCTCAAGGACAGTGCGGTCACGAAAGAAACAGCGAGAAGCACCTGAGTCCAGTGTGAAGGTGTGCAGTGCTGCTCTCGACTCAGTACCAAGGGGCACAGACGCACTAGCACCTAGAGCAGCAGCCTCACCAGGACCTGGGGCAGCAGACTCACTAGCACCTAGAGCGGCAGTCGGACTGGTCAGAATGCCCGGGTCGGGCGGAACACGCAAGTACTGAGCACCCTCTCCACTAGTAAACATCGCATACATGGCAGTGAGAATAGCATCAAAGTCTAGAGCCCAGATATCAACTCCCTGCCTCTCCAGATCAGCCCAGCGGGGCAGCTCAGCGCCAGCAGGAAACTGGGCGCGCCATGCGTCGGTAAGGCGCGAGAAACAGCGCTGCGTGGGGTGCGGCCTCCCACACGTCTGGCCAGCGCGGTCACCAGTGCGGATGACGTACGTGCAGGTAAAGCCACCCGCCCCCCCCCGCTGCGAATACCACTCACGTGCCTCCTGGAGCTACGGGGCGGGCTGCTGGCTTGGGCCACAACCCGCCAGCGCCTCCACGACCACCACCGCCGCCGCCACCGCCCCGGCCACCTCCACCCCTGCCGCCGCCACGACCACCTCCGCCTCCGCTGCCGCCTCCGCCCCTGCCACCGCTCCCGCCGCTGCTGTCACCACCCTCACTGCCGCCACTATCATCTCCAGTCCCACCTCCACTCCCACCGCCTCCACCCCCGCCTCCCCCGCCGCCACCTCCACCCTTGCCCCCCTTGCTCCTGCGGCGCCCGCTCGAAGCAGACGCGGTCCCGACCTTCTCAGCACCAAGGAGGTCGACAGCAGCAGCAGAGGCGACAGAGGGGAGGAGAGGGGAAGGGGAACACCCCTCAAAGAAGGGGGTGCGGGGCTCGCCACGAGAGGCACCTACGGCGACGATGCTCGCCTCAGCTGCAAGCAGTTCCTTCTCGAGGAGGGCAACAGTGAGCTCAGTGGGGGAGCGAGAGAGGAAGTGGTCCCTGACTGCGCGCAGAGAGTCAGGGAGGCGGGTGACGATGTGGTAGAGAGTGATCCAGAGCGGGGGGTTTTGCTAGCAAGGAACTCGGCAGGCATAGCAGCGCGAAAGCGGGCCTCACTAGTCTTGAGGTGGGTGATGAGGTCAGCAACAGTGTGAAAGGAGGCTAGGTCGGGGAACAGGTAGGGCAGTGAGAGGCGGCCTAGCGCGTAGCAGAAGCCGGTGAGGAGTAACGAGCAACTACGGCTGTGTACAGTTCCTTAGCAGTCTTGCACTGGCCGAAGTGCTCGCGCTCGTCTAGCGGTAGGGAGTTGCGAATAGCGAAGCGAGCGTGCGCGTCACGGGTCTGCCACTGGGAGCGCAGAGTGCTGTCAGCAGTGGTAGGAGGGGCAGTAGCGTGACCGAGGGCATGATCGTACAGCGAAATATCCTCCTTGGCAGTGAGCTGTAGGAAGAGGTGCAGGTCATCTAGCCAGGTGTCAAATTTCACTGGGCGGCCCTTAGTATCGAAAGCAAGTACGGGAGGACTGGCCATAGTGGCAGCAGCAGTAGCAGTAGTAGCAGTAGCAGTAGCAGCAGTAGCAACAGTTGTAGTAGCAGTAGGAGCAGTAGTAGGAGCAGCAGTATCGACGGGGCTGCTAGTACGGGCGGCGCGGCTCGGTCGGGCGGCGCGGCTCGGGTCAGGTAGGGCGGCGCGGCTCGGTTCGGGCTGCGCGGCTGCGCGGAGCCGCTAAGCGGGGCGGTACGGGGCCGCGGGGGCCTCTAAGCGGGGCTCGACGGGGCCGCGGGGCCGCTAAGCGGGGCGCAACGGGGTCGCGGGGCCGTGAGGTGGGGCGTGACGGGGCCGCAGGGCCTTTAGGTGGGGCTCGACGGGGCCGCGGGGCCGCTAAGCGGGGCGCAACGGGGTCGCGGGGCCGTGAGGTGGGGCGCGACGGGGCCGCGGGGCCTCTAAGCGGGACGTGACGGAGGCCGCGGGGCCGCTAAGCGGGGCGCAACGGGGTCGCGGGGCCGTGAGGTGGGGCGCGACGGGGCCGCGGGGCCTCTAAGCGGGACGCGACGGGGCCGCGGGGCCTCTAGGCGGGGCGCGACGGGGCCGCGAGGCCGGTAGGTGGGGCGCGACGGGGCCGGGGGGCCTCTAAGCAGAGCGCGACGGGGCCGCGGGGCCTCTAAGCGGGGCGCGATCGACGGGGCCAGCGGGGCCGGAAAAAAAAAAGGAGAAGCGCGCGAGGGCGCTAAGGGGGGAGGCGCTAAAGCGCGCTCCGATAGTAGGGCGCACGAGGGCGCTAGTAGGTAGTAGGTAGTGGTGGGCCCGAAGAGAACTTAGGTCCTAGCGAAGGACCTGCTCTGAAACCATGTCAGAATGAACGGACTGGAATGATTGAACTAACAGTGAAATCAGTACAAGTACCTAACCCTAGAATTGTGTACCCCCTATAGGCTAACCCACTGTAGCCTAAACAAACACAACATATATAATGTTTGACACCCTGCTGTAAGACACCCGAGATGACTTGGGCCCTGTTCGATAGCAGGGTGACCCCATCTGAAAAATTTCTCCCACGGTGGGAGAAAATGGGCGGGAAATGGTCTACGACTCCATGCGACTGTTGCGACCCCCGTGCGACAAAGTTAATTTCCCGCCCGCGCGAACGAAATCCCTGCGATCACTTGGGTTTCCCGCCCTCATGCCAAAACACGGCGGGAAATGTAACAGTGTTCCACACCCCAAAGTGCACCCAAAAAAAGACTGCCGGCGTAATCATTACATCGACATCACAGCTCTTCTCGGGCAAAACGACCGACCATTGGGACACCAATGCCATTTCTACTTTCAGGAGAAGTCGACACCAATGCCAGACGAGGGGCTATTATGGGCTAGTCTATACAAAACAAAGGTATAAACTTGTGTTATGCCTAATCCGTTTGACACCACTAACTTGTTTTGGAACCGATCTGCACTACTCTCTTTGTTTTTCGTCACAAACATTTTGGGTGCGGTACTTTCTCAGACGCTGACCGTAGATGTGACAGGGCCCGGGTCAGAGAAAAAAAAAAAACAACCTGTTTCCACCCCAATTGGCCATTGAGGTGGAGGCTTTCCCCCAACTCGGCCGTTGCACTAGGTGAACGAAGCCGGCAAGGCGTTTCATCGAATGATGACTCTGCCGGAGTTGACACGCCACTTTTGGTTTGTCGCTATGCTCCCACCATTGTGCGAGCACAATGGTGGGAGCATTTTTGCTTTTTTGCTATCGAACAGGGCCTTGGTGTGAACCATTTTCTTAAAAATATCTCTGGAAACTTTAAAATTGATAAAAGATCATTGTGTGATGTCTTAGTTGTAAGGGAATTCGCTACGAAGCTGGAGATCTCCGGTTCGAGTCATGTGGCCGGTAAGGTTTCGTAAGATTTCATGAGGGTGATAATTAGAGTTTTTTTTTAGGACACCTTGAAAATTCAGACTTTTTCTCAGATGGAACACTGATTTTCAGCCTTTTTCACATAAGGACCCTGTTACCCTGACGTCCCTAAAACTGAATCTGAGGCCCTGACGTAGACGCGCCCTTTCAAGTAAGGGTTTTGGCTTGCTTGCCTACGCAGGTAATTGCGACTTTTCGTTATAAATAGCACACGCCGGGGTCCCTTCAGGCCCCCACGACTCCCGCTGAGCCTGTTGCTAACTCTGGCGAGGACATGTAGCCTTGCCTACACACAGGGGATGGAGCGCGATGTTGTCACACAGCTGGCCGTCCGAGCTCACCAGCCAGTCGACCAGAGGGACCACTTTCGTCAGATGACATCGGCCCAGACTTCTGTAGTTATCCATTACTCCTCCCCCTCTCCTGCCATCCAGCCATTACGGCAGCGCCGTCCATTGTTGGGGAGGTGCAGCAGCTGGTTGAGGAGGCGAATCTAGGTGCCTGTGCGTCTGCTCGTACAGGTGGTGCCACTGCGTCAACAGCGTCAGCTGGCGACCCTCTCGCCGCAGCAGCTTCGGGAGTGGACTTCCTAGCGATGCAACCCTGGACGTATAGAGGCTGCTAGTCTAGGTGACTGCAAGCCTGCCAGCACACGTGCAGCACCAGCTGAGGCTTTGTAGACTTTCACGCTTGACTCCGGCGCGTCTCGCTTCTTCTTCCGCGATTGCATGCACATGTTCCAGTCTCCTTGGCTGACCCCTCTGGGGGCCCAGTCGTTGCACGTGCCTCCACCGTTCTCCTGTGTCTGGCAGCCCCCTATGTCTCACTCACAAATCTCCACCTCCCCTCGTTCGCTACAAACTTGGTGAGTAACGATGTTTTTTTAGACCAATTGGTCACTACCACTACTCCCGGGGGTGAGCTTGTAGCGATCGGTACAAACTCAGAGACTGGCGCTCACGTCGAAGACCCAGGTCTGGCCCGGGTCTGGCCCACGTTCACTCGGAGACCCAGGTCTATTCTGTACACACTGACCACTGAGTCTGCACAGGTAGCTGCATCAGGTCAGGTATCTGCGTCCTGCACGTGTCAGGTACTCACCCACCCATCTCTCCTCTCGCACGACCATCTGGGTCACCCCTCCCTGCCGCGTCTGCGTAGCATGCACTCCCATCTCCTCGTCGCTGGCCTCCCCAAGTCCTTGCCCCCGCTCCCTCGGTCGATTGCGCCACTGTGCCTTCCCTGCGTCGAGGGGCGGCAGCGCGCCGCTCCTCTCGCCCCCTTGTTTCCTCTGACCACTACTCATCTGCAGACGCTTCACATGGACGTGTGGGGCCCCGCCTGCGTGAGTGGACAGGACTGCGAGCGCTACTTTCTCCTAGTTGTTGACAACAATATGCGCTACACCACGGTCTTCCCCTTATAGAGAAAGGCGGATGCCCGCAGTGTCTTGATCCCTTGTGGAGGAGTACCGGCAGAAGGTCGGCTTGCTGTAGTTTGCAGCGACAATGACGAGGCCGGACTTTGCCTTCGCCTGTAGAAAGCTGGGGAGCGGCCTGAGGGTGAGGGGTGACCATTACTAGCACGTGGTCGACCGTTACTTTGCCTACCTCGTCGACACCTGCGACACCATCCTAGAGTTCGGCGGAGGAGTAGAGTCGCTAAGTCTAGTTGGCTACGTTACGTGGACGTTGACACGCCGGCGACAAGCAGAACCGAACGAGCACGGGCGGATACGCGCTCATCTTCAGAGGGGCCACCGTCTTCTGGTCGAACCAGTGCATCAAGTGCGCGACGTTCTACTCCACCGAGTCAGAGTACGTCGCGGCCACGGAAGCCGGCGAGGAAAAACGCCGACTTCGCTTCCTCCATGCAAAGTTCCAGCTCCTAGACGCTGGGACGCTGACCGTTCTTCGGATGGACAACAAGTCGGCCACCACGGTCGCGGAGGGTCTGGGGTTGCAGAGCAACCTTAAGCACAAGGAGCGGCGACGCTATGCCTGGCTGCAGCACATGGTGAAGCGCAGTAAGTTCATGCTGAAGTACATCTCGACGTCTGAGCAGCCAGTTAAGCGCGGTGCTCCGTCGCGATTGGCCAAGTGCGCCTGGCCGACGTTGGCGACAAGGACGACGACGTGCAGCAGTAGGTGCCGTGCCCTTCTGCACGGCTGGTGCTGTGACCCGCGTGTTGCGTGTAAGTGTACGCCAATGATGACGTGTTTTTCTCCATGGAGCCGTGCCGTGCGGGTCGGGAGTGTGTGGAGCTCAAGCGTGAACGTGGCAGAGGGGTGTCAACGAGAGTTGGGTGTTGGCCCCATCCTCGGTGTCTTTAAAATTTTGTAAGCTGGAAAATGTTTTTTAAACAACTTGGGACAAGGCTTAGTGTTACGGGTGCAATAGATCGAGGTAGCAAGGACTGCATTAAGGTGTCAAACGAGTACAAAATGTGAGCGAAGGCATGAGCGAACATTTATACGCGAAACATGCAAACGGTAATGTGGTGCGTGCGAGCTAGCTAGTGCTACGCTGGCAGCGAGGTTCGGGCTAGTCCCAAAGCGTAGGCCGATACGGCCGGGCCAGTAGTGCGGGGTTTGGCAAAACAGTGCGCGCGAAGTTTGCGAAGCCCCGTTAGCAGTAACAGGCGAACAACGGCTGTTGCAGTGCGTGATGTAGCCGGACTCCGTATTGAATGGCGAGAAAATTCCTTATACTACCCCCCCCTCCTCAAGAAGCCCCCTCCGCTACGCGAGTGCGTGTATATCGCGGAATCCCCGGCTCCTCAGGTACACTTGCAAGGCAGGGTGGTTTTTTATGTTGGCCAGGGGCACCCAGCTATCTTCAGTTGGCGTGCGATCCTTTCCAGTGTACGAGGAATTCAATCAACTTGATGCTAGTGGGGTGGCGAATCCGATGGCTCAGGATTTTTTTGGGCTCGATTATCGGCTCTGATGAAGGGCGAGTCATGGATGGCGGGCGGTTGGGATGTATGGGCGAAGCAGGCTGACGTGGAATGATGGGCTGATGTACCAGTCGGTCGGTAACAGTAGATGCGCGGTTACTGGTGTGATCATGTGGCTGATTTGGAATGGGCCACAGTAGCGGGGTCAGAGCTTTGGTGCGTCGGGCAGTCGCAGATTTTGCGTGTTGAGCAGTACGTAGTCCCCTGACTGGTACGTGACTGGGCGGCGGTGGCGGTCAGCGTTGCGCTTAGCGATGACATTGTCTTTTTTAATTGCTTCTGCGGCTCTGGTTCGGGCAGCTTGCAAAATCTCGGCGAATCGCTGTGCATGTGGCGTGGGGTTGTCCAGGCTCGGCGTCATGGGCACTGTGGGATTTTTGCCCGTAGTTCAGGTAAAACGGGGACTGCTGCGTCGTCGCTGACGTGGCGTTGTTGTACGCGAACTCGATCAACGGCTGCTGCTGCTCCCAGGTCGTTGGATCGTCGTATGTGGCACGAATCAACTGCTCCATCGTCTGATTCATCGCTCTCTTGACCGTCGGTCTCGGGGTGGTACGACGAGCTGAACTGTAGCCTGGTCCCGAACTGCTCCCAATGGTTCCTCCAGACGTTGCTAGTGAATCTCGTGTCCCTGTCGCTGATAATCGCTGCTGGTATCCCGTGCAGGCGGACGACGGCTGCGATGAACAGGCGAGCAGTTTCTTCCCTCGGCTGAGATCGACTTCTTGCACGCAGCGAAGTGTGCCATCTTCGTCAACCTGTCAACGACGACCATTACCGCGTCGTTACCCCTAGGGTTCGAAGGTAACCCCGTGACGAAATCCATGGTAACCTGCTGCCAGGCGCGGTCGGTGGAATCGGCTGCAATTGACCCGCCTTTCATACGTCGGTCAACAGCTCCGGCCAGTAGTAATACAGCTGCAGTTGTTGTCGCGCTTTTTTCTACCCCAAAATGTTCCGAAGTAATCCCGTCGTGTGCCTCCTGCAGTAACAACTCCCTTAGTAGTGAGTACGCGGGTACCCAAATGCGGTTGGTGCCTGTCTTTAATAGACTCCTTTAGCTTCTGCCAGTTGCTGTGAATTTCCGGTCGTGAAAAATGGGTCGGTGCGGTATTCGTGGGTGAATAGGCATGTTAAAAGCGGGTTGGTCTGGGCGAGTAGGATGGCATGGAGTTGGGCGGTAGGGCGGGTGAGTGCGTCGGCGATGTTGGATGCACCTTTTTTGTACGTAACCGTGTAGTGGAAGTTGGACTCGAGGTAGTCCAACCAGCGGATCTGTCACGGATTGAGATTCGGTTGGGCGAGAAAGTACGGAAGTGATCGGTGGTCTGTCCGTACTGTCACGTCGGCGCCAGTCAGGTAACACCGCCAAACCTTGAACGCGTGCACGATCGCCAGCATCTCGCGGTCGTGTATCGGGTAGTTGCGCTCGGGCGGGTGCAGCTTGCGGGACTCGTACGCGATTGGCTGAAGGCCGTTCCCGAAATCCTGCAATATTACTGCTCCCACAGCGATGTCACTTGCGTCGGTGACGAGCTCGAACTGTCGGTGCGGATCTGCGATGTGAAGTACGTGCGACTAGCACAAAATTTTCTTGAGGGCCGAGAAGGCAGCTTGCTCTTTCTCCCCCCACGTGTACTCAACCCCCTTAGCAGGTCGGTCAGCGGGGTGGTCAGGTTCGCCATGTCGAGGACGAACCGACGTACATAGTTGACAAACCCCAAATAACGCTGCAGCGCAGTCAGATTTGCCGGCGCGTGCCAAGCCTGAATCGTCGCGATCTTCTTCGGGTCTATTTCCACTCCGTCGGCTGAAATAATGTGGCCTAAAAACTACAGTCTCACCTGTAAAAACTCACACTTAGACGCTTTCGTCAGTAGGCGGTTCTCACTCAGTATTTTAAAAACTGCTTCGATGTCCTGTAGGTGCTGTGCTCTGTCGAGGCTATAGATTAGGATGTCATCTAAGTAGACGATGACGCACTTATCTAAAAGCGGGCGGAACGCCTCGTTCATCGTCATTTGGAAAGTGGCGGGGGCGTTGGTCAGTCCGAAGGGCATGACGGTGTATTCGAAAGATCCGTAGCGGGTTTAAAAGGCTGTCTTGGGGCAGACTGGTGGATTGACGCGAATCTGGTGGTAACCCCCTCTAAGGTCGATTTTCGAGAAAACCCGGGCTGTGCGCAGTTGGTCGATCAGTTCGTCGGCTCGCGGGATGGGGCAACGTGACTTAATGGTAACCCTGGTCAGTGCTCTGTAGTCTATGCACATGCGAAACCCCCCGTCCTTCTTCGGTGTGAACAGTATCGGTGCTGAGAAGGGAGACGAACTCGGGCGAATAAATTCCTTCTCGAGCAGGTAATCGAGCTGCTTCCTCAGTTCGTCCAGTTCGGGTTGGGTCAGTCGGAACTGTCGCTTTTATTATCGGCTGTGCCCCCAATTCTAGTTCTATCATGTAGTCGTGCGGTCGCTGAGGTGGCAGTCCCGTTGGCAGATCATCCGGGAATGTCCCTCTGTACTGCTTCAAGAGTGCTGCCAAGTCATCCGGTATGTTGGCGAGCAGTTTCCGTAGATCACCCCCCTGGTCTGCTGCTTCGGCTTCCCGAATGTCAACCGCATACATGTCAGCTCATGCAGCTACGGCGCGCTTCATTGTGATCGCGTTGACACGCACCGACGAAGACTCAGGCGAGCCCCAGCGAGGTAAGGCGATGTTGTTACCGTTCACTCGCACGGTGCAGTCACCCGTCGTCCAGTCGATTCGCGGATTGTGCCGTCGCAACCAATCACGACCGAGTAAAATGCTCCCCTGTCTACGAAGATTTCAACTAAGTCCGTCCGAATTTTCCCACTAAGCAGTATGGGGCTGTCTACCGCGGTACCCTCCTTATTCGGCCGAGTGTGGTCGACTGCATGAACCGGCACAATCACTCGGTGAGGGTCGGTTGGGTCGGACGAGCTGCGTGACCTGTCAGTAGAGGGCCCGTCTGCTACTGACTCCCAGCGTTTCCCTGCTGCTTGGTCTGTTTCTGCTGCTCAGCTTCCCCCTTTCCCTTAGCGTTTTCCGGGCATTCGCTCTTGCGGTGTCCCGGCCGATTGCACGCAAAGCAGCGCCCTTTGAACGGAGCAGCTGCGGCATTCGCGGCGACGGCACGTATCGTAGCGCCCTCGTTCGTCCCACGAGATCGATGTCCCCAGTTACTGCTGCTTCCATAGGACCCCGGTCTCGGTCGGCGGAAGAAGTCGAGCTTCTCCGCCATAGCGAGAATCTCCTGAAAGTCGGTGACGCCGCGATGCTGGATTTTCTGAGCGATGTCGTGCTGTAGTCCGTCGATGTAGCGGTCGACGCGCTCGCTCTCGTGCATGTATCCCACTTGCTCGCATAGCGCCAGAAACCCGCTGGTGTAGTCTTGGACGGAACCGAGTTGGCGCCAAGTGCGGAGCTTCTGACGCGCCGCGATCGAAGCCGCAATTGGCTCAAATCGAGCGCGCAGACCTGCGCACCACGCGTCCCACGTGCGATATTGGGGCACCTCCACGAAATACGACGGCGCCCAGGGTCCGGTTTGTCCTTCCCGTGTCGGTAGAGTCGCGTAGTCGTTCGGCTTCGTGACGATGACGCGCCACCAATCCATGGCGGGTCCTCGCAGCAGCGACACGGCGTAGCGAATTTTCGCCATATCCTCCGAGACGTAGTTGGCATCGAAAAACATGTTTATCGTGAACAACCACGCCCGAACGGTTGGACCATCCCGTTGACTCGGGTCAAAGCATGGCGGACGCTGCGGCTTCAGCGGCATCGGTGACGGCAGTGCCGAATCGTTGGTCGATGCCGAAATCGTGACGCGGGGCTGGCTTCGGGCCGCATTCGTCGCCTCGGGGTGTGTCACGCCGTCGTCGTCTCCGTCGTAGCGGACGACGCCATCAGTAGCCGCGCTCGCAGGTCGCCCCAACTTCCGTGTTGCGATGCCTGTGGTGAGGGCTGTTCCGGAGTGCCGGGTGCTTGAGATTGTGCTTGCTGTGCTCGTGCAATGCCATTTTGCAGGGACGTGCGTTCTGCAGTCAGCGCCACGATTTCTTCAGAGCTTTCGCGAAGTTGCTGCAGCAGTTCGTTCAGACGCTCCTGCATGAGGGTGGTGACGTCGATGTGCTTGGCCACGGCGAAGGGCGTCGGCTCAGCTTAGTCTAGGCACGGTCGTGGCTGCACGCGTTTACGGGAGAACGGGAGGACAGTGGCTCCTAGGGCTAAGGTGCGTGAGTGAAAAATCAGAAGTTGTTTTCCTGGGGGTGCGGAGATGCGCGGTCCACAAAGGAAAGAAGCTCTGATACCAAGTGTTACGGGTGCAATGGATCGAGGTAGCGAGGATTGCACTAAGGTGTCAAACGAGTACAAAATGTGAGCGAAGGCATGAGCGAACATTTATACGCGAAACATGCAAACGGTAACGCGGTGCGTGCGAGCTAGCTAGTGCTAGGCTGGCATCGAGGTTCGGGCTAGTCCCGAAGCGTAGGCCGACACGGCCGGGCCAGCAGTGCGAGGTTTGGCAAAACAGTGCGCGCGAAGTTGGCGAAGCCCCGTTAGCAGTAACGGGCGAACAACGGCTGTTGCTGTGCGCGATGTAGCCGGACTCCATAAGGAATGGCGAGAAAATGTAACACGCCCTTAGTCCGATGTTCGGAATCTGAACCGTTTAGAAAATGTAACACGCCTCGCTCTCTAAAAAACTTGTCCGCACCACACAGAAAGGGGATGTGCGACTCAGAAACGAGTGAACGCAATATCACACATTCTCGCTTGTGACCTGTCCTGTCCTGTCTCGTTTGCAGGGGAGGGGGTTCGCCCTTCCCACTTGGTCGGATCTTCGGGAAAAAGGGGATCTGCACTTGGTCACGTCAGATTGGCTTGGGTTCACCCAGCGATGCAATCAACTCCACCTCCCCAACAACGCGAAGCCGTCGATGCTGGCAGACCAATCGCCGACGTTCGATGATCAAAGCCAGGCACACCCGAAGGCCCAGGCTCCCAATGAGCTGACATGGCATAAAGACCTCCGCCCCACAGGCGCTCCGCATGATCCCTTATAGGCGTCCTCCTTGGACAGGTTCCTATTCCACTGTAGACCTCCAATGTTCCCATGGGAGTTCTTGGTGAGGGACAACTTTCGGAAGCGCGCGTGGGCGGAACCTCAGCAGGGAGACACCACTGAGTTGTGACTGTGGCCAACTATACCAATGACCTAGGCCGATGTAAACAGTTTAGCTTGCATATCTATGCAAGGTTCTCGTTTTAGTAGGCGTAAGCTAGACGCATATATACATCCTAAACAAAGGTTTTGTACCCTGCTTTTCCTGGACATCTGAGTAAATTACCTGTTTCCTTTTCTGACAATCTTTCCCGTAGTGCATTGTGCGCCGCCGCCAGTTCACGAGTTCAGATAGGAAGACACCTGCACAGGAGGTTCGGATGAGCCTCGTGCTTCGGATTAGCAGCCCCTACCTAGTTGATTTTAGAAACCATACCCTTCATTCAAAAATTGTTCGTCAGTGGAAGTTGGAATACGAAGCAGCATATCTGCACTCCCTGACGTCGTTCTGAGTACGATAGTTCGAAATTGACCATCCTCCGTCAGCCTCCGATTTCATTTTCCAGTCAAACTTAGCCTCTTCCTAGATTGTCGGCAACCCTCGCTTCACGTTCAGCACCACGCGCACCTGTGATTTCTCCCGGTCCGTCAACCAGCCTTCCACATGAAGGACGGCCAGCACGCGGAGAGCGGGACCCGAAGCTTCGCGGACGCGGAGTGGCAGAGCGAGTGCTACCGCAGCGCGGCGATGGCGCACGTCCCCGTGGACGACGACGACGACGACGAGGACGACGAGGCGCGCGAGCTGCACGCGGAGCTGGCGGAGGCGGAGGAGCGGCGGCTGGTGGAGCGGAAGCTCACGCTCGTGGTGGGCATCTGCTTCGTCTTCATGCTCGTCGAGGTCGTTGGCGGTGCGTGCTCTTGCGCGCCTCACTCACATACTCGCTGCTCCTTTCCCCCCGTTATCTCCACTCCATCCTTAATTCGTTATCCTCCACCCTGACTCACTCAATTTTGCCACCTTCCCCTTTTCCCTCCCCCCCTCCCCCCTCCCACCTCCCCCCCATTCACAGGCCGGGAAATTTGTGTTGTCGTCGCCTTTTGTTTCTTCTCGTGTCCCTCGGTAGTCCCTGATTTCGCGCTAACCTAATTCCTCCCTCGCTGTTAATTCTCCCCTCGCTACCTCCTCGCAAACTCTATTAACGCTCCCGTCATGCCTCCCTCCCACTCTCCCTTCCCGCAGGCCTACTGGCCAGCAGCCTCGCGATAATGACGGACGCGGCGCACCTACTAACGGACGTGGCGGGGCTGGTGATATCGCTGCTCGCGGTGCGCATGGCGGGGTGGCGCCCCGACCCGCGCTTCACGTACGGCTACGTGCGCGCGGAGGTGGTGGGCGCTCTGGCGTCCGTGGCGCTCATCTGGGTCGTCACGGCGCTCATCCTCTACGAAGCCATCTCCCGGTGCGCCGCCCTGCTCCGCTCTGCTCCCCGCACACGCTCGCTCGCGCGCCGTTGATGCGCTTGTCCCCGGGCCCGCCCGTGAACTAGCAACTGTCTCCCAACGCCCTCTCAGCCGTAGCGCACTGCCGATTTCCCTGCCTGCATTGCCTCCATCTCTCATCCAATACCCTCGTTCTCATCTTCCCCCGTCCCCCTTCCCACCCACAACCCCCCACCCAAACCCCTTTCCTCCCCGTTCCCCTTCCCCCCAAACCTCCAATCCCGGCGTCTAAGCGAGTTGCTCCCACTTGCCCTGCCAAAACCCGCCAATTGCGCATGTGCAGGCTGTTCTATCACCACCCTCCCGTGGACGGCGGGCTGATGTTCGTGATAGCGGCGTTCGGCACAGTGGCGAACATCGTGATGGCCGTGTGCCTGCACACACCCGCCGTCATTGGCACCGACGGCGCGTCCTCGTCCATCCCACACTTCCACATGCACCTCGGCACCTCTTGCTCTCATGACCACGGGCACTCGCACAGTCACGACCACGAGCACAGTCACAACAGCCACTGTGACGACGACTCTCACTGGCACGACCACTCGCATTCGCTCAATCACTCGCACTCGAAGCAGCCTGCCACGGAGCACGCACACTCCCACGGGCATGGGCATGCACGCGAGCATCTGGGATGCACGCATGGCCATTCGCACACTCACACTGATGCTGCTGATCCCCGTGCCAAACGCCATGCACATGACCATGTACATGACCATGCACATGACCATGCACATGCACATGACCATGTACATAACCATGCACATGACCATGCACATGACCATGCACATGACCATGCACATGACCATGCACATGACCATGCACATGAGCACACCCACCACCACCACCACCACCATGACCATCGCCAGCAACAACAACAATCGGATGGGTGTCACACAGACCACGTGGCAGTGGAACTCCCACTCCTCGCGTCTTATCCTGCTCACGCTGCCGCACCGGCTCACACTCATGCTGATGATGCTGGTTCAGGCGACGCACTGGCTTTATCTCCCACTACCCCCATTGAACTGTCAACAATCTCCTCCTCCTCCTCCTCGCTCGCTGTGTGCGACGAGTCCTCCCTGCCTCTCATTCTCAACCAGGACTGCTCACACTCGCAGGCCCACTCCAAATCGCATGCCCACTCACAACCACACGTGCATGCCCACTCGCATGCCCCGGCCCCGCACGGCACCCGCAAGGAGAGCAGCCGACAAGGCGAGCAGCGAAAGCCAGAGCACAGCTGCAGCCACGGCAAGAAACCACCAACCCACTCCAAAGCCTCTCTTCCCGAGCCAGCAGCAGGCGCGGTTGAGGCAGCAGCAACAGCAGCTGTGGCAGCAGTGGCGGGCGTGGCGACAGCCGTGGCGTCCATAGTGTGGCGCAGCCAGGCAGCAGCAGTGCCGGCAGGGGCGGGGGGCGTGGTGCCGTCGGGGCATGGCAGGGAGCGGGACGTGAGCATGCGGGTGGACTTGAACGTGAATGTGAACATGAGGGGCGCGCTGCTGCACGTGCTGGGCGACCTGCTGCAGTCCATTGGTGTGCTCATTGCCGGCGCTGTCATCTGGGCCTACCCTTCCATGTAAGCTCCCCCGGCTCTTCACCTACAATCAAGCACTCACGGTTGTGAAGCTTGCTTGGGTCTGCGCTTGTTTCGCACATGTATGCTGTTGCGTCCATGTCATTCTTCCCGCATTCCTGCAAACCACATGAGTCCTGAAGCGTCATGTGAAATCCGTCTATTTGTGCCATTTCCTGGTGTGCGCTTGTGTGGAGAGCAGGCAGTGGGTGGACCTGCTGTGCACGTTCCTGTTCTCGTTCCTCGTGCTGGCCACCACCACGGGCATCACGGGCGACATTGTCTCCGTGCTGCTGCAGACTGCTCCTCGCAACGTGGACACTGAAGAGGTATGCCTTTGGAGAAACAGAGAGTTTTGTTGCCGTTTCCCTCGTCTTGGGGGTGCAGTGTGGAGACTGATGAGAAGTTATGTCCACATTTTCTATACATCCCTCTCTGCTTGAAGAATGTGTGGACATGCGCATGTATGTGCAGGCATGTATGCCCACATGTGATGCTGCATATGCCCTGCCACCTCCTCTTCCTTCGAACTCTGCTCTTTCTCTATGCTTCAGTTGCATTCCCTCCATATCCATTACGATGTTCCTCTCCACATTCCCCACGCTTCCATTTCTCGCCGCAGGCTCATCTCCCCTCCCCTAACCGCCTCCTCCCCTCCCTCTTCCTCATCTCTCTTCAGGTGCGCCACACCCTCTCGGAGCTGCCAGGAGTGGCATCGGTGCACAGCCTGCATGTGTGGCAGCTGTCGCTCAACAAGTCCGTGCTCTCCTGCCGCATCCTCGCCCTCCCGACTGCCGCGCCTGAAGAAATTGCAGCAGCGGCCCGGCGCCTGTGCAAGAAGCAGTGGGGAATACGGCATGCGACGATCGAGGTGCAACGGCAGGGGCATGGCATGCCGGTCCCGTCGCTCTCTTCCTCGTCTCTCTCCTCCATGGCCTCGTCTCATTCAGGCCATGCCCTCTCACCGTCGGTGCCACTTTCGCCTCCGTGATTTGCTGACAATAATGTACGATAATAAATTTGTACACACCGATTTGCCCTACTGGGCCGTGCTCATGCCAACGTTATGGTGGTTTCTCAAGGTGCCTCGGCATAGTGTGCCTGGTCAGGCACCCATTTTTTGCAGTGGCAATGGCAATCCAACAATGTTAGCAGGTCTGGTACAGTAAGGTGTTACATGTGAACAAACAAGAGAGGGTTGCACTGGGGAAAAAAATATCTAACTGTGGTCGAAGGCATTAGATAATGCTATAGCGGAGAGAACTAGCTACGGTAGATGCGAATGTATGACACCAATTGGTGGAACTTCCCCCCCTTTTGATACAAATGTTTGCATGTAGTTAGCATCCATTATAGGGTCACCATGAACTCCTAAATGTTTCTCGTCTGGTTTATATTTGGTTTCGGATAGTCCTAAACGCACACCAACCTAGCCCAGGGTTTCCGCAAAACCCCTGAATCTCAGTAGCAGGCCCCTGCACACGCCACACTTGGCGCGCGCTACGGGATTTTTCCCTGCGGTCAAACGGCACATTGCCTGTCTGATTTCGCTATGGTCGCACGGATTCAGGGGGTTTCGTTGACGCAGTCACACCATGGGCTTGGTCGACCCGCCACGAAAAGTCGCAGCCCGCGCAATCGCCTCCTTTTACTGTACGCCTTTTTCGCCTAGCCCGCTTGGTGCTAACGACATCAGTCAGCGAAAAAATCTGCCCTCTCACTCAGCCACAGCAACCAACATCCCCCCGTCCACACCGCATAAACAAGCAATCATTGGCCCAAACATGACGCAGCCAGAACAACCAACCCGGTGGTCAAGGACTAGGAGTAGTAGCTGTTATCTTTAGGCTTCGATTCTAGAGAATACGGTCCTTTCCCCTCTGTCGCAGGCCCCAAGCTCGCGTCGTATCCACCCGTCAGCGCTTCCCGTCGTGTCTTTAGAGGCATTAATCTTGCGACTGCCACGTTTCGCGCGCGGCTCGTCGCGAGAGCGCGCCGTGCGACGAACGATGAGTTCGGAGACCACCGCCGGGCCAATCAGCAGCACAGCGCTCGCGTGCTTGTTCGACGCGCACGCGCTTCGATGGCGGCTCGTGAAGCTCGGCGGACACGGAGGGTCAGCCAGCAGCGCCGACAGCCAGCCGTGCGGCATCCCGCGCAGCGCGTGCCGTGATGAGCGCTTGGAAGAGCCGTGCTGCCCGTCGCGGCCGAAATTGTGGACCACGGACTGCCCGCCGTGCCTTGACCTGGACGACCCGCCGCGCCGTGCGACGGGCGAATCGCCGCGCATTGCGACGGAAGATCCGCCGCACGAGGGGACCTGCGCGAGAGGTCCTGACTCTCACCCCCCCTCCGACTTGCCACCCCCGTCCTCTCCACCACCGCCTGCACTCGCACGCGTAGCCGACGCAGATGTGGGAGCAGCGGCATCGGCAGCGGCAGCAGCAGAGAGGCGGCACGCAGCGCCGTTTCTAAGCGACGACCTGATGGGCATGGAGCAGCTGAGGCGCGTCATGCGGGGCGGTTACTACCTCTGCAGCTTTGGCTGCCGCGGCGACCCCGACCCCGTGTCGTCGCTCTCCACGGACCAGCGCCTGGAGATCCGCTCCCTCCCGCTCCCCGATGCCTTGCGCGCGCGTCTCCAGCAGCTGCTGTCGCGACACCCGCAGCACGTGAGCGCGCTGCACATGCCCGTGACTCTCGACTACTGCTCAGGCGGGGCGTGGCAGATTACGGAATTGATGCGCTTGGCACGCTCGTGCGTGAACCTGCGGTCGCTGCACCTTGTGTCTGAGCCGCCCAGAGACGCCTCGTGCCCGATCCACGAGGAACTGGAAAAGCCAAAGGATTGGGGATGGAAGAAGCACACTCAGGCGGAGCAGATGAGGGAGCTTATAACGAGTTGTCCGCATCTACGCTCACTGCACTTTATCCTCGGTAGCAACAGCTACCTCACAATGAGTGAAGAAGTGGCTGCCTTGCTCTCCCGTCTCGCCCACCTCTCCCTGCCTCTCTCCGACCTCCCGCCTTACCTCCTTCCCCACCTCTCCTCCCTCCGCTCCCTCCGCCTCTCCCTCTCTGCTCCCCACCATCCGCTCCTCCTCTCCGCTCGCCCCTTCCACTCTCTCTCCCGCCTCTCCCTCCTCCACCTCTCCCTTGGATCCCCCACCACCGGCCTTTCCGAGCCTCTCTCGCCGGACCTGTTTGCTGGGCTCGGACCGAGCCTGCAGTCCTTGACGTTCCTAGTGTGTGTGAAGCCGAGAGGGGCGGAAGGGGAGAGGAGGAAAAGGCGTGGTGGGAAGGCGGAGGGGGGAGGTGGTGAGGAAGAGGAGGGCGGGGGATGCGTGGAGGATGGGTGGGGAGGCGAGGACTGGGTGGTGGGGTGGCTGCCTGCCTCGCTGTGGTCGCTCACGCGCCTGCAGCAGCTGACCACCAACGTGGGAGGCGACTGGCACAGCACGGGTCTCAACGCCCTCTTCCCGCCTGGAAACGATGATTCCACTCTAAAGGACGCCACGGGCCTCAACGCCCTCCTCGCCCCCCACGATTCTATCTCCCCTTCGTGCCGCTGCTGCAGCTGCTCTTCCTCCTCCTCGTGTTCGTCTTCCTCCAGCGACGATTCCACACACCCCCACCAGTGCCACCGGCAGTGCCTAGCCTCCCTCCCTAACCTAACCTCTCTCTCCCTCCTCGCTCACTGCACCTTCCCTCCCTGCCTCTCCTCCCTCTCCTCCCTCATTCTCCTCTCCATCCCCCTCGCCTCCCCTCTCCAATCCCCCGCTGCTCTCGCCCTCTTCGCCCACTGGCCCCGTTTGTCTCATCTGCACGTCATTGGTGAGGGTCCCGCCGAACCTCTGTTGTGGCCCGAAGCAACCCCTTCGTCAGCCTCCCTCCGCCACGTCACTCTCGCGGGGACAGCTGGCGTCATCCCATTGGCGGTGTGGGGGCGGCTGTGCCCTCAGCTGCAGTCGCTCAAGATCCAAGGCTCGCCCTTCGTGGCCGTGCAAGGATGGGGGGGAGGAATGGGGGAGGAAACGGCATGGGGTGATGAATCAGAGGGCGCACGTGGTGCATCAGAGACGGCAGCTGCGTGTTTCTTCCCTTTCCTTGAGGAGCTTGTGCTGTGCAATGTGCGCAGCCATGCGCGTTCCCACACAGAGCAAGAGCACGTGGCAGCAGAACATGCCGACCCGCCGCCACAGCAGCAGCAGCAGCAGACACTCGCATTCATGGGCGTGCTGCCTCGCCTGACCCACTTGGCCGTCCATGACTCCCCATGGCCGTCCCACCCCCCCATGCCCGCACCCGCCATCGTGCCGCAGCTCCTCCCCAACGTCACCTTCCTGCGCATCCACTCCCCCCCACGTGCGCCCCTGCCCGTGCTGCCGCACCTGCGCACGCTCATAGTGGGGTCCTACCCGCACTCCTCGCGCTTCCTCGCGTTGCTCTCGCTTTTCCCCGCCCTCACTGCCCTCCGCATCTTCAACCTCTCCACGCACAACCACCACTGCGCCCTCTCCTGCCCTCCCCACCTCAAATCGCTCCAAATCTGCCACTCCCACACTCCCCTCCTCCCTGACTGCCTGCACCTCTTCTCCTCCCTCACTCGCCTCCACCTCTTCCAGTCCACCCCGCTCCGCGCCCTCCCCTCTTTCCTCTCCGCCTTCTCCTCCCTCACCCACTTCAACTTCGGTCGTGGCTACAACCCTGTCGTGGTGCCCGTGGGGCTCGAAGGATACCTGCAGGGGAAAAGGTGGGCACGAGAGCAGGAGGAGGAGGGGACGTGGAAGGGGCGGGGGAAGGAGCACCGAGGGAGGAGGCCGAAGACACCGTACGAAATTGAGGAGGAGAGGAGGAGGACGACGAGATTTGAGAGTGTGTTTGAGGGATCGGTGTTGAGTGAGGCGCAGAAGGAGGAGCAGAGGGAGTGGTGGCGGCAGGTGGGGAGGTACGGGGAAGGGGAAGGGGACTCGATTTGTCAGGGCATAATAGAAGAGGTGGGGGGGAGCAGCAGCAGCAGCAGCAGCAGGAGACGGAGCAGGGAGGGGAGTTGGTGCAGGCAGCACAGAAGGCCGAGGTGAAAGGCTCGTGCAATGGCGCGGGTGACAGAAATCATGCTTTGCCCGACCAACCGAAGTTAACAGCAGAGGAAATTCGAGCAGGGGTACTACAGCAAGGGGGTCCAACGAAAGGCAGTAGCAACAACAGTGAAGAGAGCAGCACTTCCAATGCCACCCAGCTGGTGCAGTTACCACCGGAGGTACTACAAGGCGTGTTGCAGCGGGTGCAGAGTCCTGTGGACCAGGCGAGAGTGAGACTGGTGTGCCGCGAGTGGCACCACTGGTGCAGCCTCCACACCTCCTGCTTCGCCCTCGCCCTCCACCCCCTCTCACTCTCCTGGCTGCCCATCCCCCTGCTCCACCCCCCTCCCTCCACTTTCTCTTCCTCCAAGCCTCTTTGCAGGATAAACCACCACGAGACGAGAGCAGCAGCAGGTGTCAACGGCTCTCCTCTCTTCTCCTCCGCGTGGCTCCCCTCTGACTCTCCCTTCTGGGTCATCCACTCCTCCCCCACCTCCCCCTTCTCCCTGCTCTCCTCATCCCGCCCTCCCTTCACCCTTCCCCCTCCCATCACCCCCTCCTCCCTCTCCTCCTGCTTCACCCACCATCTAACCACCTGGCGCCCCCTCTCTCCCATCTGGTTCGCCTCGCTCCCCTCCCCCTCCTCCCTCGCGCACACCCTCGCCCGCTACCCCAACCTCTCTACGCTCGCCCTGCCCCTCGTCTCCACCACGGCCTGCCCCCTCCGCCCCTCCCATCTTCGCTCTCTGCTCGCCGCTGCTGCCGCTCTCCCTGCTCTCACCTCCCTCTCCTTGCTCCTGGAGCCCGGCTTCTCACCCAACCACCAGTGGGGGTATGGACGGGAGGACTGGTGGGCGGATGCGGGGATGGAGAGGAAGGTGCGGCGATGGTGGGGAGAGGCGAGCCAGGAGATGGAGAGGGGGCTGTTTGCCGTGCTGAAGAGATGCCGGGGACTCAAGCAGCTCTGCATTCAAGGGGACACCCTCACAGACCGGCTCAAACTCCCCGACTCGCTCTTCCTGCGCTGCCCCCAACTCACCGCCCTCTCCCTCCCTCTCTCCCGCCTCCCCTCCTCCCTCCTCCTCCTCTCGCGCCTCACCTCCCTCGCCCTCGCCCTCCCAGAAGACCCCATGCCTCCGCAGCTCTCCCTCCCCTCCCCCTTCGCCCTCCTCCACTCCCTCCGCTCGCTCGCCCTGCACGTGCCAAGCACCCTCAAACGCCACTACCCCCCTGGGGATGGCACCAGCTGGAGCGGCGTGTCTGAGGGTCTGCTGCTGGGGCTGCCCTCGTGCCTCTCCGCCCTCTCCCTGCACCTCCCCATCTCCACCATTCCCTCCTCCTTCTCCTGCCTCTCCTCCCTCACTCGCCTCGACTCCAACCTCTGGATTCCGGGACTGGACGAGGAGGAGGAAGGAGTGGGAGAGCAGGAGGTAGTTGGGGAGGAGAGGGAGGAGGTAGGGGAGCTTGTTGTAGAAGAAGAAAGCAACGAGGAGGATTGGGATAGCAATGCAGGTGTTGCCTCAGGATTTCCTTATGAGAGACTGCTGCCTCTCTGCAACCTCACGTCCCTCTCTCTCTCCCACTACCTATTCTTCCCCCCTCTCATCCGCCACCTCACCCGCCTCACCTCGCTCTCCCTCCCATCCCTCCACCGTGCACAAGGCTCCGGAGTCAACAACACCGCGCCCTGCTCTCTCCGCCACGGCCTCTCTCGTCTCACTCGCCTGGAGGACCTCTTTTTCGGTTGTGACAACCGCTGCGAGAGCTCCGACTCTGCCTGCCTGCCTCGCCTGCCCCGTCTGCGTCGCCTGCGCGTGCAATGCCCCGATGAAACCGTGCACGTGGCTCGGCTCATCGCAGCTGTGGCACCATCCCTCGAGCAGCTGGACGTTCGAGCTGACTACCGCAATTATACCTCCGCAGATCTTTGCAGCACGGTTAGGTGGCGCAGAAACGGCGATGAGTGGAGGGCGCCTGTGTGTGAGCAGCTGAAGGTGCTGCAGCTGGTGACGTCAGGCCCTGCTTCCAATGTGGACATGGCGCTCTTCCCTGCCCTGGAGCACATGGCACTCGCTGGCAGCCGATATGTGCTCTGGCAAGTGGAGAGTGGCTTCTCTGCCAACCTGCGCTTCCTGCACTTGGACCGTGCAAAGCTGTCGGGGTATGGCAGTGACAGTCAGCTGACGCAGCTAACGGCGCTGACCACTCTGGTGGTGGACAACGCTGACTGCCGGGACTTCCTTGCATGCCTCTCCTGCTTCTCCTCCCTGCACACCCTCCGCCTCTCCAACATCACCAGAGGCTGCTCCCAGCCCTATCTCACGTGCCCGCCTCGCCTTGCCACGCTGCAAATCTGTCGCTGCGACCTGCCGCACCTGCCATACTCTTTGGTGAAATTCTCCCGCCTCACTCGTCTCGACCTCCTCCACTGGCGCCGCTTGCACTCTCTCCCGCCTTTCCTCTCCGCTTTCACATCGCTCCGCCATTTCAGAGTTACCGCCGATGGCCCCATACCCCACGTGCCGGCGTGCCTGAAGGAATTTCTCCAAGGCAGGGAATGGTACGAGCATTCACCTTGTGATGGGAGCTTTGAGGATTGAGCATGTCGCTAGAAGGGAGTTATGTTTAGGAGGCTAAGAGGAACGTCAAGAGTAGCGAGAGGAGACAGTTTGCCCAGCAAAGAGGGGGTTCACTATAGGATTGAGGGTACAAACAACTAGGCAAGGCAGGAGGATAGGGTACAACACCGGCGATTGTAGCCAATATCTAGCTAGCACACTACCGTAGCTAACTGTTGGCAGTGGTAGATACAGCATCCAAATATGTACATACGGTATGTACGGTAGTATTCTGCTGGGTGGCCAAGAGGCACACTAGGGATCTTGAGCATGGCGGGGTCTCGCGAACATTGCACCAAGTAGCCAATGGGAGCCATGTAACCAGGATTTGAGCAGGAAGCAAACAACTGGAGCGGAAAGCAAGACTGACAACCCCGACAGCAGAGGCTTTCGGATGAAAAAATCCCAGAGCTTGCGAACACGCCACCCCCAATTGTGCTGTACCTCCCCCCTTTTTCCAAGTTCTGCGGCTGCTGCTGCTGCTGCTGTTGCTGTGGCCGCTTCTGCTGCTGCTATTTGCATCGCCTCTCGCAGGTGGCTCACCTCCCTCTCCACCTGCCCCTGCAATACACACAGCTGCTTCCAAGCAGCATCCACGCGTTCCTGCCTGCAAGCAAGCGCACGGTGCAGCAGCTGAAACTTCTCCTGTACAGTTAGAGGCACTTCTGCCGAGCCCAGGGCGGGAGAGGGCTGAAGCATGTGTGCCAACTGTTTGTTCAGATGAAGGTAGCTGTCAGAGGCCTGAGGACATGAAGAAAAGGTGGGAATGGTTGGGTCGTGAGTCGCCAGTGCAGCACAGTCGATATCGCACTGAACGAGGACGGAGAAATGGAAGAAAAGAAGAACTAGAAGAGAAGAACAAGAAAATAAGATTGCACAGGGCGGCAAAAGAGACACTATAGGAAGCCGAAGCGAGGGAAATAGGCAGAAAAAGCAAAGGGTGAGCTGAGGGGGTGTGAGCGTTAGCAGAGTGGGAGGGGAAGGACCTTGACAACGGTGCTGGCGAGGCGACCCAGGTGACTGAGAAAGGATAGGAGGAGGGAGTGCGATGTGGCTTGGGTGCAAGGCAGAGCCTCCTTCCGCACGTCTCCATTCGCCTGCCACTTCACGTCCCCATTCACCTGCAGCTTCACATCCCCGTCTGCGTGCCACTTAACGCCCCCATCCGCCAGCAGGAGCGCACCCTCACTCTGCTCCTGCTGCCAATCCAGGTCCCCATGCAAGCCGTGGCTGCTGGTGCGCGGCTGCAGGATGAGTTGCTTGGAGGTGACCAGCGCGCCGATGTGCTGGTGCGCGCCTCTGATTGCCACCACCTCCTTCCTGCCCTCGGGGAAGGACGCCGCCAGCTCTGGAGAGAGGGGTTGCGGGTGTGGAGTGGGGGGGGCGAGGGCAGGTGGGCAAAATAGACAAGCGCTGCGATAAGCAGGTCGATAGATTCAGCGACTGCGTTCTTTAAAAAAAAGAGTGCGGAGGATACGGTAGCGGCGTTAGCAGCGGTCGTACCTTGCATAACTTTGGGGAATTCAGAGAGAGGGTAGTGGCTCGCGGCTTCGAAGAAGCGCATGGTGAGGAACACGAGGCGGCGCAGCCGCGGCAAGTGGTCGAGCGCGTATGCTTGGCCATGGTGCAGCACGGCGGACATGGCCTCAGGGTCGTGCTCTGAGCACAGCCGCTGCAGCACCGTCAGAACATCCGCGACGCCGATGGGTATATCCTCCACGGATCTGACTAGCTCCTCTACCGCATGGCCCTCCGACACTAAATCACCCATTGGGCTACGAATTAGTGACTGAATGCGGAAAATAACTGGACGTTTTATGTTCTGGCGTTCTTCTACGGTTTGGTGTGCGAGCTTGCGTGGGTTTCGAGTGATTCGAGGGGCTGGCGGCTGTGGTGATGTGTGACATGCTACATGGGGTGATCGGTATCACCGAACTCGCCTAAATCCAGCTACTCGGTGTACACCCTGTTGCTAGTTGTACTTGAACGATACGCAATGTTGATCAAGTGATGAAGAATGATGTATATATATATATATATATATATATGCAAATGTATGAAAGCTCGTTTCGGCTCGTCAGAAGCTGCCCTCTTCGCGAAAATTGCCTAGAGCTCGTCAGCTCTCATCAAATACGGGGTTACCCGCCAAACCACCAGGGACTTATATATATCCAGACGTGCTACTACAAGCAAATACAAGTATTAGACTACCAATACGCATTTGTACAAGTACTGCTTATAGACAAGCTTATTCGTATGAATAATAAAAACTGACCATAACGAACATACCGCTAGGAGGGGCCATACTAGGGCTACAATATACACGCAGAAACTGCACAACACAACACACCTCTGCACTTATATCGTGCAGACTCTTTGACGAATCCTGATTTGGTATGGCAGGCATATTTTGGCGGCTGAGGGTATTTTTTCAACACATTCGTACCCATTGATGCGCTTGTAGCATCCTCGAATGCCCCTGAAGTACCTAATCTGGATGAAGCTGCAGTGGTCGCTCCCACTTGCTGTGAGCCCCTTGCTCTTAGGGCAGATCCCGACGGTGTACTCACCCGATACCTGTATGCACGCCTGCGATGGGATGGGATGGGATCGGATGGGATTGGATGGGATGCAAGCAGGTACAGGTAACGAGAATGGGATGCTGCGCGGGGAAGGAGTCAGTCAGAGATGCGCTGCGCTGTGCTGTGCTGTGCTTTCGTACCTTCCCTAAGCACCTTGTCAGGCACGCCTCTCTCATTGCCTCGCTTCCTCTTGTTTACCTTCCCTGCTGCCCATCCACCATACCGTGATTTTCAATAATCTCCTCACCCACCGCAGTTCCCTTTCCGTACCTCCACATGGGTCATGCTGTCATTTCCTCAGTCGTTTCCTCTGTTTATGCTGTGCTGTGCTGTGCTGTGCTGTGCTGTGCTTACATGATGCAAGGCAACGCAGCACCGCATGCAGGCCTTGTTACAACCTCGTAAGGTCATGCATGAATGGAGCACTTTTCAGGCGCCCGTGCATATGTCATGCAAGGCTTCTTGTACCTCGTCATGCCAACAACTCTGTTTTGAGACGACTCAAAATGAACCCTTTTGATCGTACCTCAAAGCCCTTGTGCAGGTCCAGACCAGCAGCGTCCGGCACGAGCCGGCCGCACTTGATGCCGGGGTTGAGGCGGAAGAAGTCGAGCGGGGAGAGCGGCAGGGAGGACACGGAGCGGACGGCATCGTAGGTCTCGGCGGTCTGCACCAGGAAGTACTGCGAGCACACCGGGATCACCTGCCCCCCCTTTCCCACCGCCCCTGCTCGCCGCTCCACACACACCGCCCGGTTCGGCCGCACCTGCGAGCCGCCTTGGCAGGTGAGGCCCGGGTTGAGGCTCTGCACGACCGTGGCGCAGAAGGTGTCCTTGTTGTTGAGGCAGCCGTTGAGGTTGAAGTACTCTCCTATGGACTGGCACGTGTCGCCCTGGTGAGATGGAAGGAGTTGATACGGGGAGAGGGAGATGAGACGGCTGAAGAGAGTGAAAAACTGCGGGGGAGATAAGGGACTGGTGGAGGAGCGGCAGTAGAAGAGAGATGGACAAGAAGGGAAGGAGGAGAAACAGGAAAGAAGAGGTACAGGGGAACACGAGGATAAAAGCCACTGGGAACGAGGGGGATAGGCACGGGGAGGAGGCCGGTGGGGAAGGGGAGGAGGGGAGTGAAGAGAAGGGGGGGGGGAGGGGAAGGGTAAGAGGAGGAGGAAAAGAAGGAGGAGGAGGAAAAGAAGGAGGAGGAGGAGCGGAGTGCTTGTAGAACGTACAGTGGCTTGGCAAGAGGGGCTGCATAGACGCTGCAGCAACCGGCAGGCAAAAACGAGCGCTGCTGCTGAGAAGCACAGCAGCCACGGCAAACACAGGTGCCGACACATGCCACGAGAGCAGAGATCCGTGCGCAAACTCCCCTGCTCGAACCCTCCTCCACACTCGCCCCGGCTGTAGCAGCAGTCCCCTGGACCACTCCCCACCCCTCTCTACACCCCTCAAGCCTCTCTCCCTGGACCCGAAAGAGCTGTTAGCTGGTTGGGGACAGCCAGGCCGCTGTTGATGATGAGCCATCAGTGTGTGCTGGGCAGCCCGTGTTGCCTGCTGCTGCTGCTGGTGCCAATGACGGTGCGTGGATGAGGGTGAATCTCCTCGGACCTTCTCCTTTCGGTTCAACTCAAAGGCAGCACGTGGCGCCTGCAGCTGGTGGGCCAGGGCAGGGGGCGAGCCTCGCCTGCCGTTTTTTCCAAGGGGATGTGCGGGCTCCCTCACTGGCTCACTACAAGCTGCTTCGGTACCGCTGAAAGCAGCCAAAGGAGCAGCAACAGCGGCAGCGGGAGCACACCTACCGCTAGCACAGTCGCTCCCACACCTGCTTCTTCTAGCCCGGCTGCTAATGACACTATGGTTACTGGTACCGTAGCTAACACTAGCACTGACACCGCTGTGGCTGGAACTTACACTGCCACCACTGCCACCAGGACACCCCATGCGCGCGCTTCCCTTTCTTCCGCTGCTGCCGCTTTTGACCTCTCCGCGCCCCTCTCCACCCATGCCGCGAGTAGTTTCTGCCGCCTCTCCCTCGCTGCCCCCGTGCACTGTGCCCCGGCTTCCCACGCCCTGCTCCCCGCGGGCGAGAATGTGACTCTGTGTAAGGGACAAGGGAGGGGAGTAATACGGAAGGATGGGGGCAGGAGTGAGATGGAGAGGAGGGCGTGAGGTGGAGCGGGGCGGTGGGGGGAGAGGGGAGCGAAGGAGGTAAGGGAGTTATTGTGGAGAGGGGAGCGAAGGACGTAAGGGAGTTAATGTGGAGAGGGGATGGACGGAGGTAAGGGAGCTGTGACGCCGCGGATCGCAGTGATTGCGAGTGTGCGCAATACGGCGCTACGGGCACAATGTGCGGAGTTCTCAAGAATGAGTGACGTGCGGGGCCGGTGAGTGCAGGAATGGATAAGAAGCAGAGATGGGTGAGGTGCGGGGAAGACATGAGGTGCTCAAGGCCCCGCAAAAGCCGCTGACGCGAACAGCGAGATTGAATCGTGTGCGAGGTGCTTCGAAGCATACGTTTCTCGCTCTCGCTTTCGCCATCGCATTCGCAGTCACAAAAGCGCAAGTCGCACTCGCAAAAGAGGAGGAAATGGGAGGGCAGGGAAGTGAAGGCAACGGATGGGCATGTCCGAGAAGGGCAGGGGGAGGACAGCCGCGACGAAGGGCAGTGCGACGAGGGTGGTGGCGCGTTGAAAGGAGGGGAGACATGACGAGGGAAGGCGCAATGAGGAGGGGGTCGCCGCGAGGAGGAGAGGCGCGATGATGGGAGGGGATGCACAGCAAGGGGAGGGGAGGCCCGTGGGGTGACATGGTGACGTGGCTTCACTCATCATCGCGACCAGTATAAGCTTGTAGGGTTTCCTGCGGCGAATGCGCTTTTGGGAAGATCCATTGAGCAGAATGCGACTAAGTGTGAGAGCCGAAGCTATGTGGAGTATGCTGAGTTGGGCTCTCACACTTAGTCGCATACACGGAAAGTCTGCCAACCCCTGCTGTAAGGAATTTTCTCGCCATTGTTCGCGTACAGCAGCAGCCGTTGTTCGCCCGTTACTGCTAACGGGGCTTCGCCAACCTCGCGCACATTATTTCCACCAAACCACGCACTGCTGGCCTGGCCTTTTCGACCTGCGCTTCAGGACTAGCCCGAACCTCGCTGCCAGCATAGCACTAGCTAGCTCGCACGCACCGCGTTACCGTTTGCATGGTTCGCATATAAATGTTCGCTCATGCCTTCGCTCACATTTTGTACTCGTTTTACACTTGGTATCAGAGCTTCTTTCCTTTTCGGACCGCGCATCTCCGCACCCCAGGAAATCAACTTTTGATTTTTCACTCGAAGGGACTCATGCACCTTGGCCCATATGAGCTGATGTCCTCGCGTTCTCCCGTAAACGCGTGCAGCCACGACCGCGACTAGACTAAGCCGAGCCGACGCCCTTCGCCATGGCTGAACATATTGACGTCACCACTCTCACGCATGACCGTCTGAACGAGCTGTTGCGCCAACTTCACGAAAGCTTCGAAGAAATTGCGGTGCAGACGGCCGAACGCATGTTCATGCAGAATGACGCCGCACGAGCACAACAAGTACAATCACAAGCACCTGGCACTCTGGGACAACCTGCACCACAGGCATCACAACATGGAAATGTGGGGTGACCTGCGAGCGCGACTAGTGATGGCGTCGTCCGCCACGACGGAGACGACGACCACGGCGCGACACACCTCGAGGCAACGAATGCGGCCCGAAGCCAGCCTCGCGTCACGATTTCGGCACCAACCAACGATTTGGAACTGTCGTCACCGATGCTGCTGAAGCCGCAGCGTTCGCCATGCTCCGATCCTAGTCAACGGGGTGGTCCTACCGTTCAGGCGTGGTTATTCACGACGAACGTCTTCTTCGACGCCAACTACGTCTCGGAGGGTACGGTGAAAATCCGCTACGCCGTGTCACTACTGCGAGGACCCGCCATGGATTGGTGGCGTGTCATCGTCACGAAGCCGAACGACTACGCGACTCTACAGATACGGGAAGGACAAACCGGACCCTGGGCACCGTCATATTTCGTGGAGGTGCCCCAATATCGCACGTGGGACGCGTGGTGCGCAGGTCTGCGCGCTCGATTTGAGCCAATTGCGGCTTCGATAGCGGCGCGTCAGAGACTCCGCACTTGGCGCCAACTTGGTTCCGTCCAGAATTACAACAGCGGGTTTCTGGCGCTACGCGAGCAAGTGGGTTATATGCTCGAGAGCGAGCGCATCGACCGCTACATTGGCGGCCTGAAGCACGATATCGCTCAGGAAATTCATCTTCGCGGCGTCACCGACTTTCAGGAGATTCTCGCTATGGCGGAGAAACTCGATTTCTTCCGCCGACCGAGACCAAGGTCCTACGGAAGCAGCAGCAACTGGAAACAAACGAACGAGGGCGCCATGATACGTGCCGTCTGCCGCACCGTTCAAAGGGCGCTGCTTCGCGTGCAATCGGCCGGGACACCGCAAAAGCGAATGCCCGGAAAGTGCTAAGGGAAAGGGGGAAGCCGAGCAGCAGAAACAGACCAAGCAGCAAGGAAACGTTGGGAGTCAGTGTCAGAATCCCAGCCACTAACCATTGGGATAAAAGGGCTTGTTTGTGTAGCGGGTGAGTGCGCCCATAACCCCCCAGACCGACGTGCCTGTAACCCTTCCCTAGGATCGATCGGGGATCACCAGTGGACCTCTGACACCCTCCCGCACTGGGATGCCCGAAGTGCACACACCGGGATTCGAACCCGAGACCTTTGCTCTGATACCATGTCATAATCCCAGCCACTAACCAGTGGGATAAAAAAGCTTGTTTATGTAGCGGGTGAGTGCGCCCATAACCCCCCAGGCCGATGTGCCTGTAACCCTTCCCTAGGATCAATCGGGGATCTCCAGTGGACCTCTAGCAGTCAGTAGCAGACGGGCCCTCTACTAATAGGCCACGCCGCTCGCCCGACCCAACTGACCATCACCGAGTGATTGTGCCGGTTCACGCAATCGACCACACTCGGCCGAATAAGGAGGGTACCGCGGTAGACAGCCCCATACTGCTTAGTGGGAAGATTGGAACAGACTTAGTTAAAACATTTGTAGACGGGGGAGCCAGCCACAGCCTCATCAACACTGCCACGGCACGGCAGTTGAAACTGCCACTGGACAGATGCTTACCTGAGATCGACGCAAGACTGGTTGACGGCACGCCACTGGCGATACGGGAACGCGTAGACCGGGTTCGGATTCGATGCAGGGGTAACTTCACGTTTAGCCAAAAAATCGCAACGACCCTCGACGAAACCGACATTTTACTCGGTTGTGATTGGCTGCGACGACACAATCCGCGAATCGACTGGACGACGGGTGACTGCACCGTGCGAGTGAACGGTAACAACATCGCCTTACCTCGCTGGAGCTCGCCTGGCTTCGTCAGTGCGTGTCAATGCCATCACGATGAAATGCGTCATGGCGGCGGGAGCTGACGTGTATGCGGTTGACATTCGGGAAGCCGAAGCAGCAGACCAGGGGGGGGATTTACAGAAACTGCTTGCCGACGTACTGGGTGACTTGGCAGCACTCCTGAAGCGGTACAGTGGGATATCTCCATATGACTTGCCGACGGGACTGCAACCTCAGCGACCGCATGATCACAGGATAGAGTTAGAACCGGGGGCACAGCCGACAGTACAGCGACAGTTCCGACTGACCCAACCCGAACTGGACGAACTGAGGAAGCAGCTGGATTACTTGCTCGAGAAGGATTTTATTCGCCCGAGTTTGTCTCCCTTCGCAACACCGATACTGTTCACACCGAAGAAGGACGGAGGGCGCATGTGCATAGATTATAGAGCACTGAACAGGGTTACCATGAAAGTTCGTTACCCCATCTCGCGAGCCGACGAACTGATTGACCAACTGCGCACGGCCCGGGTTTTCTTGAAAATCGACCTTCGAGGGGGTTACCATCATATTCGCGTCAATCTGCCCGACTGCCCCAAGACAGCTTTTCGAACATGATACGGATCCTTCGAATACACGGTAATGCCCTTCGGACTGACCAACGCCCCCGCCACCTTCTAAATGACGATGAATGAGGCATTTCGCCCGCTTTTAGATAAGTGCGTCATCGTCTACTTAGACGACATACTGATTTACAGCCCCGACAGAGCACAGCACCTACAGGACATCGAAGCAGTTTTTAAAATACTGAGTGAGAACCGCCTACTGACAAAAGCGTCTTGTCAAGATAAGCGGTAGTCTTAGGAGCCATAGCTAGGAGAGTCCTAGCTAGGCAAGAGAGTTTAGGCGAAAGAGGGGGGTTGCACTAGCAAGAATGGGGATACAAATAGCAAACCCTAGAAGGGTTGTACTCGCTACAGAGCACCCCACTACAGGCTAGAGCATAATGTTCTGACACACCCCCATAGCCAAAGTGGGGTGTAATCAGCAGAGCAAGCAAAGCAGTACAAGCTCAGGGTGGATCACAATGTCACCACACATTCTGAGCACAAGTTTAAGAAGCAATAGTTTAAAGTTCACAATTATGAGCAAAGCTAGTGGTAGTCACAACGGGCAAGTGAGGAGGAGGAGGGCTGGCGAGAGGAGAGTAGATGGGAGGCGACGACTGAAGCTGCAGTCACACGGGCAACAGACGGCTCTGGTGCGACACAGTGGCTACCGGGAGTGAGTGCCCCGGAGTACAGGAGTAACAGGCTCCGCGGCTAAGACGAGCAGCAGGAGCAACGGACCCACAGGCGACGGCGCAACCGGCTCTCTGAGCTACCGGGAGTGAGTGCCCCGGAGTACAGGCGCTGCGTACGACACGACGGCAACCTCCCCTCAACCTCCCCCAACAGTCCCACACCCCTCGACACACACCCGCTGCTACTCCACTAGCTCCACTCCCCCTTCACCCCCCCTTAGTACCACTCCGACGGCTCCAACAGGTCCACCCCCCTCAGCGGCAGCTGCAGCACAGGGAGACGGAGGAGGAGGAGGAGCAGGGAACGGCACACAGAAGCTGCACCCCCATACCCCCCAACCCCAAACCCTAATCCAGGAGAACGGGCAGAAGGAGGGGTGGGGCGCCTTCAGAAGCTTGGGGGACGGACGAGGCGCGCGCACGGGTCTGCCGCAGGCGGGACGAGGCGCGCGCGGGCTGCCCGGGCCGCGCGCGGGCCTGGCGCAGCCCGTACGGGCCGCGCGCGGGCCTGGCGCAGCCCGTACGGGCCGCGCGCGGGCTGTACGGGCCGCGCGCGGGCCTGGCGCAGCCCGTACGGGCCGCGCGCGGGTCCCAGGGGCGCTTCGACGGGCGACGGGGGGGGGGGGGCGCTTCGACGGGCGACGGGGGGCACTTCGACGGTGGGAAACCGCCGCGCGCCTCGGGGCGCACGGTAGGCAGAAAACCGCCGCACGCCCCGAGCGTACGGCAGGAAGGAGGCGTCGCGCGACCGAGGCGCGCGACAAGTAGAACAGCAGCGGAAGCATTAGGTGGTGGGCCCACCCACAGGATCGACCCAAGGGGGTCGACCTGCTCTGATAGCATGTCAAGATAAGCGGTAGTCTTAGGAGCCATAGCTAGGAGAGTCCTTGCTGGGCAAGAGAGTTTAGGCGAAAGAGGGGGGTTGCACTAGCAAGAATGGGGATACAAATAGCAAACCCTAGAAGGGTTGTACTCGCTACAGAGCACCCCACTACAGGCTAGAGCATAATGTTCTGACACGTCTAAGTGTGAATTTCTACAGAACAGACTGAGTTTTTAGGTCACATTATTTCAGCTGATGGAGTGAAAATAGACCCGAAGAAGATCGCGACGATTCAAGCTTGGCACGCGCCGACAAATCTGACTGAGCTGCTGAGTTTTTTGGGGCTCGTCAACTACGTGCGTCGGTTTGTTCCCGACATGGCGAAGCTGACCGCCCCGCTGACCGACCTGCTGAGGAAGGGGGTTGAGTACACGTGGGGGGAGAGAGAGCAAGCTGCCTTCTTGGCCCTCAATACATTTTTGTGCTCGTCGCCCGTACTTCACATCGCAGATCCGCATCGTCCGTTCGAACTTGTCACCGACGCAAGTGACATCGCTGTGGGAGCAGTACTGTTGCAGGATTTCGGGAACGGCCTCCAGCCAATCGCGTACGAGTCCCGAAAACTGCACCCGCCCGAGCGCAACTACTCGATACACGACCGCGAGATGCTGACGATCGTGCACGCGTTCAAGGTGTGGCGATGTTACCTAACCAGCGCCGACGTGACAGTACGGACAGACCACCGATCACTACAGTACCTCCGCGCCCAACTGAATCTCAATCCGCGACAGATCTGCTAGTTGGACTATCTGGATTCCAACTTCCACTACACGGTCACGTACAAAAAAGGCGCATCCAACATCGCCGACGCACTCACCCGCCCTACCGCCCAACTCCACGCCATCCTACTCGCCCAAACCAACCCGCTTTTAACAGGCCTATTCACCCACGGATACCGCACCGACCCATTTTTCACGACTGGAAATTCACAGCAACTGGCAGAAGCTGAAGGAGTCTATTACGTAAAAACAGGCACCAACCGCATCTGGGTACCCACGTACTCACTATTAAGGGAGCTGCTACTATAGGAGGCACACGACAGGATTACCTTGGGACATTTTGGGGTAGACAAAACGCAACAGCAACTGCAGCGGTACTACTACTGGCCGGGGCTGTTGACCGACGTGCAGTAGCACGTGGGCTCGTGCTCCACGTGTCAGGTGATGAAGAGTTTGAGGAAGCGAATGGCGAGTCAGTTGCAGCCGATTCCACCGCTCAAACGCGCCTGGCAGCAGGTTACCATGGATTTCGTCACGGGGTTACCTTCGAACCCTGGGGGTAACGACGCGGTAATGGTCGTCGTTGACAGGTTGACGAAGATGGCACACTTCGCTGCGTGCAAGAAGTCGATCTCAGCGGAGGAACCGCTCGCCTGTTCATCGCAGCCGTTGTTCGCCTGGACGGGATACCAGCAACGATTATCAGCGACCGGGACACGAAATTCACAAGCAACTTCTGGAGGAACCTTAGGGAGCTGTTCGGGACCAGGCTACAGTTCAGCTCGTCGTACCACCCCGTGACCGACGGTCAAACGGAACGGACGAATCAGACGATATAGCAGTTGATTCGTACCACGTGCGACGACCCGACAACTTGGGAGCAGCAGCTGCCGCTGATTGAGTTCGCGTACAATAATGCCACGTCAGCGATGACGCAGCAGTCCCCGTTTCACCTGAACGACGGACAAAATCCAACAGTGCCCATGACGCCGAGTCCGGACAACCCCACGCCACATGCACAGCAATTCGCCGAAATCCTGCAAGCTGCCCGAACCAGAGCCGCATAAACAATTAAAAAGTCCAATGTCATCGCTAAGCGCAACGCTGACCGCCACCGCCGCCCAGTCACGTACCAGTCAGGAGACTACGTACTGCTCGACACGCAAAATCTGCGACTGCCCGATGTACAAAAAATCCGACCCCGCTACTGTGGCCCATTCCAAATCAGCCATATTATTACGCTAGTCTGCTACATCAGCCCATCATTCCACGTCAGCCTGCTTCGCACGTTCATCCCAACCACGAGCCAACTGCCTCGTCACCGCCCGCCATCCATGACTCGCCTGCATCGGAGCCGATCATCAAGCCCGAAAAAATCTTTAGCCATCGGATTCGCCACCCCACTAGCATCAAGAGGATTGAATTCCTCGTTCGCTGGAAGGACCGCACGCCAACTGAAGATAGCTGGGTGCCCCTGGCCAACATCGAAAACCACCCTGCCCTACAAGTGTACCTAAGGAGCAGGGGAGAAGTTCCGCGACATACACGCACTCACGTAGCGGAGCAGGGCTGACGTTTCATTTTAGGCCTCCTTGATTCCGGGGAAAATTTTCCCCTCGATTATGGGTGCATATTTTCCAGAAAGACAGTACCCTGATTGCTCAAGGTTGTAAAGTAGTTAACTCTGATTGTTCAGGGTCGAGAATTGAACATCATAGTAATAATGCGCTCTTCGTTACCGGGGAAAAATGTCCCACTCTCCATGAAGCATGCGCGCTATGTTTCACGCTGGCTGTGCACTCCACTAATTTGTGCAGGGCGGGTGCGATTGACCTATCTGGTGTGCGAGTGTAACGTTTCCCTGTCTTATTACCGAGCCCAATCGGATCTATTCAGACACGCTGCGACTGTAACATTTTGCTATAGTCACCCGTGCATCCTGGAGTGAGCGTAAAGGGGCGAGTCAAACCTGTTCGACAGATTTCCGCTGTAAGAGCAGAACTATTTCGACCAATCATAGCAAAATATATCTGACATTGCAGATTCGGCCGATCACTTTGGCGGTGTACCAGAAAGAAGTTTCGAAGTAACTTCGGCTCGATAAAGTGGGGGGGGGGGGGGGGGGGGGGGGGGGGGGAGAATGGTGCTGTTCGCCAGCAAATCGTTATTTGAAATGAAAAAGATGGCATCAGCATCGCGACCGCATATGGAAACGGAGGCGGAACCCACCTCCGATGTTTGGCCGTAATGTCGTTCAAGAAACTTCTACGCCTGTGGTTGAGAAATTTCGCAACCGCATCGAGAACCTCCATCCCACCTTCCCCACGATCCCTTTTGAACGGCAATGTGACGGCTGTGCCATCGGTGTGCTTCGAAAAACGCAGCATGGCGATGGCATGGCTAGGGGATGGTGTTTTGCCTGGGGACGAAGTTTCGTCCCCGCTTCCATATGCCGTCGAAGCGTTAGATTTGGTGGACAAAAGTGGGCGTTCGCCAGACGCCCACTTTGTTTGTTGGTTTGGACGGTAGGTGAGGCTCGGCACTTTTTTCACGGGCTGACCAGGCTGACGGAGGTTAACGAACTCTAACTGACGGGATCAGGAAGGCGAGACCCACCTTTCTGATCCTGTCATTATCTCGTAGTTTTTTTCTATGGTGCTAGTGAACAGCCCCAATCACGCGATCAAACCGAAGGCGGGGTTATCGGAAGGAAAATTCGAGGAACCTTCGTCCCGATACCTCCGCATTCACGGTCCACAAAACGAGTACCGTATGTCAGAATTATATTATTGTAACTGCATGTAGATCTAGCAGTAGTGTAGTTATTGCATTCTGTTTGGTGGTTTACCCCTTTTCCTCCTATTTGTACTCCAAACTCTATAGTGAAACACCTCTTTCCTTGCCTAAACTCTCTCGACACTTTCTCCTCTTCACCCTAGCATGGCTCCTCACCTCTAGCTACTATCTTGACATGGTGTCAGAGCTGGTTCTTTCCTAGAACCTTCCTTTTTTTTTTTAAAGTAACATGGGCCCGCCCTTCCTACAGCGCGAAATGCGCTACTTTTTACTTCGTCCCGTCGCGCCCTTCGCCCGTCGCGTCCGTCGTTCCGCGGCCTCCCCCCCGTTCCGTCACCCTACGGCCCCCGATTCGTCGCCTCGCGGCCCCCCGTTCACTGTCGATGCGGTCGCCAACGCCGGCAGGCGCCAGCACCAGCACAAGCGCCAGCGACGAGCGCCAGCGCATCCGCAAGCGGCTAACGCCAGCCAATCGCAAGCGCCAGCACCAGCGCCAGTCGCAAGCGCCAGCGCCAGCGCCACCTGCTGTCAGAAATAACTGAGCAGGAATGGTGTGACTAACAGGAACAACAGTACAAATATGAAACCCTAACCTGGTATACCCCCTAAGGTATCACCCACTACAGCCTAGAACAATATAAACATATAATGTTTGACACACCCCCAATAGGCAAAGTGGGGAAGACCTAGGGGTCACAAGACCAGTCAAGGCAAAGCAAGACAACAACAAGCTCAGGGTGGACCTCAAGGGTTCCACACAAATTCCGAGCACAAACTAGCGGTCACAAGCCCAGTTCACATGCAAGTTTATAACAGATCATGATATACAATGATCACAACCTAGCAAGAGTAGACATGCAGGCATATATATATAATGATCACAGTATAAGCAAGGTCAAGAAGTGAGCAAGTGAGGTCCAGTAGGCACAAGGCCCAGAAGAGTACAAAAGCGCTGATGGTCAACAGGCGGAAGTGCCTTGGTGAACACATCAGCAAGGTTGGCCTCGGTGGCCACGTAACGCAGACGAAGCTGACCTCGCTGCTGCAGCTCTCGAGCAAGGAAGTACCGCAGAGCGATGTGCTTCGTTCAGTGCTCCAGTCTGTGCTCCTCACACAGGGCAATGGCTGCCTGGTTGTCGACGTACAGCACTGGAGGAGAACGAGGCCGCTCCCCAAGGTCGGTCAGCAGGTAGGTCAGCCAGCGTAGCTCCTGGGCAGCCATGGCTGTGGCGTAGATCTCAGCCTCGCAACTGGAGCTGAGAACAGAAGAAGAGCGTGTAGAGCGCCAAGAAACTGAGCCAGAGCCAAGGCTGAAGGAGTAACCCTGAGACGACCGCTGAGTGGCCTGGTCGTCTGCCCAAGAAGCGTCTGAGTGCCCTGTGAGAACAACTCGGTCTCGCCCTCCAAGCACAAGCCCCATGCCCGACGTACTGCACAAGTAGCGCAACACCCTCTTAGCGGCATCCATGTGCTCCTTCCTGTGACGGCCAGGAGCGACATAGCGTGCAAGGATGCTAAGAGGGTATGCAAGGTCAGGTCGAGTGCAGGTCATCAGGTACATGAGGCAGCCCACAAGCTCTGGGTACGGGCCACTCGACTCTACGGACTCATCCGAAGGCAGAGCTGAGAGCGAGTGACCGGTAGCCATAGGAGTGGACTGAGGCGAGGAGTACGTGAAGCGGAAGCGCTGGAGAACCTGCTGCACCATGTGCGACTGAGTCAGGGTGATGGTGCGCCGTGCTCTGTCCCGGGTGATCCGCAAGCCAAGATAGCTTGTCAGTTCACCCAGGTCTGTACACGTGTGTCTCCTCTGCAGCTCCGACTTCACGTAGGCGAGTCCTGCAGTGTCAGCAGTGGCAAAGACCAAGTCGTCGACGTACACGAGGATGTAGAACGGCGGCAGCGAAGTGTCGGTGCGCAAGAACAGCGACGGGTCAGCTGTAGAAGGTGCGAACCCAAGAGTCGCAAGTGTCGTCCTCAGTGTGTCGTGCCACTCACGTGGTGCCTGGCGGAGACCGTAGACCGGCCGCTGAAGCCTCCACTGGGTGCCAGGAGGAACCGGCCCAGTGAAGCCAGGAGGGCGGCGCAGCCAGATCTCCTCGTGCAGGCTGCCCTGCAAGAAAGCAGTGCTGAAGTCAAGTGAGTGAAGCTCGTAGTCGCGCTGAGCGGCTATGTGTAGCAGCACCCGAAGAGTGGTCATCTTCGGGGTGGGGAAGAAGGTCTGGAAGAAGTCTACTCCCTCTCGCTGACTGAAGCCTCGAGCCACGTAGCGCGCCTTGAAGACAGGCGGAGAACCCGGCGGCCGCTTCACCCTGAAAATCCACATGCCACTGACGATGTTCGCCCCAGGAGGGGGGACGTCGTCGACGTAGGTGCGTGTGGACTTCCAGGAAGCCATCTCTGCGTCCATGGCTGTCTGCCACTGAGAGGAGTAGGGACCCGCCATCGCCTCAGCGTAAGTGCGCGGGGTCGGGATGTCTGGTGCATCCGGGTCTCCCTCAGGGGCAACTAGCATGGACACGAGATGGGGCAAAGCAGCAGCAAAGCAATGGAACTCCTCCTGTCTGTCCTCAAGGACGTCCGTGCCAAGAGCACACGCACCCCCGACGGACGGAGGACAGGCAGACTCAGACTCAGACTCAGCCACTAGGCTAGCAGCGTAGTCTAGGCGACAGCAAGCAGCAAAGTCAACTAACTCAGCGACCAGAGCAGACGCAGCGGCGGACTCAAAAGAAGGGTCAGTGACAACGGTAGCAAGGAGACGCGTAACAGTGGGACTGGCAGCACGACGGGCGTCAGACTCCGGGTCAGGAAGAGTAGGTAGGGAGGACGCAGGAGGAGACGGCAGCGGGACACGCTGCGGAGCAGTGGAGGGACGCAGAGTCATGTAGTGAGTGCCAGGGACAGGAGGAGGACGCTCACGTGGGACACGACGACCAGTGCGAGCGGTACGAACAGGCGACGCAGGACGAGACTCAGGCTCACGACGCTCTGTAAGACCTCCTGTGGGACCAGCGTAAGGAGAGGGAGCAGGGAGAGGCGAGGCGGGCGGTAACTGTGACTGCGGCTGGACAGGTAGAGGACCCTCGACGGAGGGAGGAGGACCAGGAGGAGGAGCCTGACCAAGAACCTGCTGAAGGAGCGGGACGAAGTACGGTCGCGGCCGCGCAGCGTCTCCAGAAGCAGCAGGGACACCAGCGGCAGCCCCAGCGCCCAAGTCCTCAGCACCAGCAGTAGCTCGAACACCCGAGTCCTCAGTACCAGCAGTAGCTCCAACGCCCTGGTCCGCAGCACCAGCAGCAGCGTCACCGGTCGGGTCCTCAGCACCAGCAGCAGCGCCACCAGTCGGGTCCGCAGCACCAGTAGCAGCTCCAACGCCCGAGTCCTCAGCAGCAGCAGCAGCGCCACCGCTCGGGTCCTCAGCTCCAGCAGCAGCTCCAACGTCCGGGTCCTCAGCACCTGTAGCAGCTCCAACGCCCGGGTCCGCAGCGCCAGGAGGACCACTCCGAAGACTGCAGCGCCGTGTGTACCACTCTCGAATCACCTGAATGGGGGGGAGCTCCTGGGAAGGAGGGGAAGTACCGGGACGAGCTCCAGCAGCACCTCTCCGGAGGCGGCAGTACTCGAGGTACCTCTCCTGCAGCTGCTGGGAGGAGAGGGCTCCTCCAGGCGTAGCACGCTCAGGCTCAGCACCCCCAGACGTAGCACCCCCAGACTCAGCACCTCCAGGCTCCGCACCCCCAGGCTCCGCACCCCCAGGCTCAGCACCCCCAGGCTCCGTACCCCCAGGCTCAGTACCCCCAGGCTCCGCACCTCCAGGCCCAGCACCCCCAGACTCAGCACTCCCAGGCTCAGCACCCCCAGACGCAGGACGCGAGTCAACAGCTACCTCGACAGGCTCACCCGGGTCTACCTGGGACACACCTGAGGGAGCGGCACCCTGAGGGGGGAGGGGGTCGGGTACCTCAGCACCTGGAGCGAGGAAGAGCGGCGGAGGGGGGAGGGGGGCAGTGCGGTAGGGGAAGAGGCGGTAGAAGGGGACGGACTCGTCAAAAGTGACGTCCTGAGAGGCCAGAACCCGGCGCGAGGTGACGTGGTAAAACTGCCATCCAGGCGCGTCGGGAACAAAGCCAAGGAAGACACAGGGAAGAGCGCGACGGGAGAGCTTGTCCACAGACGTGTCGCGGACAAAAGCTCGGGATCCCCACACCCGGAAACGCGACGCATCGCCAACCTCTCCCGTCCACCGCAGAGTCGGGGAAGTCTCCGGCAAGGAGACACGGGGCCAGAGGTTGAGCTGATGCGCAGCGTACCGGACCGCAAACGGCCACAGAAAGTGGGGAGCAGCCGCATGGGTCAGGGAGGTACGAGCGACCTCCATGACTAAGCCAATGCGGCGCTCAGCAACCCCATTCTGCTGTGGAGAGGCCGGAAGCGTGTACGACTGCTCAATGCCGTGCTCAGCACAGTAGGCTGCCAAGAGGTCGGAGGCAAACTCACCACCTCTGTCAGAGTGCAAGCGCAGGACAGGAAAGTCCGAGTGAAAGCGCTCGCCTAGCTGGAGACGGGCTCGGCTGATCCAGGGGATCAAAACACCAGGGACGTCACCCTTGGCGCGCAAGGGGAAGACCGTGGTGTAGCGCGAGTAGTCGTCAACAACTATCAGGAAGTACCTCTCCTGACCCTGACCACGGACGCGGGCTGGGCCCCACACGTCCATGTGGAGCGTCTGCAGGGGAGCGGTCGTCGGGGGAAAGGAGGAGGAGTGAGGAGCGGCGCGCTGCCGCCCCTCGACACAGGGAATGCAGTCAGGAGCAGGGGAGTCAGGAAGGGGAGGGAGCACCCTGGGAAGACCAGCAACAAGGTCCCATTTGTGCATGGCCCGCAGGCGCTGCACAGACGGGTGACCAAGGCGGTGGTGCCAGAGGACGGTGTCGTTCGCCAGAGAGCGACACGAGCAGGGGGCGGACAGCTGACCTGACGCTGACGCAGACGCAGCTACCTGAGGGGACTCAGTGGTCAGTGTGTACAGGTCAGACCCCGGCTCTCGAGTGAAAGTAGCTAGGTGGCGGCCCGTCCGAGCACACGTGCAGTGAGTCACACGCTCGTAGGCAGGGGTGAACTGGTGAACACCCCCGTCCTGGAGCGCACTACCTGCCACCAAGTTCGTGGAGAACGAGGGGAGGTAGAGACCTGAGAGCGTGCCGGACGGAACCGCTGGACACGGAAGGGTGGTGGAGGAGGTCGCAAGGACCGGACCCCCAGAGGGGTCAGCAAGAGAGACAGCAACCGGCCGAGCTAGAGGCTCAAGGACAGTGCGGTCACGAAAGAAAGAGCGAGAAGCACCTGAGTCCAGTGTGAAGGTGTGCAGTGCTGCAGTCGACTCAGTACCAGGGGGCACAGACGCACAAGCACCTAGAGCAGCAGCTGCAGTAGTACCTGTGGAAGCAGACACACTAGCACCTAGAGCAGCAGCGGGGCTGGCCTGAATGCCCGGGTCGGGCGGAACACGCAAGTACTGAGCACCCTCTCCACTAATAGACATCGCATACATGGCAGTGAGAATAGCATCAAAGTCCAGTGCCCAAATATCAACACCCTTCCTGAGCAGCTCAGCCCAGCGCGGCAGCTCACCCCCACCAGGAAACTGGGTGCGCCACGCATCGTTGAGGCGGGCGAAGCAGCGCTCCGTCTGGTGCGGCCCCCCACACGTCTGGCCAGTGCGGTCACCTGTACGAATAACGTACTGGCAGGTGACGCTGCGCCGCGCATACCACTCACGGGCGGCCTGAAGGGTCGGGGCAGGCTGCTGACTCTGACCGCCCCCCGGGCCTCCACGACCACCACCCCCTCCGCCTCCGCCCCGGCCACCTCCACCCCTGCCGCTGCCACGACCACCTCCGCCTCCGCTGCCACCTCCGCCCCTGTCACCACTCCCAACGCCGCTGTCACCTCCACCACTGCCGCCACTAGCCTCTCCAGTCGCACCTCCACCGCCACCACCTCCACCCCCGCCTCCTCCGCCACCACCCCCACTCCTGCCACTCCTGCCCCTGCGTCGTCCGCCTGAAGCAGACGCAGCCCCGACCTTCTCAGCACCAAGGAGGTCGACAGCAGCAGCAGAGGCGACAGAGGGGAGGAGGGGGGAAGGGGAGCACCCCTCGAAGAAGGGGCCGCGGGGGTCGCCACGAGAGGTGCCTACAGCGACGATACTAGCCTCGGCTGCAAGCAGTTCCTTCTCGAGGAGGTCTACGGTGAGCTCAGTGGGGGAGCGAGAGAGGAACTGGTCCCTGACAGGGCGCAGAGAGTCAGGGAGGCGGGTGACAACGTGGTAGAGAGTGATCCAGAGCGGGGGGGGGTTGCTAGCGAGGAACTCGTCAGGCATGGCAGCGCGAAAGCGAGCCTCACTAGTCTTAAGGTGGGTGATGAGGTCTGCGACAGTGTGAAAGGAGGCTAGGTCGGGGAACAGGTAGGGGAGAGTGAGGCGGCCTAGCGTGGCAGAAGCGGGTGAGGAGTAGCGGGCCACTACAGCTGTGTAGAGGTCCTTAGCAGTCTTGCACTGGCCGAAGTGCTCGCGCTCATCTAGCGGCAGGGAGTTGCGAATAGCAAAGCGAGCGTGCGCGTCACGGGTCTGCCACTGTGAGCGCTCAGCTGGGGGGGCAGTAGCGAGTGGGGCGGTCGCATGGCCGAGAGCGTGGTCGTACAGTGTAATATCTTCCTTGGCAGTGAGCTGTAGGAAAAGGTGCAGGTCATCTAGCCAGGTTTCGAATTTGACCGGACGGCCCTCGGCGTCGAAAGCTAGAACAGGAGGACTAGCCATAGCGACAGCGGCAGTAGTAGAAGCAGTAAAGTCACTGAAAAGGCGTGCGCAGGGTCAGCGGGGCCGGTGGGGCCTACGGACTGTAGTGGCGCACAAGCAGCAGTAGCAGGAAGTGTAGTAGTAGGATCTGCAGTGGTGCACAGGCGCAGCAGGCGGCAGCGAGAGCCGGCGCAGCAGGGGCGGGCTCAGCAGCGGTGATACGCGGGCGGCGGCGGGCGCAGCAGCGGCGGTGCGCGGGCGGCGGCGGGCTCAGCAGCGGCGGTGCGCGGGCGGCTGCGGGCTCAGCAGCGGCGGGCCGGGAGCAGGCAGCGCGCGGGCCGTGCGGGCCGTATATGAGCTGTGCGGGCAGCGTGCGGGCCGGCGGCGGTCAGCGCACGAGCCGCGCAGGCTCAGCGCGGGCTGCGCGGGCTGCTCGCGGGCTGCGTAAGCGGGTCGCGGGCGGCTCGCGGGGGTTCGCGGGCAGGTCGCGGGCTGCTCGCGGGCAGTTCGCGGGCTGTGCGCGGGCTGCGCGGGCTGGTCGCGGGCTGCGCAGGCGGTTCGCGGGCTGTGCGTGGGCGGTTCGCGGGCTGTGAGCGCGGCGCGCTGTGCGGTTCGCGGGCGGCGTGACGGGGCCGATCGGGGCGCTAAGGGGCGACGCGACGGGGGCCGTGAGAGGCCGCTAGGAAAAAAAAGTTCGACGGGGCCGCAGGGCCGCTAGATCGTGCTAGATCGACGGGGCCAGCGGGGCCGGAAACAAGCGAAGGTAAGCAGGTAGGTAAGTCGGTGGGCCCTAAGAACAGTCCTAGCGAAGGACCTGCTCTGAAACCATGTCAGAAATAACTGAGCAGGAATGGTGTGACTAACAGGAACAACAGTACAAATATGAAACCCTAACCTGGTATACCCCCTAAGGTATCACCCACTACAGCCTAGAACAATATAAACATATAATGTTTGACACCTGCCGCCGCCAGCGCCGGCCGCGGGTGATGCCGCCCTTCCCACCCGCCCTCCCTTACTCTCCTCCCGTCGTGGAGGGGGGGGGGGGGGATGTGGGGGGGGCGGGTGTAAGGAGCCAGCACGTCTTCCCTCCCTTCCCTCTTACTCTCTCCCTCCCTGCAGCACTTGTTGCTGTAGGAGAGGGGGGGGGGGGGGGTGGAATGAGAGATGGTAAGGGAGGGTAAGAGAGAGTGAAGGAACAAGCAGCCACGCATCTGCAGCTGCCGTCCACTGCTATGTGGCACCTACTTCTGCAGCCCCTGACGCTTCTCTCTCTTCGTTCGTCTTCTTTGCTGTTGAGCTGCAAACTAAGCGCGCCACAGCACATCGTCTTCGTTCGTCTTCTTTGCTGTTGAGCTGCAAACTAAGCGCGCCACAGCACATCGTCTTCGTTCTCTCTTTCTTGCCTCAGGGCTTGCTGCAGCTGTCTCTGCCACCACTGCACTGGTTGTCATTGCTCTTGCGTGCTACTGCTTTGAGTACACTTGCAGGTTGTGATTTGCACTTTGCTATTCCTGCATGCAGTTAAGGGGGGATGTCAGAATTATATTATTGTAACTGCATGTAGATCTAGCAGTAGTGTAGTTATTGCATTCTGTTTGGTGGTTTACCCCTTTTCCTCCTATTTGTACTCCAAACTCTATAGTGAAACACCTCTTTCCTTGCCTAAACTCTCTCGACACTTTCTCCTCTTCACCCTAGCATGGCTCCTCACCTCTAGCTACTATCTTGACACCGTACTGTACATAGACAGAGTCCGCAAGTACACTACTCTGAGCCTAGTTACAAGATTTTAGGGTTCGTTAAGCAACTTATCTGATTGGATCAGAGTTCACAAGTAAAAAAAAAAAACGGTAATTGCAGGGACCACCAGGTGAGAAGCCTGTAATCACCCTGAAATCAGGGTGGGGGGGGGTAGTGTAAGGAATTTTCTCGCCATTCCTTACTGAGACCTGCAACATCGCGTACAGCACCACCCGTTGTTCGCCCGTTACTGCTAACGGGACTTCGCCAACCTCGCGCGCACTGTTTCCACCAAACCACACACTGCTGGCCTACGCTTCGGGACTAGCCCGAACCTCGCTGCCAGCACAGCACTAGCTAGCTCGCACGCCCCACGTTACCGTTTGCATGTTTCGCGTATAAATGTTCGCTCATGCCTTCGCTCACATTTTGTACTCGTTGGACAGTTTAGTGCAATCCTCGCTACCTCGATCCATTGCACCCGTAACACTTGTTTACAATTCGCACATGCAGTTGTATTTCGCGCAAACACATACCGGTAACTCCCAACATGTTTAATGTGTACAACAGCTACGAATTTGTGGCATTCACTCTTGTCTACATGTATTGTGCAGGGTAGGCAAGAAGCAGAAATGTTGAGCATGCCCAAGTCTAAGAACCATTGAATACCAAAGCCCATGAAAGCCTGAAAGCCGGGCTTTGAGCAGGAAGCAAACAACTGGAAGAGCAACCAAAACTGACAGCTTCGTCACCAGAGGCTGTCGAGAGAAAACATGCCAAAGCCCGCGAAAACGCCAACCCCAATTCTGCTGTGCCTCCTCCTTTCCTACCTCTACTGCTGCTGCTTCTGCTGCTGCGGCTACTTGTGCTTCAGCTGCTGCTACTTGCATCCAGTGCACCGTTTCTCGCAGGTGGCTCACCTCCCTCTCCACCTGCCCCTGCAATACACACAGCTGCTTCCAAGCAGCATCCACGCGTTCCTGTCTGCACGCAAGCGCACGATGCAGCAGCTGAAACTTCTCCTGTAAACTTGAAAGCGCTGCTGCTGAGTCCAGGAAGGGAGAGGGCTGAAGCATGTGCGCCAACTGCTGGTTGAGATGAAGGTAGCTGTCAGAGGCCTGATGGGCATGTGAATGGATGTGAGCACGAGGAGATGGGCATGGAGAAAAGGTGGGAACGATTTGGCCATGAGTGGTCACAGAATCACGGGTGATATTGCATTGGAAAAGGATCCAAGAAGTCAACAAGAAAGGAGAAAAACGAGGGCCAGAAGCAGAAAAAAAAAGCCCAAGAATCCATAAGGTTCGAATGGTTACAAAAGAGACACGACAGGACATAGAAGCAAAAAGAAGGCGACAACAGTCAAATGAAAATAAAAGAGTGAGCGGCAGAGGTGCGAGAGGTAGCCGAGTGGGAGGTAGCGAACCTTGACCACGGTGCTGGCGAGATGGCCGAGGTGACCGAGGAAAGAGAGGAGGGATGGAGACGTGGTTTGAATAAACGGCAGAGCCTCCTTCTGCACGCCCCCATCCGCCTCCCACTTCACATCCCCGTTACCCTGCCACTTCACATCTCCATTCGTCTGCTGCAAACCGTCGCCATTCGCCAGCAGGAACGCACCCTCAACCTGCTGCTGCTGCACCTGCTCCTGCTCCTCCTGCTGCTCCTGTTGGTCCTGCACCGGCTGCTCCTGCTCCTCCTGCTGCTGCACGGGGCGTGGCTGCAGAACGACGTGCGTTCTGGTGACCAATTCGTCGATGTGCTGGTGTGCGCCTCTGATTGCCACCACCTCCTTCTCGTCCTTGGGAAATGACGCCGCCAGCTCTGGAAAGAGGGGTGACGAACGGGGGCGGAACGGGGCTTGTTGGTCCGAGAGTGGTGCATGGGGAGGAGATGCAGGGCGGGTATTGTGAAGGACTGTTGACCTCGGGAAAGTGAAACAGTCAGTGGTTGAAAGTTAGAGAGTGAGTGAGGTGGGTTGCTGTGCGGGGTGAGAGAGAGGAATGGTAACGGTGCGGAAGTGGAAGTGCGCATGCGGCAATGAGAGCGGATGGACGGGTAGATGAGTTTACGCGTGCACAAGATGTATGGCGTCACGGAAATCCGTGACGGAGACGAATCTCAGACAAGCGCGCCGCACACGCAGTTCTGTAGACTCAGCAGCTGCGCTCGAGAAAAAGGAGAGCGCGTAGAAAAGAGAGAGCGCAGGTTAAGGTAGAAGAGAGAGAGCGCAGGTTAAGGTAGAAAAGAGAGAGCGCAGGTCTCGTCGCAACGGCGGTTGCATTGATGCTACCTTGCATAACTGCGGGGAAGTTAGCGAGAGGGTAATGACACGCGGCTTCGAAGGGGCGCATGGAGAGACGCACGAGGCGGCGCAGGCGGGGCAAGTCGTCGTGCGCGTATGTCTGGGCATGGCGCAGCACGGCGGACATTGCCGTGGGGTCGTGCTCTGAGCACAACCGCTGTAGAACCGTCAAAACATCCGCGACGCCGATGGGTATTTGCTCTAAGGATCTGACTAGCTCCTGAACGACGTGGTCCTCCGACACAATTTCACCCATCGTGCTACGTAGTATGCGAGACGCGTACGGGAAGTCCTTGGTCAGGGTATGAGCTCTGCTTTCATTGGGTTTGTTCTGTGCGGTTGCGTGGGATTCAAAGTTTACTTCTCCAGCGATTGCGTGACAGGCCACATATGGCGATGGAAAATCCTCTTTTCAGCATCTCCCTGGAAATGGATAGGCAGAACATATGTTTTGAGTCGTCAACTCAAATTCTTGAGTTGAAAATTTGAATAGACAAAAAATGATACCAGCATATTGTAGACAAAGGTTAAATACAAGTTAATAACTAGCTATATATTGCTCGAAGCATGCTCTCAGAGGTAACAGTTATAGGATTTCGTGAGCGTGCTTTTACGAGTGCAAAACGTGAGGGAGTATTTAGCAGCTAAACGCGGATTCTCAATATCGGAGAGATCACGCAAACACACTCTTGCGGCCAGCTTGGCGCGCCGCACACGACAGGACGCGGAGCCCACATCCGCACCGCGACCAGTCGTCGCGTGCGTTGCAGGGGTAGGAATTAATTTTCCGGGTTTCCCGGTTCCCATTCTGTTTTTGCATATAGGCCAACCATGCTACCCCTTACGATTTATTATAAACACAGGTTCACGGTCAGGATACTTGTTTACATTTCCACTGAAAGGTCCCTCGCGTTTCCGTTACCGAAGTCTAGCACAAACGTGACACCCAAAACTAAATTCTAGGCCAAATCCCCCCAACACGATAATCGCGCCTCCTGCTTTCACTCGGTAGCGAGCACCCCCGTCGACTCCACTCCACCACCACCACATGACACATGAGCCACGGATTGGCTCTACACCTGTCCCGCGCCAATTTCGATTCCCGGCAATTTCAACACCTTTTGTCTCGACATGGGTCCTGGGCCCGGCGGGATTCGGCCTCACAACCTCTCGCAAAAGCTCAGAACCGATAAAAAATCCTGTATCACGGTATTGAGCATTACGAAACCGAGTGAAACCGCGCTGACTATCGGAACTTCTCTGTTCCCTCCAATTTCAGCAAGCCCAAAAACGACAAACAGTAACTCCCGCAGCGCGGGTGTTGAAATTGCCGAGGGAGAGGTGTAGCTAGATAGACCTAGGAGGGTTGGCTTCACAATTCCACCAGTCACCCCACGCGCACGACCCATTATCCACCACCCCTCTCCCGCCCACCCGTCCATCGTGACCCCCCAATAGGCCTCCTCAAATTACCGCACCATCTCTCCCAGAGAACCAGTGTGCCAGTCATCCTCCACTGTACTCGAGAGAATGACTCCAGTGGCCAATAAGGTGATTCACCATCCCTCGCGTGGCCACGAATGACTCGAGTGGCCACCAAATTTGGTGATAATGACTCGAGTGGTCACGCCAGGGGATTCCTTCCGGTTTGTTTTTACCCGGCACATTACCCTACAAGGGTTTGTATCCCCGAAACTTCTGTACGGATTATTGCGCGATTTTCATTATCCGAAAATTATGTTCTTGACATTATCTGACCACGCCTGATTGGATGCGCATTGCCATAAAAGGCACTGCGCATATATAGACCAATCATTCGCGGCCATTAAATCCCGCGCAATGACGCCCGGGCATTGCAGTTCATGATCGCGGAAATATATGACCGAGCATTAATATATGATGCCCGCGACCATTACTTTATGTTCGGGCAAAACAAATAAAACTCATGGCTTACGGCACGCCACTGGGGAGCCTCAACCCTAAAAGTTTAGGGTTGAGGCTCCCTAATGGCATGCCTTCCGTATGGGGTTTATTTTTTTTCTTGCCCGCGCTGACCCATTGCAGTTTATGATCGCGGAAATATACACATGATCGGGCATTACAGTATATGATGCTCGCGAGAATAATAAGCCCCGCACGATTGGTCGATTATATGCGCGTCCGGTCAGGCGCGGTCATATAGGGTCACGAACATAAAATTCGTATATAAATGATCGTGCAATAACCAGGACAAACATTCGGGGCTACAAACCCCCGTAGGGTAATGCGCCGAAGAAAAAAAAGCCAGCAAGAATCCCCTGGCGTGGCCACTCGAGTCATTATCACCAAATTTGGTGGCCACTCGAGTCATTCGTGGCCACGCGAGGGATGGTGAATCACCGTTTTGGCCACTGGAGTCATTCTCTCACTGTACTCACACACACCCACCTTTCTTCACTTCCGTCTCGTACTGACGCTAGATGTCCTTCTCATCGCGTGCTCCCAAGCTCCCTCCTTGCGTCGTGCAACAGAGATAGAAGCGCCTAATTGACCCTTCCTCTGCCCGTCCAGGCGCCTTCGCTCTTCGCTTGTTGGTTTTAGCCGCGCAGCGTATCCATTGCCGGCCGTACCCCAGCTCTCAGCGCTCCGTGTGGCCCAAGACGCGAATTAGGCGGCCAGAGCGCGAGGAAAGCGGAGAGGCGTCGAGGCGCAAAGGCGCAGAGGCGGAGAGGCGCAGAGGCGGCAGAAGAGGGGTTTTGTTTGGCGGGCAGGAGGCGGGCGGCATGGCGTCGTTCACGGGGACGCAGAGCAAGTGCAAGGCGTGCGCCAAGACGGTGTACCCCATGGAGCAGCTCACGGCCAACGGCATCATCTTCCACCGCGCCTGCTTCAGGTGCGCCCCGCGCAACGGCGCCCCGCGCCCCACGCCCGCGCCCCGCCCCGCCCCCTGCACCCCGCACTCTGTCACCGTCGCGTCGCGTTATCTATCAAGGGCGCGAACACGCGTGCAGACCATCGCAGTTGCTGCCAATTCACCACCGAACCAGTTATTATTCGTACTTTGTACCCGTTATCACTTCTTGGGGGAATTGCTGGTGCAGAGGCGCCTCAATACCAGCCTTGCATCGTAACCGCACAGTCGCGCGGCGTTCGTGCTCCTCTCGCTCTTTGTAGTTCTCTTCTGCTTCTATCCCTGTTGCGCTCCTCTGCGCGTTCCGTGCGGACAAGCAATTCCTCCTCGCGTGCTCCGCAACTCGAGCGGTTTCATCCCTTGAAGTCAGAAACGCTGCATACAACATCTACTTCTAAGCTCAAATTGAGTCGAAAGACGATCTGCAATGCAAAAGTGAAAAATGAACTCTCATCTCCGCCTCCTTCCCATCTCCGCCCGCCTTTCCGCCTCTCCGCCTCTCCACCTCTCTCCCTATCCCCCTCAGATGCGCGCACTGCAAGGCCACCATTTCGGTGAGTGCGGAGAGACGCTCAAGTGCGGAGAAGATTAGAAATGCAGTGCGCAAGGGACGAGCGGAAATGGGGAATGACAGTGCGCGGAGGACGAGCGGCGAGGGGGATGAGTGTGCGCGGAAGGCAATTTCACGTGATCGGGGCTAAGAATTGACCGGGATAGTGGGAGAATTGAATAGGGAAATGCAAAGAGCGCGTGCTGTCGATAACCGATTAGAGCTCTCACTTTCACTCTGTTTCACTTCCGCGCCTGCACCTACGCCCGATACGCTTCCCCTCTTTCTCCGCCCCATACCCGTTCTTCCTCTGCTCATCCCTCCCGTCGTCCCTTCCTATTCCCACCTTCCCACCCTTTCCATTCCCGCTCTTTGCCCCTCCATCTCATAGCGTCTCCCCTCCTCCTTCCGTCTTTCCTCTATCTCCTCACTTCTCCCTTCGCCGTTCGCCTGCCGCGACCCTCCCCTCCTCCCCTTCCCCCCCGCCAACCCCCGCTCGTCCGGCGCAGCTGAACTCGTTCGCGGCGATCGAGGGTGTGCCGTACTGCAAGCCGCACTTCGAGCAGCTGTTCAAGCAGACGGGGTCGTACACGCGCAGCTTCGAGGGCGCCATCAAGGCCGAGAAGGACGCCACGCCCCCGCCCGAGAGTGAGCACGCGCGCATGCAGTTGGTGGGGGAAGGGGTGAGGAGAGGAGGGGGTGGGGGTAGGGGAGCCAAGAGGGAAAGTTGTGTGGGGGGGGGGGATCGGGCGGAGGGAAGCGGGAGAGTGAGGGAGGATACGGGGGAGGGCAGGGTGGTTGGCAGGGGAATATGGGTTGAAAAAGGGTTGAGTGGGCGAGGGAGAGTGGGGTGAGCGCGGATCAGGAGAAGAGGCGTGCGGATATGGTTGAGGTGTCGGAGAGGAGAGGGGAGTGAGAGGGGAAGGGAGTGAGAAGGGAAGTGCTCTGTGTGGTGGGAGTAACGGCGTGATAGCTTTAGTACCGCAGGGACTAATGCTAGCAGCTCCGTGCAAACCCTTTCGTGCTGTGCTGTGTGCTCTTGCGTTGCGTTGCCTCGTTTCCGTTCCCCACTTTCTTCCACTCGGAACCCTACCTTCGCAACCTCCTCTTGTCCCACTGATCCAATTACATGTCCCTCGTGTGTTCCAACTCTTTCCCCCACGCCCGCTCCCCTACACCTGCCCCCGACAGGCCTCACACCCTCAGCAGTGGTCAAGGCAACCGAGAAGGTGAGCCTCATTTGCCATTGACAATCACAAGGTCAGCCATCCTCCGCCATCACGCACTGCCCTCTGCTTAGCCGCGCTGCCTCTAACCGCGCTCCATCTCGTGCTCCTTCTCCCCGCCCACCCACTCCGCTTCATACGCCCCCTTCCCCTCCGCTTCCCATCCCCGCCCTTCCCTCGTTTCCCCCCGTTTCCCCCCTTCCCCTCCCCTCCCACCACGGCAGCGGTCGACGCCCAGTCCCCTGGCGCTCAAGTTCGGCGGCACGCAGGACAAGTGCAAGGTCTGCAGCAAGACCGTGTACCCGCTTGAAAAGGTGCGCGCTTGGAGGGGGACGGGGAGAAGCGTGGGGAGAAGGGGGGGAAAGCGGGGGGGGAGGGAGTGGGGCCGCGGGGGAAGAGCGGGGGGCGGGGAGAGGAAAAGGGGAAGGAGCAGTGTGTGGGAAGGAGAGCCATGCGGTGAGGGCACGTGTTCACTACGTGCATCCGATCACTGCCACTCTCGCCGCGGCCCATCCATACCTCAGCACAACCCCTGTTCTCCCAATCCCGTTGCACTTGAGTTGGATTCTCCATTGCAAGCCTGACGAGCATGAACCCAGCACAATCAGTCCTTCACACGTGCGGCACAGCCACTTCTGCACATCACCAAATCCGTGCATACCACCTACCTCACCTCCTAATTCCTCATTCCCTGCAACCCTGCCCATGCATATCTCCAGTGGCAAATGAATCTGCATAGCGCGGGGCTGGCATACGCATCTATGCAGTGCGCCCTAGTCCACTGGTATAGGCTTCCACACCCTCTTTCGAGGCGCCTCAAAAGACAGTCACCCCCTCCCACCCTGTGCCCTGCCTCGCTCCCCGTGCATGCTCCATGCAGCAGATCAGCATGGAAGCAGAGCAACCCAGCACATGCTGCATCTCTATGCGGCGCTTCCAGCTCTATGGGAAGCTCCATTGGAACCTTGCAAATCACACCTCCCATGCACCTTCACCTTCACCAAACCACCTTCTCCCCATTATTTCTGCCCGTGCCTACCCGCTCTCCCACATGACAGATCAGCGTGGAGGGAGTGACGTACCACAAGCAGTGCTTCCGGTGCGTGCACAGCAACTGCAGCCTCACCACGTCCAACTACGCGGCACTCAACGGCAGCCTGTACTGCAAGCACCACTACAACCAGCTCTTCCTTGTCAAAGGCACCTACAGCAACATCAACAAGCCCGCTGCTGTCGCTGCTGCCCTCGGCGTGCCTGCAGAAGAGGGCGCTGCAGCGCCAGCTGATGGTAGCGGTGGTGGTGGGGGGGGAGATGCTGCGTCTGGAAAGGCTGCTGCTGCTGCTGCTTCTGCAGGGGATGGATCGACTGCAGGGAAGGAGGAGAAACCAGCGGCGGCGGCGGCAGCAGTGGCCGCGACGAGTGCTGCAGCTGCTCCTGCTCCTGCTCTTGCTGCGAAGGCCCCTCCTGCGGCTGCTGCGGCTGCAGCGAATGACAGCGACAGCGATGACACGGACACGGACACTGATAGCGATGACGATGATGACGACAGCGATTGAAGGGTGCTGCGGGGCCAACATTCTGCAGATGACAAGTGAAGACATGAATGGAAGTAGTGAGACTGCCAGTGCCACATCTGTGCATTCCATGCTCTGCATGGCAGAGCACGAGAGGTTGAAGGGTCACCTGTGCACCTTAATCTGGCTGGTTTGGGATGTTGCCTCATTGGCCTTACATGCATAGTGCATGCTTTAGTAGGCAGGCAAGTTTCTGTCCGTGTTTGTTTGTTTTATTTTTTTTCCTTGCGTAGAAGAATCAGTGGTTTAGTATACTCCTTGCGTAGAAGAATCAGTGGTGTAGTATACTCCTTGCATAGAAGAATCAGTGGTGTAGTATACTAGTATGTCTTACATTTCATATCATTTCTAGGTTGCTGTATCAATCAGCCTGAGAAAAAAAAAAAAATGTTGACTTCAATCTAGACTAAAACTTTTTGTAACTATTTTCTCCTGGCCTTCCTACGCGCAACTCTTGGTCCCGAGGACATCCTTCTTCGACCCTCTTCTTGAGGGGTAATACACTCTAAAAAGAGGGGTAGGTTAGGGCAGAAAGTAGCTCTGATACCAGGTGTTATGAACAAAGTTGTTGAGTGCACAGATTAACAAATAATGATAATGCGGTGTGGAATTACTGAATGACGGTACAAGTAAAGCAGCGAGACCAGGCCCTACGATATCAGGAATTTTCCCCTGAAATTCCTGATTTCCAGGGTTTTTTTTTTTAGCTAGCCTGATTTTCCAGTGTTCAGCTTTTTGTGGGGCTGATTTTTCAGCCTTTACCTAGCAAATGACTTTGAAATTTCAGGAAAATTTTCTAAGTGACACTGATGCCACTACGTTGTAACGAATCCGACCCTGAAAGCGATTCCTACACGGTCCTAGTGTAGTTGCCCGGCTGTACCAGGAATATCAGATTCCCGCGGTGTCAGCAGGGCGTGGCGGTGAGTAGCAGACAAATTTGCCCTCGACCAGAGATGCATTGTTGGCGCGCGTGCTTCGATGATTGGCCACTTTGACAGCATTTCCTGGTTTGGCCAATTACGGGGTTGCAGCACACCGATGCTGGCAGGCAGAGCAACGAGGGATTCAGGCCCATGTGCTTGCCAGCAACGAGGGATTCAGCTCCTCGACTCGCTGCTCTTCGTGACCAAGCAAGATGCACCCATAGAGTTATGGGTGAATCTCGTGCGCTACCTGTCTGAAGGTGCCTGGATTCCCCGCTAAGGGCTACGGAACCTATTACACGACGTGAGTTTCAGTTTCCTCTAGTTGCAACCGTGTATTTGTAGAGTAATAAATGCTCTAACATTGTGTTGTTTGACCTGTGCGGCAGATACGGCTTTGGGCAGCTGACTCAGTCGATGGCTACATGGTTGCACACAACGCAACTGCAGCACCTCCTTAGCAGCCCATACCTAGGCATCATATGTGACGAAAGCACAGACAGGTGCTATGGAAAGCACATGATTGTTTTCGCGACATTCATCCGTGACTGTCGTCCCGTGACTGAGTTTCTTGCCCTGCTGACCGTGGAGAAGGGCGATGTAGCCTCTCTCCTGTCAGTGCTCTTATCCCACCTGCAGGCCCTTGGCATTGAACTGGAGAGGATATCCGGCATAAGCACGGACGGAGCGAGTGTGATGATGGGGAAACACAATGGCCTGGTCGCACGACTTCGCCTGCGCATCCCGCACCTCGTCTCGAGCCACTGCATCGCCCACAGGTGGGTTCTTATCTTGTGTTTCCTGCACCCCTGATTGAATCTTGCAGCAACCCGTGGTATTAACTAGTTGAGCTGGTTTGCTTGATGTTATGCATGCAGGGAGGCGCTCGCCGCAAAGGACGCCGCTGAAGAACTCCCTGAGTTCGGAATGGTGGACGCCCTGCTCCGTCAAGTGGCAGAGTACTTGGGGCGTTCGGGCCCGTGGCATCAACGGTTCATGGGCCTGCAGGAGGTCTTCACGAAAACGAACCTGGAGCTGCAGGGGATCCACGACGTCCGCGGGCTCTCCCGCGGTGACGCCATTCTGCGTGCGATAGAGGTGTTCCCCGCGCTGATCGTGATGCTGTTTGAGTGGGACAGCACCCTGTACAAGCTCGTCACGAGCTATAGGTTTCACTTTCTGCTATATTTCCTTGCAGACGTGCTCGAGCAGCTCAATGTGTTGAACAAGGCATTCCAGCAGCGTGAGGTGAGCATGGTTACGTACACCCCTTGATTATGTGCCTTGTTGCTGGTTTTGCTCCAATGTTTGGTGTTACTACCACAAAAGTGAGTTGGTCTACCTTCCACCCTTTCCACCCATGTTGAACCCCCACCAGCTGGACATTGCTAGTGTTCACGGGCAGATCCGCAGGTCCATCTCATTCCTCGAGTCCCGCTACGTCGACTGCGGTGACGATTTTGGAGGCGGGATGAGCGCGCGCCTCTCGCCATTCATCAAGAAGCACGGACCTGAGGGGGGCAATCCCGAGGTGAAGGTGCAGGGAGTCGACTCGGACGGGCGGCCCACTACACATACCTTCGTGCTGCACGAGGAACCGGACGACGACTACCCAACTCTCGGCTCCCACGACGCCTGCGTCGATCTCTGCACCACCTTCTCTGAGACGCTCGTAAAATACCTCACCACACGGTTCAAGGACCTGGACTCGCTGGTGGGAGTGCGGCTGTTCATGCCTGACGAGTGGGAGCTGGGGAGAGCGGAGCGCCACAGGCAGTGTCTCGAGTGGCTCGAGTCTCTCGTGAGGTTGTTCAAGGCACATGACAGGGACCACATCATTCCAGGTATTCCCGCACTCGCATTGTGGCTGACCGTGCTGATGGTTTCCGGCATGTTATCAGTCTATGGCGTACACGTATACCAGCCTGTCTAATTTCCCCTCTTTCTCCCTTCTGCCTTATGTGGCAGGGGTCGACAAGCGGCGTGCGATCAAGGAGCTGCGTGCCTTCTGCCCCATCCTCGCTGGTGCCCCGAAGAACGAGCGCAGCTTCTACGCCGGCCTCACAGCAATGCTGAAGACAAGCGACTGGGCGACAAGCTACCCCAATCTGGTGCGTCTCTGGGTGGCTGTCGCCATGCTGCCGCTGAGCACTGTGGAGTGTGAGCGCGGCTTCTCACGCCAGAACGTTATCAAATCGTGGCAGCGGGGAAGCTTGAAGGACGCCCGCCTCGAAGACCTCATCACGATGTCTCTGCTGGAGTACGAGCCCAACTACGATGAGGTGGTGCAGATCTGGCGCAGCTACAAGAAGCGCCGCCCATTCGACAATGTGGCGGCACCACCAGCAAGAGAGTGGGAGGGCAGCGGTAGCAAGGGAAAGGAGGTCCTAGAGGAGGAGGAGATGGACGAACTACACGGTCCAGAAAGAGACAATGATGCTGACAAGCAAGCCTCATCTGATGATGACTATTGAATGCTCCCAGACTCCATGCTTATCTTGCTAGCAAGATAGGATTTGGTTTGCAGGCTGTTTGCATGCTTCCTATAGTTTTTAACTTAAAATAAATACAACTACTACTATCAGCCATTCTCTGTGGGGGACACTGATAGATCAGACTTTTTTTTAAAAGTAACACTGAACTTTCAAGCTTTTTTCCAAGACGACCCTGACGATCAGGGTCTAGGGGCAGAGGAACCCTGATACCCTTACATGCCTCAAAGTGAATCTGAGGCCCTGAGCGAGACATAATATGGAAAATCCTAGCTAGGCGAGGAGGTCGGGCGAGGGTGGCTCGGGAGGGTTGTGAATGGTGCGGGGCGGTTTGGCCGATGAAATACCGTAGGTCGAACTCGATTGTCGAGAGGCCTAGGGGTTGAACTCCTTATAGTGAGGATTTGTAAATCCTTATAGTGTATTGTTCTGTATGTCACGTGCGAACAACTATTGCGACAGGAATGTGTACGTGTACCGCGTTGCGATTGCTGTTGTTTCCCACAGCCACGATGAGTGCTTCCAAAAATGAATGTGAGCCCAGTCAGCATTGGGAGGCCCGAAGCACTTCGTACACTGCACTTGATTTTCTCCCGGAGCACTTGGACAAATGCCTTGATGAGTAGCTGGCGAAGGCGAATAGGAATAGGTGGAGGGCGCCATGAAGGACCTTGAAACTGGCACTTGTGATTGTACTTGTGTTGTGACCCGCACAAACCATCGCTGCTGCACCGCACGGCGGGGGGAACTTGCCCAGACAGAGGGTGTTTTGTTATCTCGTGTCAGACACGTTCGAAAGACACGAAGTGACTCGATTTGTGTCGTCCGAACCTCGATTTGCTTGAATGTCGATCGAACCACGTCATGTGACCTCATCTTGAGATGAGATCATGAGATACCGTATGCGGTGTGGTGTCGAATGCGCATGAGCGGAGTGGTACAATTGATGCCTGTTTGAGCCCCTCCCGGTTGCCTTATGAAGGGGGCGTATAAGCTGTCACGAGCAGTTCGCATAAGTTTCGTCAATTCGCAGCTAGCTAAAAAGAATTCGCATGTGCTTATAAACAAGACTCTGCTACCTAGTTACCTAGTTTGACTTCAGTCTCTTCTGCTTGACTTCGGTCTCTTCTGCTTGACGCGCTTGTAATGTAGGTGCATAAGGCTGGGGAAACAACCTCGGGTGCAGCGTATCCATCCGGCGCAAGGCAAATTCGCGTGCATGGGGTGAGCATCAATTGTATGGGATGAGTCAGCATGTCGGGCTCCAGGTCAAGCGTAACTTGGAGTCAACGAAGTCCAACTTCGGGCCAACGAACTTGTATTTATACACATGTGCTATATACAGTGTACACTATCATGCGCGCCAGGGGTCTGAAACGAGCTCCCCGATGACAACCCCGCTTCTGACACGTGCGAGATCCATCCTAGGAAACTGCGAGTCTCGTCTCGTCTCCTCCCGAGGAGCCCTCGCAAAACGTGCTGTCGTCATCGCGAACTACGCGGCATGGGAACAGCAGCCATTTCAGTACTATCTCCGTCCCGAAGACAGCTCCATCCCAAAATATGCGTTCCCCCTCAAGCCGCCAGCAGTTTGGAACCTTCAGATTTGCGCGTGCATGGGTCACGGTGTGATCGCCGAGTTGGCGACGTCTTGACGAACATTCTAGTGTTGTTTTCAGCAGCAAAGTCGTGGTAAGTAGTACGCACATCACCAATGCTCTACTACCTTCCAACTTATCCCGAAAGTGTCCCATAGCATTCTTTTAGGACCAAAAGGGGACCCAATGTGACCCAAAGGTAACCTAGTAGCCGTATTCCAGAAGACCCTTTCAGGACCTGGCCTCAGTCTCCTTCACGGAACTTTCAGAACTTTCAAGGCACTTTCCTGGATCCAGGACAGATCCAGGACTGAACATCATGAACATCTCAGGGCCGTCACCAAGATGGACTTTGGTGATGCACAAACTCGCACTTTTGGGAGTCTACCATTGGGAAACAAAGCAAGAAGGAGAAAACGTTCCCTTCGAATGCTCTGGCGATTCTGATGGCAGTGCCTCTTGTCCCATCATGATGGCAGTGCCTCATGATCCACCCTCTCGCTCTCACTCTTCGATTACAACCCACCCAACCCTTCGAATATTGGCCCCTTCAGTGCTTCCTTACCCGGCCGTCTGTCCTCCCTTCTTTCCGTTGCATGGGTCACAGTGTCGCCGCCAGGCTGCACTGCATTGCAGCTCAGCATGCACGTGCATGCTCCAGCCTGCTCCATAATGCCTTCCAGGTAGTGCCGCCTAGTAACAACTCGGATTCCTCTCGCCTCGGATTCCTCTCGCCTCGGATTCCTCTCACCTCAGACTCTTACCGTCTTGGTCTCCTCTCGCTTCGATCTCTTCTCGCCTCGGTCTCTTGTCCTGAAAGGGAAAGGTTGGACAGGAGGCAGGGCGGAAGCTGGAAAGCGGAGGCGGGAAAGAAGAAACGGAGGAGGGAAGTGAGGGTGGAAGGCGGAAGGGGGTTCTGTAATATTGTCACCAATTAAGGCGGCAGGAATGTGCCTGCGGCGGCGGAAGAGTGGCTGTAGCAGTGGTGGTTGTAGTGACAGCATTGATGATGCTGGCAGGGACAGAGGTGTGCGAGCGGGCTGGGCACTCTGATGAGCAGAGCCCCTGGTGCTGGCACACCTGCTGCTGCGGCTGCTGCAGCAGCACGGGATTCATCCCCATGGCGCTTGCTGCTCCTCTGCACGACAGCCAGTGTGAGTGTGGCTCGTGGGGAATGATACGCAGGGGACACACAGGCGGCAGCACAACCCACCTCAGCGCATGCAGGGCATCCCAATCCTCCCCTTTCCCCTTTTACCCCACCGTCTGTTTCCTTACTTCCTCTTCCTCCAATTTCCCCTTCCACCTTTCCCCCTTTTCCAGGCCCCTTTTTCCCCTATGTCCCCTTTTCCCCCTTTCCCCATCAACCCTTGTCCCCTTCCCCCTTTTCCCTTCAAAGTCCCCTTCCTCCTCTCCCCTTCAACCCTTGTCTCTTTCCCACTCTCCACGTGCACCATTGTCCTCTCCCCCCTCTCCCCTTCAACAATCGTCGCAATTGCCTTCCTCCTTTCCCCTTCATCCGATGCCCCCTTCTCCCCTTTTCCCCTGTCCTCCCCATCCGCACCGCACAGGGCCAGCGCTGCGAGACATGAAGGCGCAGTGGAGCGCCCAGCTGAGTGGCGCAGCCAACTGGGTGCAGGGCGCAGAGTGCGACACTGTGCTGCTTACATGTGATGCTGACGGCTTCGTGAAATCAATGTGAGCAAGGGGCACACATGCGTGCATGCACGTATCATACCACAACTCATCGGGGCACATGTAGCATGGCATGCACACATGCGCGCGTGCGCACGCACACACACACGTGCATATGCAGGCATGCACACACACACACACACACACATACACATACACACACACACACACACACACACACACACGCACGCACGCACGCACGCACGCACGCACGCACGCACGCACGCACGCTACTGCAACAGCCTGCTACACTGGTGGTGGTCCCAAACGGGTGGTATGGAACCGTGTGCGTGGGGTGTGAGGGATTTTGAGAACGCATTGCCTGCTGCTCGTCCATGTGTGCTTCGTTTCGGCGTGCTCACGGACCTTGTGTGACCGTGTCTTGCATGCTATACCTTCCTCTTGTGGACCAGCACCATTCACAATGTGTTTGTGCATGCGTGCCTCTGTGCACACGGACGCACGCGTGTGTGTTTGTCTGTGTGTGTGGGAGAGCGTGTGTGGGTGTTTTTATGAGCGTGCCCTTGTGCGTGTCTATATGCACCTTCATGTGCACGTGTGTGTGTGTGTGTGTGTGTGTGTGTGTGTGTGTGTGTGTGTGTGTGTGCGTGTGTGTGTGCGTGTGTGCAAGTGTGTGTGTTTGTGTCTGCGCGCTCATGTGTGTGTGTGTGTGTGTGTGTGTGTGTGTGTGTGTGTGTCCATGTGTGTGCATGTGTGTGTGCGTGTGTGCATGCGTGCGCACATGTGTGTGTGTGTGTGTGTGTGTGTGTGTGCAGATCACTCAGTTTCAACTACTTAGCTGGCTCTCTGCCTGATACCATTGGCAATCTCACCAGGCTGCAATACCTGTACGTCGCTCACCTACTCTGGTAGGGACCGGGAGGGGCGCACTGCACGTGGAGGCCAGCACAGGAGCTAGAGGGTCGCACCCGCATGGCTGAGACACACCTGCATGGCTGAGACACACACACCTGCATGGCTGAGACACACCTGCATGGCTGAGTCATGAACGGCTCATGCTGAAAGGGTCTGGGCTGCATGGGGTGTTCCATAAGAGTGGCGGGCGGGCAGCACAATCCTGAGCTGTACAATAGCTTATTTTTGTATGATATGCTTCGGTACATACACTTGCATATGAAGTACGCACAACGCTAGAGGAGGGGACCTGCTAACAACCTGGTTGTAATGGGGAACGGGCAAGGGAGAAGGGTGTGGAGCACGCTAAACTCCCCCCCTTTCCTCATGGCATCTCACCGCTGTGCAACCCATACCGCCCCAATCTCCATTCCTCAATGCCCAACCATGTTCTCTTCACTCCCCTCTCCGTCTGCTCTTCTCTGTTCCACTCAGATACATTAATGGAAACCATTTATTTGGCACTCTTCCCTGGTCTCTCAGCAAGTTAGTCAAGCTGGAAAGAATGTGAGGTGGCATATGCGTGCCACGAACCATGGCCCATGCTGACGCCACTGCTGCTGCCAGAAACACGTGGCATGGAGTGCACCAAACTTGTCATGCCGTGCAATCGTTGAGCTATCTTTCTGACATATCCAAGAGGCTAACTCTTCCCCCACACCCACTACTCCTCCATCCTCAATGTCTCTCACTATCGCTGTCCTGTCCGACTGATTCCCTTCACTCAACCTCTCCCAACTCTCCTTCTCTCTGATATTGTCTCGTCCCACAGCTGGGCTAGCGACAACAACTTCACAGGAACCATTCCCCAAGGCGTCTCTGCTCTCACCAACCTCCACCAACTGTAAAGACCTTCATTCTCCCCACCCTACGCCAATTCCCATTCTTGTGGGCCCATTCTCTCCCCCACTCCAATCCCTTCTCACCTCCTGCGCGGCCGGTCTTCCTTTGAACATTATGGTCGCTACCACTTCCCACTCCATGGAGTTTTTCCGGCTGAACCGTCAGGCCAGTGTTGCTTCGACTTCTTCGTCACAAGCTTCAGGGTGAACCTCAAGTGCTCGCACACACTCACACGCCTGCCACTGGCTTGACTTACTCCAGCTTAGGGCAACAAATATGGCAGTGCAGGAGCCCTTTGACTTGGCTTCCGTGTTGAGATGCCTCAAGCTTGGAGTGTCACAAGCTTGGAGTGTCACAAGCTTGGTGTGCCTCCATTTGGTTGGATGCTGGCACCATTTGCCTCACCGTACGATCTCATCAATGTATGTCCTGTGCTCGTCTGAGCAAGTAATATATTCATATATGTGTAAATATTGCATATATATTCATCCTCGGTTCTCTTACGCGCCTATTAGGCTTTGATAAGAAAACTATAATTGAGTTTTTTGGTGGGAGAAAAACACAAACATACAAACTGGTAAGGGAGCACAAGGGCGTGCTCATGATAGGAGGAGGAGAGCAAGCATGTTTGATGGTAGGTAACACCGTGGCAAGTGGAGCTGGTCTGGCTGTTACGCGAAGGGCACTGAAGTGGAGGTGGGTGAGAGTGATCCATTCACAGTGGCTGTGAGAGGCCTGAGCACTCTGCTCTCATGAGCACGTGAGAGGAGTGGTGGAAGCCGGCAAGTGGGAGAGGCGAAGTGGGAGAGAGGGGAGGAGGGGGGGGGAGAGGGGGGGGGGGGAGGGGAGGGAAGGGGAGAGGGGAGGCAGCTGTGCAGTGTGCAATTTGGAACTGTATGCGTTGGAGGTTTTCTCTTAGTTCATCTGCTCTTTGATTAATGCATTTTCCTTCCCCCTTGTGCTGCTCCTCCCTCCCTATGTCCGCTCTTCCCGGCTCCATTCAGATACATTGCTAGCAGTCCTTATCCGGCACTCTTCCAGCGTCCCTCAGCAGTCTAGTCAGCCTGGAGTCGTTGTGAGATGCCATGCCCATGGACGTGCCCACGCCATACCCATGCCCATGCCCATGCATGGCCATGGCCATGCCCATGCCATCCCCATGCCATGCCCATGCCATGCCCATGCCCATGCCCATACCATGCCCATGCCATTCCCATGCCCATGCACATGCCCATGCCCGTGGCCGTCCACGTGCCCATGCCCATGCTCATGCTGATGCCCATGACTGTCGTCATGCTGCTGCTTGCGCATGCAATGCACCACGCTTGTCATGCTTGACATGACAGAGCCCACACTGTTACGCTCGAGAGGAGTGGCGAATTCTCCACCCACTTATGTTGCAACGTGCATTGCCGAGCTCCCCCTGTTGTTCCCTTCTATCGTCGGTCTTCACATCCATCATTGCCATTTCATTGTCTTGCATGTGTGTCACTGAGGAAGATTCTGAGACGTGCACGCAAGCATTCATCCATGCCACTGCTCTCGTCCTCTCCACTGCAGTGACGTCAGTAACAACCAGCTGGGCGGCTCAATACCGGACGACATCACGCGCTTGATCCAGCTCACTCTGCTGTACCGCCCTCTATGCCCATCCATGTCTCAACCTGTCTGCATCCCTCACATTCCTCACATGGGGTGTGTGTGTGTTTCTGAGCTGCGGCAAAGGCCGTATCCCTGTTTTGCGCTCATTGCTCATGGCATAAAAGAGGAGCGCACTCATGCACTCTCTTTGCTGCTCGTCTCCTCCTCTCCTCCAACGCCTCCCCCCTCGTTCGACTGCCCTTCTCTCTTGTGCCAGTGATTTCAGCTCCAACCGTCTGAGAGGCGACCTGCCACAGAGCCTCACTGCTCTCACCAGTCTGCACGTGCTGTAAGACTCAGTCCCAATACACGCCTGCTTCATTCAAGCCAAGTGCTCGGTCACCCGCATGTGCTTCCTGCGCCTTCCTATCTCTTGCACACATGGCCATTGCTTCATGGCTCTCCCACCAAATAAACACGGTCAGTCATTATCTTCGTCTGGGAAGGCCACTTTCGCTAATTCAATCCATTGCTGTTCTCCCCATGTTTGTTTTATCTGGTTCCCATTACTTTATCCCCCCCTCTTATCCCCCATTCTCCATATTTCTCTCTGCAGCAACCTCCGAAACAACCAGCTGACAGGCAAGGTGCTGGAGCCGGTGCAGCAGTCCATCTCAAAGTACCAGCTAGACAGCAACTACCTCACAGAGGGGTTCTCCCCGCCTCCCCCGTGCGCCCAGGGCTACATCACCTACAGCAGCAACTGTGCCGCGGCACCGGCGGACGGCTTTGCATGTGTGGACGACCCTCAGAGGCCGGAGGCCGTGTGCTCTGCGTTCTGTGGCTTGTCTCTTAATGCGCCTGCTTGCAACAGCCATGGCACTTGCTTCTTGGACGGCCCCAGCAGCACGCCCACTTGCGCGTGTGATGATGGGTTTGTGACTGGGGAGTTTCCTGGCAGCTGCGTAGCTGTGCCGGGTGAGTGGGGTGGTTGTAAGGATTGAGGGCACAGCCACATCTGTTCTGTCCATCCACTAGGGAGTAATCCGTGTGCTGTACAACAGAGCTTTTTGCTGCGAACGAAAGGATACACCCTCCGTGCTTCATTCATAAAGACTGCCAATCATACCGTCTCATCTCGTTCATCCCGTCTCTCACTCTTATAACACCTCCCCCGGCTTCCTCACTTCTGGGTTGCCCCTGTCCTGCCATTCTGAAAGTTCTCGCATGTGTGTTCTTGCTGCCCTCCCTCCCTCCCTCCCTCCCTCCCGATGGAGCAGTGGAGCGAGACCTAACACCCGCAGCAGCAGCGCTCACGACCAAGGGCGACGCCACACTCGATGCTGCAACTGCAACACCCACGTTCACTCTCACACCTCTGCAGCCAGCCAAGGGAGGAGCCGTGTTCCTGACTGAGCGAGTGCCGCTCTTCTCCTACCAGCTCGTGGCAGACGGCTGTGGGCGCGAGCTCGCCTTCTCCTCCTCCTTCTCCTTCACTCTCACCCACCCCGCCACCACCGCTCTGAAGGCTTTGCCTTTGTGGTGGCGTTCGACCCGTCCCCCCCGGCACAGCTGGTGGCAGGCGGCATGGGGTATGCGGGGATGGGAGCACGCAGCGTGGCAGTGGAGTTTGATACGTCGATGGATGCGGGCAACAGCGACCTAAACAGCAACCACGTGGGAGTGAACATGAACGGCAGCGTTGTGTCCGTAGCCACAGCTATTGCCCGCATGTCGCTCAACGACGGCATTCCAAAATACGCCTGGATTCAGTACTCCCCCTCCTCTGCTTCTGCTGCTGCCTCCCTGCGCGTCTTCCTCTCCTCCAAGGCCTCCCCGCGCCCCACAAAGCCCGTGCTGTCAGCGCGCATCTCCCTGTGTGAACACCTCGCACCCTCGCCCACGGAGAGCACGTTTGCGGTGGGTTTCACTGCGGCATCGGGCAGGCAGGCGCAGAGGCACGCCGTCTCGTCCTGGTCCTTCTCCACGCGTGAGTGCGGCAGATAAGGCAAGCAAGCATGCAGGCAGATCACACCGCAGTGCAGCTATGCTGTCCATTTTTTAGGCGCTTCAAAGCTTTCCCATCCCTGCATGACCGAGTACTACAATACGATTCTCTTACATCGCAAGCGTGCCTTCTAGCTCTCTCTCGCCCTCTCGCTCCCCACCTTACGTTACATTCCCAGCATAACACGCTTGTTCTTGTTGTCGTTGTTTTTGTTTCTGCCAGGATTCCCCACCCAGCCATCTCAAGCCGGTAGGTCCGTACTGTAAGAACTTGACGTAGAGATGGAAAGAAATGATGGGTAGGGTAGGGAATCCCCAACGACATTGGCTTATATTCCTATTGCTGGTTTGGAGATTTTGTTTGATCACATCTGGGTAAGTTAGGATATTGGTGCAACACCCAATCCGTGAAAGTGACAATAACACCAAGCCGAAATATAATAGACGAGCGAGTGCGTAAGTTCAGATTGAAGTCTGACGCATGCGTGTATCCCCCTGTCAACTCCTCGTCTCCTCCTCACCAGCAAGCTGTGAAGCGCCCAGTCCAGTTGTCTCAATCATCCAGCCTCTCAAGAAAACACCTCTGCCCTTTTTGCGTACCATCCAATCATCCCTCTCCATCCCTCTGTCCTCATCCGCCCCTCCTGATCCTCCTCATCTCCTGCACCTCCCCTCCGTCACCTTCTTCCACTGTCCTCCATCACTCTCCCCATTTCTACCCTCTTCCCCCCCCCCCCCCCCCCGCGCCCCCACACCGGCAGGTACGGCGTTGGGGCTGCGAATGGGGGAGGCGGTGCTCTCCCAGGCGGCGATGAACCTCTTCTTCCGCTACGCCAGCGCTGGCATCGTTACCGACGACCCCCAGGGACAAGACATGTACAGCATGCGCTCCTCCTCCTCCTGGGCTCGCTCCGACCTCCTCTGGCCCGTTAAGACCCAAGGCCCCTGCGGTGAGACCCCAGCGGTGGGGTCGGGTTGGGTGCGGCGGGTCTCGAGCTGATATCTTAGTCGACTCAGTAATCGGCACTTGGGTGGGGTGGGGAGGGGTGGGGTGGGGTGGGTGTTCGGATCTGAGGTGATTTGCAGGAAGCATCACTTTGCTGGCAGTGCTGCTGTGCGGCCTGGCATGCGTACAGCGTGTGGCTCGCTCGCCGTCGGCTGCTGGGAGCAGTGCAGGCGGAATCAACTGGTCGGTGGCTGGCGAAGGTCAGCAAGGCACATGCGGTGGAGTAAGAGTTCGTGTCATGCTGCTGCAGAGGTGCATTGAATATGGTCAGAACAAGCCGGATGCACGTAAACCCTTCTTGTGGCCATTGATAATCGCTGGGGACGGGTGGGTAAGGAGTTGTGGAGAAAGGGGCTTCTTTGCGAGGGTTGGGAGCGAAGTGGGTAAAGGAGATGGGGATGTGAGGGGTAGGGGGGTGTTGTTGTGGGGCAAAGAGGGGTGGGGGTGGGGGGGTGGGAAGGAAGGGCGAAACAAGTACATGAGCTCAATCTCGGTCATATAAGGGCGGTCGTGCACTGAACTCAATGCATGTGACACCAGTCGGAAGCAATCCCTCCAAGCATTCACCTCCCGCTCCACTCTTATCCCCAACTGCAACTGCAGGCGACTGCTGGGCGTACGCGGTGGTGGGCAGCATCGAAACAGCCTACAGCATCATGGCGAACCTGTCACTGGCACCGGTGCTGGCAGTGCAGCCGCTGACCACCGCCATGAAGGCCGGCTGCTCCGGTAGCACGCCCTCCCAGGCCTTCCAGTTGCTGCTCAAGTTGGCTCGCCGGGGAGGGGGGGGGCAGCTTATGATAACGAGTGACTGGGCTGGCAGGAGTGGGAATAGGAATGGCAAGAGGAGGGGTAAGGTGATGGGCAGGAGTGGGATGTGCTCGCCGCTGCTGAAGCCGCTGGCGATGCTGCTGGGCGTGCCATGCAGTAATGGCAGTGGCGCCATAAAGGTGAGGTTTGTGTGAGGCGAGGGCTGTTGTGGTTTAGACAGAGTGTGGTGTGGATGGGTGCAGTGGAGTAAACACAGCGTTGCTGAGTGATTATTGTGTTTGGATAGTGAGCTATTATCCGTCCTCCATCTGTTGAATTCATCTTTTGTTTTTGTACATGAGCGCAGCCATGCATGAGCAGAAAGTGAGGCAGACGTGAGGAAATGGTAAGGCAATACGATAGCTACTAATCCTTGCCCGTGTGTCTCTCCAACTATGCCCCCCGCAGCGCGGCGGGGTCAGTGAGCTCTTCATCAGGGGCTTTGAGTCGACGTCCTTCTACGGCTGGTTTGGGCTGCTGCTGGCCGTGCAGCGCCAGCCAGTGGTGGTGCACATAGAGGCGTCAGCCCCATCTTTCAAGGATTACGATGGGGTGAGTGGAGGGCTACAATGGCTTGACGCAATGACTACGATGAGCATGGGGATCGTCTGACGCTCATGAGCTGAATGTTCACCTAGTTTTGAGCTGCTAGTATATATTTTGTTCCCTTTCCTAGACGGTTCTTACTGATAACTGTCCCACTGCAAGCTCCTCTTGCGCTTACCTCTCCGGCTGCCAAAGTGTGGGCCCCACGCCCCACACATTTGGCAGGATAGAACACCCACCTTCCTCTGTATTTCTTCATCTCTGCATCTCTGTGCCCCTCTATCTTGTCCTCACCCGCCCCAGCTGTCCAAGTACCAGGACCCAGCGTGCTTCACGTACAACCTGAACCACGTGGTGCTGCTGGTGGGGTACCGCCTGGTGGGCAAGGACTCGCGCTTCCCCCACATGGCGCCGCCCTTCTGGATCATCCGCAACTCATGGGGGCCTGACTGGGGCGATGGGGGCCACATGCGCATGGACATCCAGGGGGGGAATGGCGTGTGCGGCATCAACTCGTTGCCAGGCCTCTACCCCATCGTGCGAGGTGCGAGCAAGATTGGCGATTCTTGTGTGGTGGTGGGAATGCCAGGCGGAGTGCCTCAGAGTCAACAAAACTCATCCCGAAATGTATTCCTCCTGAACTACCGATGCGGCATTCGTGTGCAACAAAGCTTCTGGCCATGCATGGCATCTCAAAATCAACACACACAAATCATTTTCTTCTCCTTGCCACACATGGCCTCGCACCTGCTTTCTCTGTTTGTTCGCATCATCTTCACCTGCTGCTAACCCACTCTCTGCCTGCTCAGCTGCTTCTGACCCATGCAACAGTGCCTCGCGCGCGGATACCAAGGGATCTCTCTTCAACCCCTGCGGCCAGTTCACCTGCGTGGTGGACGGCAACACAAACAGGTGTGACTGCAACGACCCGCGCTTCATCCAAGCAACCAACGCTGACGGCTCTCGCACATGCGCCTACAGTAAGCCTCTGCAATCTCGGCTGGTCACCTGGGGAGCTCGCATGATGGCGTTGTCAGAAATAGGCTTTGAACTGATACATTAGTAATGAGCTTGAAGCTCTTTAAGTACATCCAAGAGGGGTAGGAAAAGGATGGGGAAGGGAATCGGGGGCAATCTCTAGGGATTGGGGGTAATCCCAAGGCAATCTCCAATTGGTGGGTTGGAGATTGGTTGGAGATTACATTTGGGTTTGGTTGGGATGTAGGTGTACACCCAACCAAACACAATGTGCAAACTACACTACTCTAGGATATAGAAAATACAAAGTACAAATTGTGAGATTGAAGACTAACACTAACAGGCGTCTGTTTTGTAGAGAAGTTGGATCATCACGGCCAATGTGCACTGGTTTCTCATGACCATGCCTGCATGTACGTGCCCACACTGCTCCTGCTTGGGAGGTTTCTCGTCACCACTTTCTCCACTTGCCATACTTCCCTCCAATTTTCTCTTCCTCTCCCTCCCCACCCTCCCCTTCTTCCTCCCACCCCTCTCCCCCCTTCCCTTCCCTCCTCTCCCCTCACCTCCCCTCCCCTCCCCTCCCTACTCTCCGCCGTCATCCCACCCCTCTTCTCCCGCCCCGCCCTGCCTGGCATCAGAGGACGTATGCAAGGCAGCGATGCGCAACCCGTGTGCGGTGGGCACGTGTGTGAATGACGGGGCGGGGTCGTACTCGTGTGTGTGTCCACCGGGCTTCAGGCAGGGCACCACCGTCGATGGCACCTTCTCCTGTGCTCCAGGTACCTTCCCCTTTATAGTACACCTTTGAATTCTTGGGCTGTTTGCACAAAACGAACGCCGTGGTTTCATTCTTATTCACCATCCTATCAACCAAACGCATGCACTGTGATGCATGCTGTGCTGTGCTGTGCTGCATGCTGTGCTGTGCTGTGCTGCATGCTGTGCTGTGCTGTGCTGCATGCTGTGCTGTGCTGTGCTGCATGCTGTGCTGTGCTGTGCTGCATGCTGTGCTGTGCTGTGCTGCATGCTGTGCTGTGCTGTGCTGCATGCTGTGCTGTGCTGTGCTGCATGCTGTGCTGTGCTGTGCTGCATGCTGTGCTGTGCTGTGCTGCATGCTGTGCTGTGCTGTGCTGCATGCTGTGCTGTGCTGTGCTGCATGCTGTGCTGTGCTGTGCTGCATGCTGTGCTGTGCTGTGCTGCATGCTGTGCTGTGCTGTGCTGCATGCTGTGCTGTGCTGTGCTGCATGCTGTGCTGTGCTGTGCTGCATGCTGTGCTGTGCTGTGCTGCATGCTGTGCTGTGCTGTGCTGCATGCTGTGCTGTGCTGTGCTGCATGCTGTGCTGTGCTGTGCTGCATGCTGTGCTGTGCTGCATGCTGTGCTGTGCTGTGCTGCATGCTGTGCTGTGCTGCATGCTGTGCTGTGCTGTGCTGCATGCTGTGCTGTGCTGCATGCTGTGCTGTGCTATGCTGTGCTGTGCTGTGCTGTGCTGTGCTGCATGCTGTGCTGTGCTATGCTGTGCTGTGCTGTGCTGTGCTGCATGCTGTGCTGTGCTATGCTGTGCTGTGCTGTGCTGTGCTGTGGTGCATGCGTGCAGGTGGCAGCAGCACGACCTACACAGTGCTCGCGCCCAACATCTACTGTACCGATGTCTTTCCCGTCTACGGCCTCACACTCGCCCAGTTCCAAGCCCAGAACGTGCGTTCCTCGCACTCACCCCACCTGCGGCCTACACGCATCGGTCTCTCCTGTGCCTCGCATCCCCAGTTTCGCGTTTTCACTTCACAACCTGTTGCTTCTTTCCACCTCTGTGCTTCATTCCTAATATCTCCCTCTCTCCACTGTGCATGCAGCCATCAGTGTCATGTGAAGCACCCATCCCACCTCAGACTGTGCTCCGTGTGGCCACCCCAACCTCCCTCGCGCCCTGCTCTGTCTTCTACACCACTCTTCAGGTCTCCATCTCCCACCCCTCCATCGCCATCTCACACCTCGATGCCTTGCCATCTCACGCATACCACACTTGCCACGGTGTCAATCATCTCGCTATATAACATTTGTATGCCCCATGTCCCACCTCTCCTGCAACATCTCCTGAAAGAACACTTCCCTTGCTGCTCTCGCTCCCTCTTGATGTGTCTCTCCCCTTCCCTGCGCAGGGCAACACCTGTGAGGACCTGGCAGCCTACTTTTCTCTGGCGGACGCATGTCCATCCCCCGAGTGCACAGCAGCCTTTCAAGCCCTCAACCCAGGGGTGGACTGCAGCGCCTCCAGCAGCCCGCTTCCTCCCAACCAGGCAGTGTGTGTGGAGCGGCGAGCAGAGGCCGCAGGGCTGATCCCAGTGTGCTCGCATTACTACCTGGTGCAGAGCGGTGAGACGTGCGAGTCCATCCGCAACGTGCCCAACCCGCCTCTCTCCCGTGTTGACTTCTTCCATCTCAACCCCGGCATCAAGTGTGACAGCCTAATGTCACCCACCGATGTTGGCACCTTCACTGGCTTTGAGGTGCGTCTTTGGCACCTCCGAGGCGTGTCTCTCAATGTGATGTGAGTGCTAATCCGTATGCAGCTCTTGCTTCCTCTTGATGCATTTGTCACTCTCCTTATTCCCGCCTAGTCCTTCATTTTTTTATTACAGAAATACATCGCCAGCTCCATTTCATTAACTCATTGCTTCTCGTGCTTGCTGCCTCTTGCTTTCTTCGCCCCCCCCCAGGCATGCATTGCGAGCTCCACGTCGTACACGCAGGGCACGTGCCCGCGTGCGAATGCGTATGTGGTGGGGAGCAGCGACAGGTGCGCGGGAAGTGAAGTACTTCCGGGGCATCAAGGGCTGCTACAAGCACATCAACGGATACGACTGCATCGACAAGCTCATCAAAGCAACCCGCGTGTGCCTGCCCGACAAAGCCAAGCTTCAGAAAGGAGTCTGCGACAACTGACTCTTAAAACCCGAAGCCTGAATTATTCTGGGAGGTGTTTACCAAGCGTTGTAATGTCAGAGGTCCACTGGAGATCCCCGATGATCCTAGGGAAGGGTTACAGGCACGTCGGCCTGGACGGTTATGGGCGCATTCACCCGTCAAATAAACAAGCCCTTTTATCCCAGTGGTTAGTGACTGAGATTCTGACATGGTATCAGAGCGAAGGTCTCGGGTTCGATTCCCGGTGTGTGCACTTCGGGCATCCCAGTGCAGGGGGGTGTCAGAGGTCCACTGGAGATCCCCGATGATCCTAGGGAAGGGTTACAGGCACGTCGGCCTGGGGGGTTATGGGCGCACTCACCCGTCAAATAAACAAGCCATTTTATCCAAGTGGTTAGTGATTGAGATTCTGACATGTAACCTAGGCTTCGGGTTTTAAGAAATGTTGTTCGTGAATTACCACAGCACATCACTTGGAGTGTGCAGGCAGCCACTATAGCATCATTTGTAGACCTCCATTGCTCACTCGACATGGCAACACTGGGTTAGAAACTTTCAAACGAAACTAACACATAGGTTTTCACTCATTACAAGCAAGATGGGACCTGGGTTTTATCTAAGCCATCGCGCTAGTTGGCGCCAAGGTTTCGGGTCTCATCTGAGCAGCCTCCGCCTGCATCTCATCCAAAATACACACAAGAGGCACCAATCTGGTGAAGACCTCAGAAGCTTGCCGAGAGATGGGGCCCTAAGGAGCCACCAGACGTCAAGGAGTTCCTGCCCTGACCTACAGTACTTCAGGGGGGCATTGAAAGAAAACATAATCTCTCTCTGCCCTTCGCCCCCTATCATGGAGGCTAAACTTCTGCTACCACCACCCTATTCTAGGATGAATGCATGCGGACGTAGGAAACGGAGAAGGGAGCAACAACATGCTCAATCCCCAAAGCTCCCCTCACAAGGCGAATGCTCGTACCATTCCTTCCCTTTTAGAAATTCCTTCAGGCACGCCGGCACGTGGGGTATGGGGCCATCGGCGGTAACTCTGAAATGGCGGAGCGATGTGAAGGCGGAGAGGAAAGGCGGGAGAGAGTGCAAGCGGCGCCAGTGGAGGAGGTCGAGACGAGTGAGGCGGGAGAATTTCACCAAAGAGTATGGGAGGTGCGGCAGGTCGCAGCGACATATTTGAAGCGTGGCGAGGCGAGGCGGGCATGTGAGATAGGGCTCAGAGCAGCCTCTGGTGATGTTGGAGAGGCGGAGGGTGTGCAGGGAGGAGAAGCAGGAGAGGCATGCTAGGAAGTCCCGGCAGTCAGCGTCGTCCACCACCAGAGTGGTGAGCGCCGTTAGCTGCGTCAGCTGACTGTCACTGCCATACCCCGACAGCTTTGCATGGTCCAAGTGCAGGAAGCGCAGGTTGGCAGAGAAGCCACTCTCCACTTGCCAGAGCACATATCGGCTGCCAGCGAGTGCCATGTGCTCCAGGGCAGGGAAGAGCGCCATGTCCACATTGGAAGCAGGGCCTGACGTCACCAGCTGCAGCACCTTCGGCTGCTCACACACAGGCGCCCTCCACTCATCGCCGTTTCTGCGCCACCTAACCGTGCTGCAAAGATCTGCGGAGGTATAATTGCGGTAGTCAGCTCGAACGTCCAGCTGCTCGAGGGATGGTGCCACAGCTGCGATGAGCCGAGCCACGTGCACGGTTTCATCGGGGCATTGCACGCGCAGGCGACGCAGACGGGGCAGGCGAGGCAGGCAGGCAGAGTCGGAGCTCTCGCAGCGGTTGTCACAACCGAAAAAGAGGTCCTCCAGGCGAGTGAGACGAGAGAGGCCGTGGCGGAGAGAGCAGGGCGCGGTGTTGTTGACTCCGGAGCCTTGTGCACGGTGGAGGGATGGGAGGGAGAGCGAGGTGAGGCGGGTGAGGTGGCGGATGAGAGGGGGGAAGAATAGGTAGTGGGAGAGAGAGAGGGACGTGAGGTTGCAGAGAGGCAGCAGTCTCTCATAAGGAAATCCTGAGGCAACACCTGCATTGCTATCCCAATCCTCCTCGTTGCTTTCTTCTTCTACAACAAGCTCCCCTACCTCCTCCCTCTCCTCCCCAACTACCTCCTGCTCTCCCACTCCTTCCTCCTCCTCGTCCAGTCCCGGAATCCAGAGGTTGGAGTCGAGGCGAGTGAGGGAGGAGAGGCAGGAGAAGGAGGAGGGAATGGTGGAGATGGGGAGGTGCAGGGAGAGGGCGGAGAGGCACGAGGGCAGCCCCAGCAGCAGACCCTCAGACACGCCGCTCCAGCTGGTGCCATCCCCAGGGGGGTAGTGGCGTTTGAGGGTGCTTGGCACGTGCAGGGCGAGCGAGCGGAGGGAGTGGAGGAGGGCGAAGGGGGAGGGGAGGGAGAGCTGCGGAGGCATGGGGTCTTCTGGGAGGGCGAGGGCGAGGGAGGTGAGGCGCGAGAGGAGGAGGAGGGAGGAGGGGAGGCGGGAGAGAGGGAGGGAGAGGGCGGTGAGTTGGGGGCAGCGCAGGAAGAGCGAGTCGGGGAGTTTGAGCCGGTCTGTGAGGGTGTCCCCTTGAATGCAGAGCTGCTTGAGTCCCCGGCATCTCTTCAGCACGGCAAACAGCCCCCTCTCCATCTCCTGGCTCGCCTCTCCCCACCATCGCCGCACCTTCCTCTCCATCCCCGCATCCGCCCACCAGTCGTCCCGTCCATACCCCCACTGGTGGTTGGGTGAGAAGCCGGGCTCCAGGAGCAAGGAGAGGGAGGTGAGAGCAGGGAGAGCGGCAGCAGCGGCGAGCAGAGAGCGAAGATGGGAGGGGCGGAGGGGGCAGGCCGTGGTGGAGACGAGGGGCAGGGCGAGCGTAGAGAGGTTGGGGTAGCGGGCGAGGGTGTGCGCGAGGGAGGAGGGGGAGGGGAGCGAGGCGAACCAGATGGGGGAGAGGGGGCGCCAGGTGGTTAGATGGTGGGTGAAGCAGGTGGAGAGGGAGGAGGGGGTGATGGGAGTGGGGAGGGTGAAGGGAGGGTGGGAGGAGGAGAGCAGGGAGAAGGGGGAGGTGGGGGAGGAGTGGATGACCCAGAAGGGAGAGTCAGAGGGGAGCCACGCGGAGGAGAAGAGAGAAGAACCGTTGACACCTGCTGCTGCTGCTGCTCTCATCTCGTGGTGGTGGCTTATCCCGCGAACAGGCTTGGAGGAGGAAGAAGTGGGGGGAGGAGGGTGGAGCAGGGGGATGGGCAGCCAGGCGAGTGAGAGGGGGTGGAGGGCGAGGGCGAAGCAGGAGGTGTGGAGGCGGCAGCAGTGGTGCCACTCGCGGCACACCAGTCTCAGTCTCGCCTGGTCGACAGGACTCTTCACCCACTGCAACACGCCTTGTAGCACCTCCGGTGGTAACTGCACTAGCTGTGTGCAGCTGCTGGCAGCACTGCTGCTTCTGGAAGTGCTGCTGTTTTTCGAATGTAACCCCTCTGCTGGTAGCACCCCAGCTGGTACTTCCTCCAGTTGCGATTGATCATGCCAACCATGGATGCCAATCATTGATCCAGTTGCTGGTAGCACCGGCGTCCTTGCATGACCCACTCACCTCCCCCTCCTGTTCCCCTTGCACCAACTTCCCTCCCTGCTCCGCCTGAGGCTGCTGCTTGTTCGCCTTCTCTCCTATTACACCGTGACAAATTGACTGCCCCTCCCCTTCATCTTCCCTCCCCACCTGCTGCCACCACTCCCACTGCTCCTCCTTCTGCTCCTCACTCAACACCGATCCCTCAAACACACTCTGAAGTTTCTTCCTCCTTCTCTCCTCCTCAATTTCGTACGGTGTCTTTGGCCCCCTTTCTTGTTGCTCCTTCCCTCGTCCTTTCCCCTTCCCCTCCTCCTCCTGCTCTCGCGACCAGCCTCTCCCCTGCAGATACCCTTGAAGCCCCACAGGCAGCACAACAGGGTCGTAGCCACGACCGAAGTTGAAGTGGGTGAGGGAGGAGAAGACGGAGAGGAAGGAGGGGAGGGCGCGGAGCGGGGTGCATTGGAAGAGGTGGAGGCGAGTGAGGGAGGAGAAGAGGTGCAGACAGTCGGGGAGGAGGGGCGTGTTGGAGTGGCAGATTTGGAGCGACTTGAGGTGGGGAGGGCAGGAGAGGGCGCAGTGGTGGTTGTGCGTGGAGAGGTTGAAGATGCGGAGGGCAGTGAGGGCGGGGAAGAGCAAGAGCAACGCGAGGAAGCGCGAGGAGTGCGGGTAGGACCCCACTATGAGCGTGCGCAGGTGCGGCAGCACGGGCAGGGGCGCACATGGGGGGGAGTGGATGCGCAGGAAGGTGAGGATGGGGGGGAGGTGCGGCACCATGCTGGGTGCGGGCAGGGGGGATTGAGAAGGTGATGGGTTGCTGTGGATGGCCAAGTGGGTCAGGCGGGGGAGAAGGCCCATCAATGCGAGCGTAGGCTGCTGTTGCTGCAGGCCAGTGTCATCTGGTCTTGAGTGCTCTTGCTCGGTGTGGGGACGCGCATGGCTGCGCACATTGTGGAGCACAAGCTCTTCAAGGAAAGGGAAGAAACACGCAGCTGCCGTCTCTGCTGCACCACATGCGCCCTCCCCCTCACCACGTGCTCCATATGCTCCCCTCCCCACATCCCCCTCCCCAGATGCCTCCCCCCATCCGTGCAGAGAAACGAAGGGCGAGCCGTGGATCTTGAGCGACTGCAGCTGAGGGCACAGCCGCCCCCACACCGCCAATGGGATGACGCCAGCTGTCCCCGTGAGAGTGACGTGGCGGAGGAAGGCTGACGAAGGGGTTGCTTCGGGCCACAACAGAGGTTCGGCGGGACCCTCACCATTGACGTGCAGATGAGACAAACGGGGCCAGTGGGCGAAGAGGGCGAGAGCAGCGGGGGAGAGGAGGGGGGAGGCGAGGGGAATGGAGAGGAGAGTGAGGGATGAGAGGGAGGAGAGGCAGGGAGGGAATGTGCGGTGAGCGAGGAGGGAGAGAGAGGTCAGGTTAGGGAGGGCGGCTAGGCACTGGCGGTGAAGCTGGTGGGGGTGTGCGGAATCGTGGCTCCTGGAGGAGGAGGATGAGGAACAGCAGCAGTGGCAGGAAGGTGAGATGGAATCGTGGGGGGCGAAGAGGGCGTTGGGGTTTGTGCAGTGGCCTAGAGTGGAGTCAGGCGGGAAGAGTGCGTTGAGGCCCGTGCAGGGCCAGTCGCCTCCCACGTTGGTGGTCAGCTGCTGCAGGCGCGTGAGCGACCACAGCGAGGCAGGCAGCCACCCCACCACCCAGTCCTCGCCTCCCCACCCATCGCCCACCCACCAGCCACCCTCCTCGTCCTCACCACCTCCTCCTTCCACACTTTCCTGTCAAACATTATATGTTTATATGATTGTAGGCTGTAGTGGGTTACACCTTAAGGGGTACACTAGATTAGGGTTTCCTACTTGTATCCAACTTTGTGCTAGTACAGTCATTCCTGTCCGTTCATTCTGACATGGTTTCAGAGCAGGTCCGTCACTAGGACCGTTTTAGGGCCCACCGTTACCTACCTACCTACCTACCGTGCGCCCTCGTGCGCCTACGCGCCCTCGTGCGCCTTCTACCTACCGCGCACGCGCAGCCCGCCAGCCAACCGCGCGCGGCTCGTCTTTTTTTTTATGCGCGCGACCCGCTAGCCGCCCGCGCGCGGTCGATTTTTTTTTTCGCGAGCGACCCGCTAGCCGCCCGCGCGCGGCCGTCTCTTCGCGCGCGGCCTCGCGCGCTGCCCGCAACCTGCTCCGCGGTCGCGCGCCGCTGCAGCTCCTACTGTCGCGCCCGCTGCTGCTGCCGCCCGTCGCCAGCTGCCGCCTGTGCGCTCGCGCGCCACTGCTGCTGCCGCTGCCCGCGCGCCGCTGCCTCTGCTCTAAGCCTGCGCGCGGCTCACTGCTGCCCCTTAGCCGCCGTAGCGGTCTCTTACCCGCTCGTCGCGGCCCCTTACCCGCGCGTCGCAGCCCCTTAGCTGCTCGTCGCGACCCCTCAGCCGCCCCTTCGCGGCTTCGTCGCTGCCGGACCTACAGCAGCTACCGCCGCCTAACCTGCCACAGCAGCCGCCGCTCGACCTGCAGCAGCTGTCACCGCCGAGCCTGCAGCAGCAGCCGCCGCCAGACCTGCAGCAGCTGCCGCCGCCGAGCCTACCGCAGCTGCCGCCGCCGAGCCTGCAGCAGAGGCCGCCGCCGGACCTTCAGCAGCTGCAGCCGCCGAGCCTGCAGCAGCAGCCGCCGCTCGACCTGCAACAGCTGCCGCCACCTGCCCTCCAGCAGCAGCCGCCCCCGACTCTACAGCAGCTGCCGCCGCTGAGACTGCAGCATCTGCCGCCGTCGACCTTACAGCAGCTGCCGCCGACCCTGCAGCAGCTGCCGCGGAGCTCCCTGCTGCGACCTGGCCCCGCCCCGCAGTTGCAGCGGCCCCGCTGTCACCACCGTCTTGCGCCCGCCGCGCCTACCACTGGTGAGCTTTGCCCTGCCAGCACTACTCCCGCTACTACTGCTGCTCCTGACGTGGCCAGATGCAGCTCCAGCAGGCTCGTGAGTGGTACGCCAGTTTGGGCTGTCGGGGTCGCCGTAGTGGTAGTCGCTCTGGAGTGCGTCGCTCGGAAACCTCTGGTAGTGGACAGGTGCAGCAGCCGTGCCCTCTTATGCTCCAGCAGGCTCGTGAGTGGTACGCCGGTTTGGGCAGTCGGGGTGGCCGTAGTGGTAGTCGCTCTGGAGTGCGTCGTTCGGGAGCCTCTGTTAGTGGACAGGTGCAGCAGCCGTGCCCTCTTATGCTCCAGCAGGCTCGTGAGTGGTACGCAGGTTTGGGACGTCGGGGTGGCCGTAGTGGTAGTCACTCTGGAGTGCGTCGTTCGGGAGCCTCTGGTCGTGGCCAGGTGCAGCAGCCGTGCCCTCTTATGCTACAGCAGGCTCGTGAGTGGTACGCCAGTTTGGGCTGTCGGAGTGACCGTAGTGGTAGTCCCTCTGGAGTGCGTCGTTTGGGAGCTACTAGTAGTGGAGAGGTACAGCTCCCGAGTCCTGTGAGTGAGGCTGCCGCTCTAGGTGCTAGTACGTCTGTTGCCCTAGGTGCAGGTGAGGCTACCACTCCCGGTACTCACGTGTCTACCACTCCAGCTACTGATGAGCCTACTGCTCTAGGTACTAGTGAGACTGCCACTGCAGGTCCTCTCGTGTCTGCCACCTCAGGTGATGGTGCGCCTGTCGCTCTAGGTGCTAGCGAGTCTGTCTCCCCTGGTACTGAGTCGACTGAGGCACTGCACACCTTCACCCTGGACTCAGGTGCTTCTCGCTGTTTCTTTCGTGACCGCACTGTCCTTGAGCCACTCGCTCGGCCAGTTGCTGTCTCCCTCGCTGACCCCTCTGGGGGTCCGGTCATTGCGACCTCCTCCACTGTCCTTCCTTGTCCTGCAGTCCCGTCAGGCACACTGTCAGGTCTCTACCTCCCCTCGTTCTCTACGAACTTGGTGGCAGGTAGTGCGCTCCAGGACGGGGGTGTTCACCAGTTCACCCCTGCTTACGAGCGCGTGACACACTGCACGTGTGCTCGGACGGGCCGTCACCTGGCTACCTTCACTCGGCAGCCGGGGTCGGACCTGTACACACTGACCACTGCGTCCCCTCAGGTAGCTGCGTCCGCGTCTGCGTCTGCGTCAGGTCAGCTGTCCGCCCCCTGCTCGTGTCGCTCTCTAGCGCATGAGACTGTCCTTTGGCACCACCGCCTTGGTCACCCGTCTGTGCAGCGCCTTCGGGCCATGCACAAACGGGACCTTGTTGCTGGTCTTCCCAGGGTGCTCCCTCCCCTTCCCGACTCGCCTGCTCCTCCCTGTATTCCCTGTGTCGAGGGACGGCAGCGCGCCGCTCCTCACTCCTCCTCCTTTCCCCCGACGACTGCTCCCTTGCAGACGCTCCACATGGACGTGTGGGGCCCAGCCCGCGTCCGTGGTCAGGGTCAGGAGAGGTACTTCCTGATTGTTGTTGACGACTTCTCGCGCTACACCACGGTCTTCCCCTTGCGCGCCAAGGGTGACGTCCCTGATGTCTTGATCCCTTGGATCCGCAGATCTCGTCTCCAGCTCAGTGAGCGTTTCCGCTCCGACTTCCCTGTCCTGCGTCTGCACTCTGACAGAGGTGGGGAGTTTTCCTCTGGCCTATTGGAGGCCTTCTGTCAGCAGGAGGGCATTGAGCAGTCGTACACGCTTCCGGCCTCTCCACAGCAGAATGGGGTTGCTGAGCGCCGCATTGGTCTGGTCATGGAGGTCGCTCGTACCTCCTTGAGCCATGCGGCTGCCCCCCACTTTCTGTGGCCGTTTGCAGTCCGATACGCTGCGCATCAGCTCAACCTCTGGCCCCGTGTCTCCTTACCGGAGACTTCTCCGACACTGCGTTGGACGGGAGAGGCTGGCGATGCGTCGCGTTTTCGGGTCTGGGGATCCCGAGCTTTTGTCCGCGACACGTCCGCGGACAAGCTCTTCCGTCGCGCTGTCCCCTGTGTTTTCCTTGGCTTTGTCCCGGACGCCCCTGGCTGGCAGTTCTACCACCCCACCTCGCGTCGTGTCCTGGCCTCTCAGGACGTCACTTTTGACGAGTCCGTCCCCTACTACCGCCTCTTCCCCTACCGCACTGCCCCGCTCCCCCCCCCGCCTCTCTTCCTCGCTCCAGGTGCTGAGGTACCAGACCCCCTCCCCCCTCAGGGTGCCGCTCCCTCAGGTGTGTCTCAGGTAGACCCGGTTGAGCCTGTCGAGGTAGCTGTTGACTCTCGTCCTGCTGGGGGTGCTGAGCCTGACCGTGAGGAGTCTGGGGGTGCTGAGCCTGGGGGTGCGGAGCCTGGGGGTGCGGAGCCTGGGGGTGCGGAGCCTGGAGGTGCTGAGTCTGGGGGTGCGGAGTCTGGAGGTGCTGAGCCTGGAGGTGCTGCGTCTGGGGGTGCTGCGTCTGGGGGTGCTGCGTCTGGGGGTGCTGAGCCTGGGGGTGCTGAGCCTGACCGTGCTGAGTCTGGGGGTGCTGAGCCTGGGGGTGCGGAGCCTGGAGGTGCTGAGCCTGGGGGTGCTGCGTCTGGGGGTGCTGTGTCTGGAGGTGCTGAGCCTGAGCGTGCTACACCTGGAGGAGCCCTCTCCTCCCAGCAGCTGCAGGAGAGGTACCTACAGTACTGCCGCCTCCGGAGAGGTGCTGCTGGAGCTCGTACCAGTACTTCCCCTCCTGCCCAGGAGCTCCCCCCCATTCAGCAGATCCGAGAGTGGTACGCGCGGCGCTGCAGTCTTCGGAGTGGTGCTCCTGGTGCTGCAGACCCTGGGGGTGGCGCTGCTACTGGTACTGAGGACCTGCGCGGTGGCGCTACTGCTGCTGTTGAGGACCCGGGCGTTGGAGCTGCCGCGGGTGCTGAGGATCCGAGCGGTGGCGCTGCTGCTGGTGCTGAGGACCTGGGCGGTGGCGCTGCTGCTGGTGCTGAGGACCCGGGCGTTGGAGCTTCTGCTGGTGCTGAGGACCCTGCTGCTGGTGTCTCTGCTGGTTCTGGAGACGCTACGCGGCCGCGACCGTACTTCGTACCTCTCCTTCAGCAGGTTCTTGGTCAGGCTCCTTCTCCTTGTCCTCCTCCCTCCGTAGAGTGTCCTCCGCCTGTCCAGCCGCAGTCACAGTTACCACCTGCCTCACCTCTCCCTGCTCCCTCTCCTTACACTGGTCCCACGGGAGGTCTTACAGAGCGTCGTGAGCCTGAGTCTCGTCCTGCGTCGCCTGTTCGTACTGCTCGCACTGGTCGTCGTGTCCCACGTGAGCGTCCTCCTCCTGTCCCTGGCACTCACTACATGACTCTGCGTCCCTCCACTGCTCCTCAGCGTGTCCCGCTACCGTCTCCTCCTGCTTCCTCTCTTCCTACTCTTCCTGACCCGGAGTCTGACTCCCGTCGTGCTGCCAGTCCCACTGTCACGCGTCTCCTCGCTACTGTTGTCACTGACCCTACCTTTGAGTCCTCTGCTGCGTCTGCTCTGGTTGCTGAGTTGGTTGACTTTGCTGCCCGCTGTCGTCTAGACTACGCTGCTAGCCTTGTCGCTGAGTCTGAGTCTGTGTCTGTCTGTCCTCCGTCCGTCGGGGGTGAGTGTGCTCTTGGCACGGACGTCCTTGAGGACAGACAGGAGGAGTTCCAGTGCCTTGCTGCTGTTTTGCCCCGTCTCGTGTCCTTACTAGTTGCCCCTGAGGGAGACCCGGATGCTCCTGACATCCCGACCCCGCGCACTTACGCTGAGGCGATGGCGGGTCCCTACTCCTCTCAGTGGCAGACAGCCATGGACGCAGAGATGGCTTCCTGGAAGTCCACAGGCACCTACGTCGACGAGGTTCCCCCACCTGGGGCGAACATCGTCAGTGGCATGTGGATTTTCAGGGTGAAACGGCCACCGGGTTCTCCTCCTGTCTTCAAGGCGCGCTACGTTGCTCGAGGCTTCAGTCAGCGAGAGGGAGTAGACTTCTTCCAGACCTTCTCCCCCACCCCGAAGATGACCACTCTTCGGGTGCTGCTACACATAGCCGCTCAGCGCGACTACGAGCTTCACTCACTTGACTTCAGCACTGCTTTCTTACAGGGCAGCCTGCACGAGGAGATCTGGCTACGTCGCCCACCTGGCTTCACTGGGTCGGTTCCTCCTGGTACCCAGTGGAGGCTTCAGTGGCCGGTCTACGGTCTCCGCCAGGCACCACGTGAGTGGCACGACACACTGAGGACGACACTTGCGGCTCTTGGGTTCGCTCCCTCTACTGCTGACCCGTCACTGTTTCTACGCACTGACACCTCGCTGCCGCCGTTCTACATCCTCGTGTACGTCGACGACTTGGTCTTTGCCACTGCTGACACCGCGGCACTCGCCCACGTGAAGTCGGAGCTGCAGAGGAGACACACGTGCACAGACCTGGGTGAACTGACGAGCTATCTTGGCTTGCGGATCACCCGGGACAGAGCACGGCGCACCATCACCTTGACTCAGTCACACATGGTGCAGCAGATCCTCCAGCGCTTCCGCTTCACGTACTCCTCGCCTCAGTCCACTCCTCTGCCTACCGGTCACTCGCTCTCAGCTCTGCCTTCGGATGAGTCCGTAGAGCCGAGTGGCCCGTATCCAGAGCTTGTGGGCTGCCTCATGTACCTGATGACCTGCACTCGACCTGACCTGGCATACCCTCTTAGCATCCTTGCACGCTATGTCGCTCCTGGCCGTCACAGGAAGGAGCACATGGATGCCGCTAAGAGGGTGTTGCGCTACTTGTGCAGTACGTCGGGCATGGGGCTAGTGCTTGGAGGGCGAGACCGAGTTGTACTCACAGGACACTCAGACGCTTCTTGGGCAGACGACCAGGCTACTCAGCGGTCGTCTCAGGGTTACACCTTCAGCCTTGGCTCTGGCTCAGTTTCTTGGCGTTCTACACGCTCTTCTTCTGTTCTCAGCTCCAGTTGTGAGGCTGAGATCTACGCCACAGCCATGGCTGCCCAGGAGCTACGCTGGCTGACCTATCTGCTGACCGACCTGGGAGAGCGGCCTCGTTCTCCTCCAGTGCTGTACGTCGACAACAAGGCTGCCATTGCCTTGTGTGAGGAGCACAGACTGGAGCACAGAACGAAGCACATCGCCCTGCGGTACTTCCTTGCTCGAGAGCTGCAGCAGCGCGGTCAGCTTTGTATTCGTTACGTGGCCACTGAGGCCAACACTGCTGATGTGTTCACCAAGGCGCTTCAGCCTTGTAACCATCAGCGCTTCTGCACTCTGTTAGGCCTTGTGCCTACTGGACCTCATTTGCTTACTTCTTGACCATGCTTGTACTGTGATCACTATATATATATATACCTGCATGTTCACTCTTGTTAGGTTGTGATCACTGTATCTCTTGCTCTATTATAAACCTGCATGTGGACTGGTCTTGTGACCGCTTGCTTGTGCTCGGAATTTGTGTGGAATCCTTGAGATCCACCCTGAGCTTGCCTTCCTTTGCTTTGACTGGTCTTGTGACCCTGTGGTTGTCTCCCACTGCGCCTATGGGGGTCTGTCAAACATTATATGTTTATATGATTGTAGGCTGTAGTGGGTTACACCTTAAGGGGTACACTAGATTAGGGTTTCCTACTTGTATCCAACTTTGTGCTAGTACAGTCATTCCTGTCCGTTCATTCTGACATTTCCCCCATCCCCCCACCCCCTCCCCTTCCCCCTGCGGCCTCCTACCATGCCTTTTCCTCCGCTTCTTTTCCGCCCTTGTCGGCGTTGCACAGACGAGGAACGTCAAGGACGACAGGCTCGGTCCGAGCCCAGCAAACAGGTCCGGCGAGAGAGGCTCGGAAAGGCCGGTGGTGGGGGTTCCAATGGAGAGGTGGAGGAGGGAGAGGCGGGAGAGAGAGTGGAAGGGGCTAGCGGAGAGGAGGAGTGGATGGTGGGGAGCAGAGAGGGAGAGGCGGAGGGAGCGGAGGGAGGAGAGGTGGGGAAGGAGGTAAGGCGGGAGGTCGGAGAGAGGCAGGGAGAGGTGGGCGAGACGGGAGAGCAAGGCAGCTACTTCTTCACTCATTGTGAGGTAGTTGTTGCCACGGAGGATAAAGTGTAGTGAGCGTAGATGCGGACAACTCGTTATAAGCCGCCTCATCTGCTCCGCCTGAGTGTGCTTCTTCCATCCCCAATCCCTGGGCGTCGCAATGTCCTCGTGAATCGGGCGCGAGGCATCTGTGGCCGGCTCAGACACAAGGTGCAGCGACCGCAGGTTCACGCACGAGCGTGCCAAGCGCATCATTTCCGAGAGTGGCCATGCCTGGTGGGAGGAGGTGTTGAGAGTCACGGGCATGTGCAGCGCGCTCACGTGCTGCGGGTGTCGCGACAGCAGCTGCTGGAGACGCGCGCGCAAGGCGCTGGTCCGTGGAGAGCGACGACACGGGGTCGGAGCATTCAAACAGCTGTAGTAACCGCCCCGCATCACGCGCCTCAGCTGCTCCGAGCAGAAATGTTGCTGACCCAAACCTGACCTTGGGTCGAATCTGGCCTTAAACTAACCCGAAAGTGACCCCAAAGTAACTTTGGGGTCAAAATTTGAAATCAGGTCAGGTTCAGGTCAGTGAGTTTTTTCGACCCAAAAGTAACCTGACCCGCACAGCTCTTGGGGATCTGGGGATGCGAGTTCGATACTTGTTGCTGGCAGTTCTCCTCCAATTTTCTATTGAATGTGCGGAAAACAACAGCAACACGCACTAAAATGTTTGAATGGCTATGGCTGGAATCGATCTCGTTACCTTGAGAATCCACGTAGGTCATTCTAAACAATTGGGCTAATCAAGCTGTAGGAACTTAGCAAAGGTTACTTTTGGTCAATTTCCTGTGCTGCAGCGAAAATGCGCAATGCTAAAGAATCGAACCCGTGCCTTGACGAGGTTCGATCCCCTTACCTTCAGACCAACACTCGACCAATGAACCACTATCCCAAATTCTCACAGCATTAGGTCGTTTTTAATTTACTAAAAGATGTGTTTAAAGGCGAAATCAAATCTGGCTAGGGTTCAAATTTCATTGTCCTTCTGGTGGTGTCCACCAACTTCACTTCCCTACATTTCGCATTTAGATCTACGTGCTCCAATCTTGAATCTTAGAGACTTCACTAGCCCTTCCCTCTACCCTTAGCTACCTTGAGCGCTTTCTTAAAATTACCCCTACCCCGCCCTCTTTCCATTTCTATCTGTCCTAATCGCAGGCTTCGATTACTGTCAGCAAAAGCTACTTTCTAGGGCGCGACGAGAGCTGCTACGTCGCGAGCAGCTAAGGGACACGACGGGCGCTGCGTCGAGCATCTAAGGGACACGACGGGCGCGACTACGTCGTGGCAGCTTAGGGACGCGCCGGGCGCTGCGACGGGCGCTGCGACAAGAGCCGCTAAGTACGCGCCTTACTGCTATTTCCCATTGTTAACAATCTGGGTTTCTTTTTTTTCAAGTGTACGCTTCTAATCGAAATTATTATTGCATTCTATTACATGTACATTTGTGTGGCAGGAAGCAGTGTCATCTCTACTCAAGATTCACAAGCTTGTTTCACGTTTATATTACGTGCTGAATATGTTTTTTTGTTTTGTTTTTTTTACGAGTCCAATCCATTTCTATTTTTTGCTTCCCGCTATGAACCTTCTGTGGCAGAAAGTGAGTACCATCACAGGGGGCGATTCTTCAGCGACAAAACGCTAGTTAACTATGGTGATTCATCTGTTTTTTCAGCGGTGATGTTATGTCAAAGAAGTATACCAATCTGTGTTTCCCCACATCAATCTCTTAAAGCCGTCCTTCATTGCAGATTGTTGGGTCATTTTCCAGACGTTGCAATACATTCTATCTTTCCGCCATTGAGATATATAGATTCACCTATCCTTGCAAATTGCTGTAAGCTTGTTTCATGTCAGCTTTTACTTAGTCTCTATATGCAGGTGCATATATTTTGTGAAGATTATTTTGGCTTAACTATGCTGCATCGCCACCATTTCCGCGTCGCCTTCACTTTCCGCCCCTTATAACAACGTGACATGGAAACAAGCACGTGAAGATTATTTTTACTATGCCATGACTGATCTTATTTTGGGGCACAGAGCAATGAAGGTGATGTTCCAAATTATAAGGTGATAATTGCTAAACGATTGTTCTCAGCCAATACGCCATTGACCCTTTAATGTGTGTGGGTTTTGTGTTATCTGGATATTCTCGCTGTGCAGTGATTTATATATTCTGGGGCAATTGTACGAGGCCCTGTTTATTAAGTAGTCATGCTTATGTTGTTATTTGACGTTCTGTTGTTATATAAGGAAATATATATTATACAAATTAAACAAAAATGCTTATTCCAAAAAGAGAACACACTGTAAAGGGGATAATATCAGACCATGTGCTGGCCACGTGTGACCCGAAACTGACCCTAAACTGACTTCCCGCCAAATCTTAACCTGTACCTGACCCATACCTGACTTTTCCCGCCAAATCTTAACCCGTACCTGACTTTTCCCGCCAAATCTTAACCTGTAACTGACCCGTACCTGACCCGTACTTGACCCGAAAGTCACTTTTGGGTTAGCTATCTGACCTCAGACTAACCTAAAGTGTCAGTTCCAAAAGTAACTTTTGGGACAGATTCCCAGATGACCCGAATCTTGCCTGGAAGTCACCTGGGGGTCCCTTTTGGGTCAGTACAATTTAGAGATGTCCATGCCCATCAGGTCGTCCACTAGGAACGGCGCCGCTGCATGCCGCGTCTCTGCTGCTGCCGCTGCCGCTGGCGCTGCTGCTGCTCCCACATCTGCGTCGGCTGAGCGTGCGAGGGCAGGCGGTGGTGGCGAGGACGGGGGTGGCAAGTCGGAGGGGGGGTGAGAGTCAGGACCTCTCGTGCAGGTCCCCTCGCGCGGCGGATCTTCCGTCGCAATGCACGGCGATTCGCCCGTCGCACGGCGCGGCGACACGGGGTCGTCCAAGTCAAGGCGCGGCGGGCAGTCCGTGGTCCACAGTTTCGGCCGCGACGGGCAGCACGGCTCTTCCAAGCGCTCATCACGGCATGTGGTGCGCGGGGTGCCGCACGGCTGGCTGTCAGCGCTGCTGGCTGGCCCTCCGTGTCCGAGCTTCACGAGCCGCCATCGGAGCGCGTGCGCGTCGAACAAGCACGCGAGGGCTGTGCTTCTGATTGATTCGGTGCTGCTCATCATTGCACGGAGCGCGCTTGAAAGGAGCCGCGCCGCGCGAGAAAGGCGACAGTCGCACGCTTTTTTGGCGCTTCAAGGGGACGACGGGAAACGCTGATGGGGGCGGAGCCGACGGCGAGCTTAGGGACTGACGACAAAGGGGGAAGAGTATCTACTTTTTGAAAGCAGGACAGCAACCATTGATGCAAGGCCCCCAGAAGGTTGGCTGTTTTGGCCGTGTCATGGTTGCACATAAACAAGGGGTTGGTTGGTTGGTTCCGCTGTGTGAGGTGAGGGCAGGGTGATCCGCGAAATTAACGAAACCACGAGTTCTGGCTTACTGCTTTTGCTAGATTGAGGCGTCACGCGGGAATCCAGGAATATGCGGGTGGAGGCACGAGGGCTGCGAGTTTCCGCAGCGGCTGGCTAACTCAAGAATCCATCCGACCATAGCGAAATTGGACGTGCTGGCAGCGTTTGACCTTCGCGAAATTCTTGTACCGCATGGCGTGGCGTGTGTGAGGGTTGCTTGAGATTCAGGGGTTTTGCGGAAAACCCTGGGCCTGGTTCACAAGCCCAGGTCTAGAAGACGGGGAAGATCTTAGGGCGTGTCCCACTTGTCAAAATAGGAGCTAGAATCATGAGCCATAGCTAGGTAAACCCTAGCTAGGCAAGAGAGAAACAAGCAAAGGAGGGGTTGCACTAGCAAGAATGGGGATACAAATAGCAAACCCTAGAAGGGTTGTACTCGCTATAGAGCACCCCACTACAGGCTAGAGCATAATATTCTGACACACCCCCATAGCCAAAGTGGGGTGTAATCAGCAGAGCAAGCAAAGCAGTACAAGCTCAGGGTGGATCACAATGTCACCACACATTCTGAGCACAAGTTCAAGAAGCAATAGTTTAAAGTTCACAATTATGAGCAAAGCTAGAGGTAGTCACAGAGGGCAAGTGAGGAGGAGGAGGGCTGGCGAGGGGAGAGAGGAGTGGAGGCAACGACTGAAGCTGCAGACACACGGGCAACAGACGGCTCTGGTGCAGCTCTAGTGGCTACCGGGAGCAAGGGCCCCGGAATACAGGAGTAACAGGCTCTGCGTCTGATCAGCAGCGACAGGAGCAACGGACCCACGGGCGACAGGTGCAACCGGCTCTCTGAGCTACCGGTGGCTATCAGAACCCCGGAATACAGGCGCTGCAGACGACACGACGGCTGCCTCCACCCAACCTCCTCCAACTGTCCCACACCCCCCAACACACACCCCCTGCTGCAACCCCTAACTCCACTCCCACGTCACCCCCCTAGCACCACTCCTTCGGCTCCCCACACACCCACCCCCCTCAGCGGCAGCTGCAGCAGTGGGAGACGGAGGAGGAGGAGGAGCAGGGGACGGCTCACACTCACGGCACCCCCATACCCTCCACCCCCAAACCCTAACACAGGAACGCGGGCAGTAGCGGGGGTGGGGCGCCGGCAGAAGCTCGGGGGACGGACGAGGCGCGCGCACGGGCCTGCCGCAGGCCGGACGAGGCGCGCGCGGGCTGCCCGGGCCGCGCGCGGGCCTGGCGCAGGCCGTACGGGCCGCGCGCGGGCTGTACGGGCCGCGCGCGGGCCTGGCGCAGCCCATACGAGCCGCGCGCGGGCCTGGCGCAGCCCGTACGGGCCGCGCGCGGGTCCCAGGGGCGCTTCGACGGGCGACGGGGGCGTTTCGACGGGCGACGGGGGGCGCTCCGACGGGCGACGGGGGCGCTTCGACGGGCGACGGGGGGGAGCGCTTCGACGGGCGACGGGGGGCGCTTCGACGGTGGGAAACCGCCGCGCGCCCAGAAAAAACGAACATCGCGCGCCACGGGACGCGCGACACACAGGAAGGCAGCGGAAGCAGGCGGGCCCACAGGCCAGGAGCGTAACCGCTCTGATAGCATGTCAAAATAGGAGCTAGAATCATGAGCCATAGCTAGGTAAACCCTAGCTAGGCAAGAGAGAAACAAGCAAAGGAGGGGTTGCACTAGCAAGAATGGGGATACAAATAGCAAACCCTAGAAGGGTTGTACTCGCTATAGAGCACCCCACTACAGGCTAGAGCATAATATTCTGACACCACTAATTTGTATACAATTCATGTTGACCTTGGTTACCCTATTTTTGCTGTCGAAACCCTTCATACTGGACTACTGTAGAAATGTGTCTTCATGACGCGCGACATTGACGTGCTGAATGCATCCAAGGTCCAAATTCTAAGCGTTCAAAAACAGCTTCCAAGATACGTACCATCACCTCGAATAGGTCCGCGTAACCCTCATTCTCGGCCTCAGAATTCGCCCAGAAAAGGCGAACGGCCAATCTTGGCACAGTCAATTCGCAACGGCCCGGGTTACCGTTCGCGAATCATATTAAATGTGATTCGGGGTACGAGTTTTGTGTGAGCGGGGTGCTGAGTCCATATGGCGCAATTTCGTTTGGCGCAGTGCTGACGCGCTGCGGATTTTTTTTGTCATAGTGTACACTTTGCTGCTTTGTAAATTTTACGTAACAATAAAGTTTTTTTTTTTCCCAAATGAACTCGTGGGACACGCCCTCATATCGCATTCCTGGCTCAGACGCCATCCGAAGTTTGGACACTTTTAGCGGAATATCTCAGCGGAAACGGGTCGTCAAGCCTGACGACCCTCTGACGACTTGACGACATGCTGCTTCGGGCAGAAAAAAACTAAACCCCCACTGGATGGCACGCCATCCGATGGAGCCTCAACCCTAAAATCCATGCCTCCCCGTGTTTAGGGTTGAGGCTCCCTGACCGGATGCATGCCAGACTGGGATTTATTTTTTTTGCCCGCGGGCAGCGAGCTCCCCCGGGCGGACTCGCTTGTCGGCTGAGATATATCAACCGGTTTTTTAAAGTTGTACGCCTACTCCCCCTGTTTTAACTTGACCTAGACACTATGCTACGAGATTTTGTAGTTTTAGGAAAGAACGCAAGAACTTTTTCACAATGCGAGTACACTTCATACCACACATGTGAGTGAGTGTGAGTGACCACGCTTGACTGAGTTCACCTGACAAATCTTCGAGTCTAGGTTCCTTCGGGGTAAGTTGGGTTCGCGCATCCATGAAGCCTAAAACTACGAGGTTACCGTACTCTGTTTCTAGATCTTCAAGGTGTCCGGGCCAAGAATGCAATCTTAGACAAGGGTGCGTGTCTTTTGCTGTTGAAGTTAAAAAAATTGGTTGAACTTTTGGTGGTAACTCTATTCGTTAAACTCGTCGATGTATTTGCACAGAGAAGCGGCAAAATAGGCGGCATTCACAGAACTCATCGTGCGCGCGAGGGTTGTCGCGAATCTGGTTTCCGTTGTCGCAATCACATAGGGTAACATATGTAGGTTGATCGCGACTAGGAGATTACTGTAAAAAGTTCAACTTTGATAATCGAACTTTTGTATTCCAAATGATTCCTGTGAAGCGAGGAGCATAGGTCGTTATACTCGAGTCTAGGTCGACCTAGGTTCAAATGCGTGCAGTTTCCAAGAAAAACGAGTTTTGCAATACACTACCAAAAGACACGCGCCATAGTGAATGTCTATGACAAAATTTAATAATAATATGAAATTGCAACCAATACACATATCCTAGCTATCCATGTACTCGGATGGATACATTTCCTTATTTATGGCAATACCGGTATCGCTACAGCAGCACTGACTATTGCGATCCCTTTGGTTACCTTATTGCAGGTTGTACACCCGATAGAGTTGCAACAGTTAAAGCGGATCGCAACCTTCTTGTCCAGGTCAGTCAACAGTCACACAGTAACTTGAATGACACGTTTGCAGAGAGTCACTCTACAATGGTAGTGAGCTAGACTACGGGGGTTGGCACGAACTACTGGGAAAGATCGTAGCCTTGCTTAGTTCCATGGTGCTTGCACATTCCTGGGAGAAATCGGCAAGAGTTTCCACTAGCAAAGTTGGAATTGCATAATGATTGAACAAGCAATGACAGAATGACTACATCAGGCACCTAGCAACTCTGCAGCTAGCCTGGTCGACCGCCAGCACTGCATGGTCGACAGCCAGCCAGTGTTGTGTAGAGGAGCCGAGCCAGCACTATAAAAGAGAGACCTGCCAACACTGCAGGTTTACGACGTGCCAACGCTGCAGCAGACAGCTGTCCAGCATTGCCCCGTAAAAGACAGCAGTGCGCACACTCGCAGGTGCGCGCAGACAATTGGCTCGACTTTCATTGCTGTGCATCCGTCGGCTGTTGTCTGCGCCTGACGAGCCACATCGACTTCGGGATACCAGCTCGAAGTCACCTTTGTCATCGCGACCTCGACGACGTTCGCGTGCCTCCGCAGAACTCGCCGAGCAGGTTACCTGGTCGACCTGGACACCACCAGCCACTCTCGTCGACCACCAGGAGCTCTGGTCGACCACAGGTCCCCCGATCGACCACCAGGTCCCCCGGTCGACCACCAGGCCCCCAAGTTGACCACCAGGTCCCCCGGTCGACCACACGGCCCCCCAGTCGACCACCAGGTGCCTCTGGTCGACCACAGCTCCTGTCGAGCTGCCCCATGGTCGATGGACCCCTTCTGTCAACCAGAACTCTCTGCTGATATCGCCGAGCTCCCTTTCGACCGTTGTTCACATTTCAGGTCGACGGACTGCTTCGTCGACCTCCTCGTCGAACTGGAACTCCTGGTCGACAACCCACCCGTCGCCCAGCCCAGTCAGCTGCGCCAGCCGAGCACCCCTGGTCGACAGAAACCCCACAGTGACTGTTAAGGCGAAGCCCTGCACGCGCCTGGTTTTGCGTGTAGCAGCCTTATGCGGAGTAGCGAGGTTTCGCATACCGCATACCGGAGCTTCGGTATTCGCCGAGTACACTCCAATCTGTGCACTTCGGTATGCACATTTCAACACTGAACCGAATTGGAGGGAAGTGACGACATTGCACAAACGAGTATGTGCAGCTGTCTATTGCAAGCACCTGCGCAACTACTCCTGGGCAGGTAGAAAATGCACCTGACGATATTTCACCTGATGGCGTTTTCACCTGGCGGTGCCAACCTGGAACCGCATACTAGAGTAGGTGCTTGCACGTTCTCCTTGAACAACATTCGTCATGACCAACGTTCTCGTAGAACGTTCTCGCACATGTCACTATGCTTCACTATAAGGTTCATGTTGAATCTATTGTAATCTATCAATTAATCAATTACTTTCCTTTCGTTACTGCATACCAAGCATACTGTTCTCCAAATACCAGTATCCGGTTTCCAGCAAGTCCGTATCGCAAACCTCGCACTTCACTCTCTGATCGTGCAACTCTGCGCCTAGGCTCTCCCACAATCAACTATTCACCACATGGTGCAGTGAGCGTGGACGCACACGCGAACTTCAGATAGCCTCATATCTTATTGACGAAGTTGTCAACCTTGGGCCGGCAGCTTAATTGATTCCATATGGCTGGCGAGGGCGCCGCTACGGAATTCGTGAACCTGGAAGCGCAGGCGGGAGCGCCACAGTGCTGGCGAAATCAGCGCCAAGGATCTGGAGTTGATGATTGAAGGAGCTCGTTCGAAGTGGGCTCGCGATTACCCACTTCCTCACGCTGAGGTGGAAATTAGATATGCTTCTCCCCGTGCTGAAGGCAACAACGTCAACCTCGATGGCAATGAAGGCGCAAGAGTGACGCGCGGGGAACTGCGAGGGGCTATCAGAGTGCACGCCGCAAGCGGTGGAGGAAGGCAAGCGCAAGTCCTTCGGTCAGCCGCTGCACCGAGTGCGCATAGTGATGCGCACGGTCGTCGCAACCCTGCTTGACCAAGTGGTGGCGGACCCTCGTGGGCAGCAAATGCGTCAGCTGTACGCGATGGTGGAATCGCTTCGGAATACGGATACTTCAAGTTTTCACCCGACAAGATCGTCGTGCCGAAATTGCTCGAAGGGCGTCACGACTTGACAACGTGGGTCGAGTCCATTGAGCCGCAGTTGGAAATCGCGCAACTGAAGAAGTTCGTTGACGGAACGGTAGAAGTGCCGCCTGAGGATGACGCTGAACGGCGTGCACAGTTTCATTCTGCACAGCTGCTAACATTTATGGTCATCTCAAGGTGTTGCTCGCCGGTCGTCCAAGTTGCATTTGTTGAGATACTAAGCACCTGGAAAGCTAGGTTTAGGCTTAGAAAGCATAGTTAGGAGTAGGAGCTAGGGCTTAGCCTAGACACAAGAGAGATGTCCAAGCAAGAAGGGCTTGCACTATGGAATGTTGGGTACAAATAGAAGAGAAGCAAGCTAGGAGTGGTGCACCACCACACAGAATACAGTTGCGACTACACTAGAGCTAGATTGCATGCACTTATACAAAACATATGCAATATATGTTCTGACACACCCCCTAAGTGCATGCAGGAATAGCCCTTGTGCAGAACACCCCCAGAAGTGGTACACCCTGCAGGGCGCAGCAGAAGAAGAGGCGAAGTGAGGAGGAGGAGTGACTGTGAGAGGAGAAGAGGAGTGGAGGCGACGACTGAAGCTGCAGACACACGGGCAACAGACGGCTCTGGTGCAGCTCTAGTGGCTACCGGGAGCAAGGGCCCCGGAATACAGGAGTAACAGGCTCTGCGTCTGATCAGCAGCGACAGGAGCAACGGACCCACGGGCGACAGGTGCAACCGGCTCTCTGAGCTACCGGTGGCTATCAGAACCCCGGAATACAGGCGCTGCAGACGACACGACGGCGGCCTCCGCTCAACCTCCCCCAACAGTCCCACACCCCTCGACACACACCCCCTGCTGAACCCCTAGCTCCACTCCCACGGCACCCCCCTTAAACCCTAAACCCTCGGCTCCCACACATCCACCCCCCCGCAGCGGCAGCTGCAGCAGTGGGAGACGGAGGAGGAGGAGGAGCAGGGGACGGCTCACACACACGGCACCCCCATACCCTCCACCCCCAAACCCTAACACAGGAACGCGGGCAGTAGCGGGGGTGGGGCGCCGGCAGAAGCTCGGGGGACAGACGAGGCGCGTGCACGGGCCTGCAGCAGGCGGGACGAGGCGCGCGCGGGCTGCCCGGGCCGCGCGCGGGCCTGGCGCAGGCCGTACGGGCCGCGCGCGGGCTGTACGGGCCGCGCGCGGGCCTGGCGCAGCCCGTACGGGCCGCGCGCGGGCCTGGCGCAGCCTGTACGGGCCGCGCGCGGGCCTGGCGCAGGTCGCGCGGGCCACGTCGAGCGACGGGGGGCGACGCGCGGGTCCCTGGGGGCTTTGCGACGGGCGACGAGGGGCGACACGCGGTTCGACGGGGCAGAAAACCGCCGCGCGCCCCGAGCGCGCGGCGGGAAGAAAAATCGCCGCGCGCCCGGGGCGCGCGGAAGGCAGGAAATAGCAGGAAGTAGCAGCGGAAGCATCGTGGGGCCCACAGGCCAAAGACGTAACGGCTCTGTTACCATGTTGAGATACTAAGCACCTGGAAAGCTAGGTTTAGGCTTAGAAAGCATAGTTAGGAGTAGGAGCTAGGGCTTAGCCTAGACACAAGAGAGATGTCCAAGCAAGAAGGGCTTGCACTATGGAATGTTGGGTACAAATAGAAGAGAAGCAAGCTAGGAGTGGTGCACCACCACACAGAATACAGTTGCGACTACACTAGAGCTAGATTGCATGCAGCATTGAAGCCATGCCGTCTTCGGGTGGACGCTAGTTTTCAAGCTTGGCAATTCATTATGAAGACCTACAAGGCAACGGATGACCTTTACATCGGCCAGCTGGAACAATGGTTGACAAATTTGGAAACTGGGGAGCACGAAAGCGCACGAGACGCTTCTCGTATCTGCTGAGAGAGCTGTTCTCGGTCGTGCGCGCTACACCAGCCGCGTCCTCTACACCGACCTGTGCCCGTGTTCATCGCAACAGCCAACAGCGCCGCCAACGGAGATGGTCGCTTTGCGGACGATTGCGTCATCTACGAGGTCGTCAACGGACATCTGGCATGCACGACTTGCGCACGCGGGGATGGATACGATCAAGCGCACAGCTGCACATGGCACGGCAGCCGGTTTAGAGATTACGTCATCGGCTGGCGCGGACCTGGTGTGCGTTTCCTGCGTTGGCGGAAAGCTGGTTCGGCATACCTTCCCCGACCAGGGTTCTGAACCCGAAAACGCATTGGATGTTGTGCACATCGATGTCTGCGGACCCTTTCGAGTTGCTGCCAAGGACGGAAGTTGCTACTTTCTTCTCCAGAAAGATCGCAAAACGCGCTTCGTATGGACCTAAGTTGGTCATTTACGTCCTAGAGGCCCACGTACACGTAAAGTACGCGTAAACGTACACGTATGCATACGTACATGTACTTACGTTTACTTACTCCGGGCAGGTACAAAAATTTCTCGATTTCACTTTTTTTGCCATTGTTCGCGTGAGGTCTAGGTCGTAGTAGTGTTAGTAAAGACGTGATGTTAGACTATTCGTTTATGCACATTACGAGTCAAATGGGGCAGCACAGAAAAAGTTTTTACCTGACCGTACATAAGGGCATAATTCGGGAGGTGCGTAACGTACGAAAACGTAACCGTACGTAACGTACACGTAAACGTAAAGAACCAACTAAGGTATGGACGTATCCTCTCACGCGGAAGAGTGACGCTTTAGAGAAATTTGACGATGGTTGACGATGGTGGAGCGCCAAACGAAGCTGACGGTGAAGATGATCCGATGTGACTGCGGAGGGGAGTTCTTGGGTGGCGATTTCACTGCCTTCCTCGACAAGAACGACACTGTCCACGATCTGACGTGTCCGTATACTCCGCAGCAGAACGGTATGGCCGAACGTGAAATGCGCACACTTGTTGAAGCGGTGCGGACCATGCTTCTTCACATGAACGTGCCACACCGTTGGTGGCATCTCGCGCTTCGCCAAGCTGTGTGGGTGCGCAACAGCATTGAGCGCGCTTCTCCGCCCTCGGGAGCAACACCGTATGTGCTGATGTACAAAGAGAAGCCGAATCTCACCATGGCCCGGGTGTGGGGTTGCATGGTGCAATACATGGTCCCGCAACATCAGCGCGGTGGGAAGCTTGCGCCAAAAGCCTGCTGGGGTCTTCATCTTGGCGTTTCTCCTGCGAGCAAAGGTTGGGAGGTGCTGGATCTCGCTGCCAACCGCATCGTTACCACAGTGGAGGTGATATTCTATGAAACCTAATCGCTGGATAACTCGAAAGCCGAGTGTGCGCCAGGGAGTGTCCACAAGGTCTCCACTTCGACGGTCTCCGCCCCTTCACAGGGTCTTCTCGCTGATGAGATCGACGATCCGCTTGACGCCTCGACTTCAGCTCCTGCACCTCCACACGTCCCCACATCCATCCCCAGCTCTACCCTCCCGCTAGTGTACCCACGTGTGGTACCGGTCCCCAAACCGTCCACCTCCTCCTCGCCTACCGTCATCTCCTCTCCGCCACCGGCTGCAGAAACCCTCTTTCGTCCCACCGCCGACACCCCGTCTAGCTTCGGCGCCGCGCATCGGCATCGTCGACGGTCGACCTGCTGCATCTTCCGAGAACAGCGCACCTGGTGTGCAGAAACAGATGACAGGGGAGCAGGTGATAGGGGAGCGGTTGACAGGGGAGCAGATCGGCGACATCTCGTCGAGCAACGTTGTGGAGGTCATCGGCGAAGCTGCAGGGGAGTCGCTTGGAGACAGTTCTTCGAGCGATGTGGTGGAAGTCAAGCTGCCGACACGGCACTCCACCCGCTCCAACTTTGGTTTGCCTCCAGAGAAGTGGGCCGATGTGTGTCCGGTATTCGCTAACACGCTTCTCGATGACGCCAACGCGGATACCAGGCTGCCGGAACTGGATCCCGATATGCACGCTGACCCTGAACGACGGTGGGATATCTCCACGATGACCGTCAAGGAAGCGCTTGCGAGCTAGAAGGGGAAGGCGGTGAAGGCAACAATGGAGGAGGAGATGCGCAGTCTTCTTGCCAACGGCACATGGGAGCTGGTCGAGCGTCCGCGCGGCGTCAATGTCATGAAGAATCGGTGGGTTCTTACGACAAAGTACAACGCCGACGATACAGTCGCCCGTGAAAAGGCACGTCTCGTCGTGAAGGGATTTACGCAGATCTATGGTGCGGATTACGATGAGACCTATTCACCGGTCGGCAGCTACGTTACGCTACGAATTTTCCTCTCCATCATCGCGGTACTCGATCTTCATCTCATGCAGCTGGACATGGAAAACGCATACCTGCAGAGCAAGTTGGACCGAGTTCTGTACATGGAGCAGCCGGAGTACTTAAATGACAGTACATCTCGCGTGTGCAAGCTTCTGAGGAGCTTGTACGGACTCAAACAGAGTCCACTGCTGTAGTATTCGGCGCTTGACAGCATACTCATTGGCAGCGAGTGGAGCAAGAGTCAGATTGACGAAACGCTCTACTTCAAGTTCGGTGCTGATGGAGTCGGTTGCTGGCTGCTGGTGTACGTTGATGACTTGCTGGCCGTGAGTAGGAGCCTCGAGATGCTGAAGGAACTCCGGGAGCTTCTGCAAAACGCATTTGAGCTGCGGGAAATCACTCCCGTGCAGAAGTATTTGGGGCTGGAGATAGTGCGGGATAGGTCTGCACAAAAGCTGTGGCTGCACCAAAGTGGATACGTGGACAAGCTACGTCGCCGCTTTATGGACGAAGAGGAGACAAGCTACGCCCATCTTGGTTAATGTGTACACCGAGTTGACGTTTGATGACGAAGAATACCAAGCGCGTGAAGAGGAAGAGTACCGCCAGAAACTGGGTTCGCTCCAGTTTGCCGCGACCACGACCCGTCCCGACATTGCGTACGCATCCAGCAAGTTGGGCTCGGGGTTGACGATTTGCAGTGACCAGCACTGGAGGGAGGTGGACCTCTGCATTGACTACGTGGTGAACACCCGTGATTTCGCCCTTGGTGGTGGACTGGATACTCTGCGCCTGGTGGGGTATGCGGATTCCGATGACAGGCAGATTCGCAGCAGTACCAGCGGATACGTTTTCGTGCTTGGTGGAGCTGCAGTTTCGCGGGCAAGTCAGAGGATTAAGTGCATGACGCTGTCCTCAACGGAATCAGAATACATTGCTGCAATGGAGGCCGGCAAGGAGGCATGTCGTTTGCGCTTTCTTCTCGCTGGATTTCAGATTCTCAATGCTGAAGTGCCAACCGTCATCCACGTGGACAACTCATCTGCGATTGCGGTTGCAAAAGGGTTGGGGCTTAAGGGGAGTCTTAAGCACATGGAGCGGCGGTACATCTGGCTGCAGCAGATGCTGAAGCGCAAGAAGATCGCGCTTACGCACATCCCAACGAGCGAGCAACCCGCGGATTATCTGACGAAGGCGCTTCATTCCCCGGCATTCAAGCGCTGCTCTGTCACTGTTAGGCAAGTTGATCTTGACGACGACGAGCGTGAAAACGCTCAAGATTAGGTGCCATGTCCTTCAACATGGGTGGTGGGGTGAGTATGCGTGTGCGGTAAACACGCGGACGAGTATCAGGATCGTCACCCTGTTGTACTCTATTATTTCCTTTTCGCTTCTGTGTGGTGTGCTAACTCCTCAGTTGCCCAGGCACGAGCAGGGCAGGGGAGTGTTAAGGCGAAGCCCTGCATGCGCCTGGTTTTGCGTGTAGCAGCCTTACGCGGAGTAGCGAGGTTTCGCATACATCATACCGGAGCTTCGGTATTCGCCGAGTACACTCCAATCTGTGCACTTCGGTATGCACTGTTCAACACTGAACCGAATTGGAGGGAAGTGACGACATTGCACAAACGAGTATGTGCAGCTGTCTGTTGCGAGCACCTGCGCAACTACTCCTGGGCAGGTAGAAAATGCACCTGACGGTATTTCACCTGATGGCGTTTTCACCTGGCGGTGCCAACCTGGAACCGCATACTAGAGTAGGTGCTTCCACGTTCTCCTTGAACAACATTCGTCATGACCAATGTTCTCATAGAACGTTCTCGCACATGTCACTATGCATCACTATAAGGTTCATGTTGTAATCTATCAATTAATCAATTACTTTCCTTTCGATACTGCATACCAAGCATACTGTTTTCCAAATACCAGTATCCGTTTTCCAGCGATTCAATATCGCAAACCTCGCACTTCACTCTCTGATCGTTCAACTTTGCACCTAGGCTCTCCCACAATCGCCTATTCTCCGCAGTTACACCCTGCAGCTCGACGAAGCCCGTCGAGCAGCTCCTTCACTGCGAACGGTCGGCTTCGACCAAGTCGTCGGCATTGCCCAAGCGAGGGCGGGGCCAAAACTCTACTCCCGTTAACACTCCCCTGCCGCGCTCACGCTTGGGCCTCCAGCCGACGCCGCAATGTTCCACGGAGAAAACTCGTCCTCGGCGTGCACCCCACACATAGCACGCCGTCACCGCACTAGTCGTGCAAAAGGGCACGGCACCTACTGCTGCACCTCGTCGTCGCCGACGTCGACCAGTCAGTCGAACTTGGCCGATGGCGACAGAGCACCGGTTGAAAGCCGGAAAATGCAGCGCCTTCGTCAGGAAATCGGCCGGCTGCTCGGTGGTCGGGATGTACTTCAGCACGAACTTCCCGCGCTTCACCATCTGCTGCAGCCAGGCGTAGCGTCGCTCCATGTGCTTGAGATTGCCCGTCAACCCCAAGCCCTCAGCGACTGTGATTGCCGAATTGTTGTCCACGCAGAAGGTGGTCGGCTTCCCAGCGTCGAGCAGCTTGAATTCCGCAAAGGAAGCAAATTTGGCGTCCCTCCTTGCCTACATCTATGGCCGCCACGTACTCCGACTCGGTCGATGAAGTGTCGTGCACTTGATTCGTGAGCTCGACCAGGAGACAGCGGCCCCTCCGTAGACGAACACGTAGCCGCCCGTGCTCATCCGGTTCTGCTTGTCGCCCACGTCGTCGGCATCCACGTAGCTGATGAGCTCCAGCGACTCTGTTCCACCGTCGAACTCCAAGGCGGTGTTGCAGGTGTCAGCGAGGTAGGCGAGGCAGCGGTCGACCTCGCGCCAATGCTGGTCGCTCCTCACCATGAGGCCGCTCCCCAGCTTGCTGCAGGCGAACGCAATGTCCAGCCTCGTCGTCATCGCTGCAAATTAAATCGAGCCAACCTTCTGCCGGTACTCCTCCTCCTCGCGCTCTTGCGCCTCCTCGTCGTCGAATATCAGCTCGGCGTAGGCGTTGACTAAGACTGGCATCTTCGGGATGCGCCCACCTCGCTACTCGTCGATGAAGCGCCTACGCAGCTTGTCGGCGTAGTTCTGTTGGTGCAGCCACAGCTTCCTCGCCGGCCTGTCGCGCACGATCTCCAGCCCAAGGTACTTCACCACCGGCGAGATCTCCTGCAGCTCGAAGGAGGATTTCAGCAGCTCCTTCAGCTCCTTCAGCATCACGGTGCTGCTGCTGGTGGCGAGCAGGTCGTCGACGTAGACCAGCACCCAACAGGTCACCCCGTCGCCGCCGGCCTTGAAGTAAAGCACCGTGTCGACCTGGCTCTTCTTCCTCCCAGCCTCCTGCAGCACTCCGTCGAGAGCCCTGTACCACAGCAGCGGCGACTGCTTCAGCCCGTAGAGGCTCTTCAGCAGCTTACACACCCGGCCGGTCCCATTGTCTAAGTAGTCTGGCAAGTACATGTAGAGCACCTTGTCGAGCTTCTACAGGAAAGCGTTCTTCATGTCGAGCTGCATCGGGTTGAGGTCGAGGACGGCGACGATGCTGAGGAAGATCCTCAGCGTGACGTAGCTGCTCACCGGTGAGTACGTCTCGTCGTAGATGGCGCCGTATACCTGCGTGAAGCCCTTCACGACCAGCCTCGCCTTCTCGTGCTCGACGGTGTCGTCGATGCGGTACTTGGTCGTCAACACCCACCGGTTCTTCATGATGTTCACTCCGCGTGGGCGTTCGACCAGCTCCCAAGTGCCCATGCCGATGAGGCTGCGGATCTCTTCTTCCATGGCGGCCTTTACCGCCTTGCACTTCTAGCTCGCCAACGCCTCCTTCACCGTCATCGTGGCGATGTCCCAGCGGTGTTCGGGGTCGGCATGCACGTCGGGGTCGAGCTCCGGCAACTCTTTATCCTCCTTGGCTTCGTCGTACAACAGTGGTGAAGGCAGCTGGTGGCAGGCAGGCGTGGAAGCTCAGCCGCTCCGGCGGCCGTCGAGCTCGACCAGAACGTCGCAGCTCCGGCGCAGGCTTCTCGACCGGAACCTCCACCACATCACTGTCGGTGGACTCCTCTCCCGCCGACAGCTCCCCTTCCTCGTCGATGTTTGCCTCGTTGACCAGCTGCTTCGACCCGTCGACCGGCTGGTTGCCTGCTGCTGACTTCGACAGCTCCCCTGTCGACCGCCCCGGCTGTTGCTCCCCTGTCAACTGCCCCTGTGCTGCTGCCTCCTGTTTGACCAGCTCCCCTGTCTGCTGCTCCCCTGTCGTCGACTTCCGGTCCTGGTCGACGAGCTTGGCACCTTGTCGCCCGCCGGCAATGCCACTTGCCGGCGCCACAGGCGATGCCTCAAGGCTCCCCTCATCTCCGGTGGCCAACACAGGTGTCGACGCAAGCCGATCTGCGACGGGGGAGGGAGGAGCAAGAACAGGGGGAGGTGGAGGAACCTCCACAACATCCTCATCAGCAGGCTCGTCGACTTTAGCGAGCAGTGGGTTTGTCGCCGTCGCGGTGTCCGTCGGCGGGTGCGTCTGTGTCCCCCCGATCCCGGTCCATACTTCGCCTTCCACACCTCCAGCGACAGCGTCTCGTAGAAGATCACCTCGACCGACGTGACCACCTTGTTATCGGTTAGGTCGAGCACCTCCCAGCCCTTGCTCTCCGGCGACACGCCCAGGTGAAGCCCCCAACGAGCCTTCGGTGCTAGCTTCCCACCGCACTGCTGATCGGGAACCATGAACTGCACCATGCAGCCCCACACCCGCGCCAGCGTGAGGTCGGGCTTCTTCCCGGTCAGCAGCTGGTACGGAGTCGTCCCCGGCGGCGTCGTCGACCGCTCCAAGCAGTTGCGCACCCAGACAGCCTGTCGAAGAGCGAGGTGCCACCAGTGGTGCTGCATGCCCATGTTCAGCAGCATTGTCCACATAGACTCGACGACCGTGCGCATCTCCCACTCAGCCATGCCATTCTGCTGCGGAGTGTAGGGGCACGTCAGGTCGTGGACGATGCCCTTCCCGTTGACAAATGTGACGAAATCATGCCCGAGGAACTCCCCTCCGCGGTTAGAGCGAAGCGATAGTACCGACTTTTTTGTCTGCCGTTCCACCAGCATTAGCCACTTCTGAAACTCCCGCAGCACGTCGTTTTTCTTAGCGACCGACATTATCCACACGAAACGAGTGTGGCGATCCTTTAGCAGCAGAAAGTACAAGCTGTCATCCTTTGCAGCAACCCAAAATGGCCCACACGAGTCAATGTGCGCGACATCCAGTTCCTCCTCGGCGTCCGAGCCCTTGTCGGGGAAGGTGTGCCGTGCCAGCTTTCCTTTGACACACGATACGCACGGTGGGTCCGCTCTGGTCGATGGCATGATGTCGAGCCCAGGAGCAACTTCATGCTTTGCCGAGCTCTTGATCGTGTCGACGCTGACGTGGGCGAGCCGCACGTGCATCCTGTTGGGGGTCATCTTCGTCGCTTGAGGCGATTGTCCGCAGAGCCACCACCTCGGTCGACGGCGACCGCGTCCAGCAGGGGCGAAGGCCGGTGCAGAAGACTGCTCGACCGAGCACCTCCCCGGTCGCGGCGACGAGCAGCATCTCGTCACCATCACCCTGAAGCTGCACTCCGCTCTCCTTCAGCTGGCCAGCTAACAGCAGGTTTGCCTGTACTCCCGGAACGTAGAGCACGTCGGGGATAAGGACCCGTTTCCCAGCCTCCCCTTGCAGAGCGACGGTTCCACTACACTCGACAAGCTGCAATGCCCCATTGAAGCTGCGCACGTGCTTCACACTGTCACTCGGCGACATGTCGATGAAGACCGCCTTCGTCCTCATCAGGATGGGAGCATCCGCTGTCGAGCAGCACCGCCATCGGGTTGGCCTGCACAGCTGCCGCCACCGCCTGGAAGTCCTCGCCAGCCTCCGGTGCTAGCGAGACTGTCGGCTCCACCAAGCCGACGATCGAGCACGACCCCTCCCTGTCGCCTCGGTCCTTGCCGCTGGAGCTGTCGACTTTCTTCGTCGACGAAGTCTTCTTCGACGTCTTCTTCTCCTTACGCGGCTTCGCATCTCGATGGGGGCGACGACTCGTCGATCGACCGCGGTCTCCTTTGCAGTCGTCCTCGTCACTGTCGTCGCGGTCGGGGCACGCGAAGGAGAGATGGTTGGGGTCGCCGTAGATCCAGCACTCCCACCGTCGACCACCACCTTCACGGCCCTTGTCCCGCGTCGACCGCTTCTCGTCGACGTCCTTCGTCGACCGCCCACCTCCGCTACCACCTCCGCCCGGCTTCCCGCGCTGCTCCTGCTGACGATTCTGCTTCGTTTGTGCAGCATAACGTGCCTGCGGAAGGAGCTCCGTGGCCTGTTCTACCTCCTGCATCGCCTCATCTTGGAGTATATAGCAGGTGAGAGAGTCCTCGTTAAGGGACTCACGTGTGCCGGGCACCATCGTCATCCGCTTCATGAGGTTGTAGCTGCGTAGCAGGCCCTTGAGTACATGGGTGATGTAGGACGCCGTAGAGTATTCGGCGCCCGCCATCCGCATCTCAGCCAGGATCCGTCGAGCACGGTTGCAGTAGTCCGTCGCCGACTCCTGCTCGCCCATCCGAATGTGAGTCATCTTCTCCTCTAGCTGTCCGATCTACATGTCGTCCTTCACCTGGTACGTCGACAGGATGAAGTGCCATGCTTGGTGACCAGCATCCAGTCGCTCTCGACAGCTCCTGAGCGCTAGCTGCACCACCGGCGAGCAGCACCTCGAGATGACCATGAAAGTGAGCAGGTGAGCAGCACGAAACTCCCCGCGAAACTCGACATCCTCCTCGGGCGGGATGGGCGTAGTGCCGTCGGCGAAGCCTTTCAGCCCGGCGACCTCCAGCTGAGGTTCTATCGACTCCCTCCAGGTGGTGAGGCCCCGTCGACCTTGCAGCGGGGCGACGGTGATCCGGTCCGGCGAGAACTTGAAGTAGCCATACGTTGGTGCAATCATGCCCGCCGTCACGTGTGTTGTCACCGAGAGACCACCACTGCTTCATAGAGGTGAGCGACGTCGACCATCGACGTCAACACCTGAGATGCCTGCAGCCGCCGTCGACCGCCGCACTCGCCCCTGACTCCTGTCGAGGCCATTGTCAACCTTGATCACCCCTCTAATTCGTGCCTTCACTGCCGCTAACTCGAGCACCGCCGTCAACCTCATCGTCGATGCCACCTTCATTTCACACCGGTCAAGGAGATGCAGGACGAGAAGGGTGATCTATTGCCCACTGCGCCCGAATGCCCAACTCGACGATCGTCAATAAGATCGTCCCGTACTCGCCATCCGCATGGCGTCTCCTCGCATCAGCCAGGCGTGTCTCCAAGGTGTCCGCTCCGCTCGCTTCTACAACGGGGGTGACTAACGCTGCTGCCGGCCTATGAACGACTTAGTGGGTACAAAAGTCGGCTTCTATCTGAAGGTAATAGAAGCTGACCGTCAACGCTCACCACATCATGCAAAGAGTCACTCTACAACGGTAGTGAGCTAGACTACAGGGGTTGGCACGAACTACTAGGAGTGATCATAGCTTTGCTTAGTTCCTTAGTGCTTGCACTTTCACAGGAGAAATCGGCAAGAGTTCGGTGCCTATAACTATAATAAATATAGTAAAAGCAACGAACCTAGGAAATCTAGCAAAAGCAAGCAAAATAAAGCAAAGCTAAGCTAGATAATGCATAATAAAGCATAATCAAGCTAGTAAATCATAGCAAAGCCGTCGTACTCTCACACGTCCCCCCCTCAAAGCTGGGTGGCGTGAGATACACCCTGCTTGACAAGATAATTCTTGAGAGCACGGCAGCATTGCCCATATAAGCTTGTACAACCCAACTGTCCTCCGATGGGTCATATCCCTTCCAACGTATCAGGAACTCAAGCGTGTTGCCACGTCTGCGTCGATGAGCAAGAACTCGTTCCACCTCGTACTCTGGTTCATCCTGTACAAGAACAGGTGGTGGTGGCGGTAGCTGTCGTCCAATGAACTGCTGGTTGGGGTCCTTGTAGGGTTTCAGCAGCTGAACATGGAAAGCATTGTGAAGCTTCCACGTAGAAGGTAAGCGCAAGCGGAATGTAACTGGTGTCACCATCGCCTCAACGTGAAAGGGACCACAGAAGCGAGGCCGGAGCTTGGACGGAATGTGAAGCAAGTCCAAGTTGCATGTGTCAAGAAGCACCTGATCTCAGACCGCTACTGAGTGATCTCGTCGCTGTCGATCGGCATACTGCTTCTGGGAGTTCTGCTTCGTGGGGAGACGTCGCTGAGTCTTCTCCCATAGCTGCTGCATGGTGGTGACGAAGTCGTGTGCGGCTTAGACGTGTGCCGGTGTGGTTGGCTGCTGTGGTGTAAGTGGTTCCCGTCCGTAGCACAGGAAGAAAGGTGATTTCCCTGTGGCCGCATGTTACGCGTTGTTGTAAGCGAACTCAAGCGTTGGTAGTTGTTGATCCCAGTGGCTGATGTCGTCCTTGCAAGCTGTGCGCAGTAACTGTTCAACCACCTAATTGAGTCGCTCAGTCTGGGGGTGGTACGCTGAAGACATCGCAAGCTTAGTCCCCAACAATCCCATGAGTTCCCTCCAGAAAATACTAGTGAAACTAGGGTCTCTGTCTGAGATGAGTGTAGCGGGGATGCCGTGGATGGTGATGATGCGGTCGAAGAAGAGGCGAGAAATTGCTTCAGCTGTAGCCGTGGCGTTGGTCGGGATGAAGTGTCCCATTTTAGAGAACTTATCGATCACCACGAGTATAGCGTCATGCCCTCGTGAGGTCGAAGGAAGACCAGTGATGAAGTCGAGACTAACGACCTGCCATGGCTGCTCCGGTACAGGTAGAGGCTGAAGTAAACCTGCTTGTTTCTGCTTGCTACTCTTCATCAACTGGCATGTGTTGCATGAGGTGACGAACTGCTGCACGTCTGCTGCCATCCGGGGCCAGTAGTAATACTTCGCTATTCCCACTAACGTCTTGTTGCTCCCGAAATGTTCCACGTATGCCATATTGTGGAACTCCTCCAATAAGATCTGTCGGAGCGGGGCATAGTTCGGTACCCAAATCTTTCCCGATCCCTTTCTTGTAGCTAAGTCATTCTCCCACTGTAACAGCTTCTGTTGTTGTGCTGTAGCAATCTCTGCGTCCACGGAGTATCCATGTTGGAATAGACCCTTGAGTAGAGGGTTCATCCCGTCGAGCTGGATGCCTGCTACATGTCCGGGGCGGCTCAACGCGTCTGCTTTGTTGTGTAGCCTGGGCTTGTAGACGATGTCGTAGTGGAAGTGGGTCTCCAAGAAGTCCACCCACCGCACCTGTCGTTGTGAGAGCGTCGGCTGCGACTTTAGGTATTTGAGGCTGCAGTGGTCAGTGTAAACTATAGTCTTGGCTCCCTCTAGGTAACACCTCCATGCCTTGAAGGCTACGACTATGGCTAAGGCTTCCTTGTCGTGAATGGGGTAGTTCAGTTCTGCTCCGTGTAGCTTCTTACTGAGGTAGGCGATGGGCTGCAAACCGCGTCCGTGATCCTGCATCAGTACTGCTCCAACTGCTTGGTCACTAGCGTCTGCTTCCACCACGTAGTCTCTGTCTAGATCCGGTAGGACAAGTACTAGCGCTGTAGTCAGTGCTGTCTGTAGCTGCTCCATGGCTTGCTGTTGAGGAGTATCCCATTTATAGGGCGTATCCTTTTTCAGTAGGTCAGTCAGTGGCGCTGCTATCTTAGCGTACTGCGGCACGAACCTGTTGTAGTAGTTGGCGAAGCCTAGGAACTGCTGCAATTTCTTCACATTCTTTGGAACTTTCCACTTCTTGACGGCTTCGATCTTCCGCGGGTCCACGTGTACGCCCTCCGCACTCACCATGTGCCCGAGAAACTGCACCTTCTTCAGGGCGAAGTCGCTTTTCTCCAGCTTCACAAGGAACTTGTTCTTTTGCAAGATCTCGAACACTTTCCGCAGATGCTCCACGTGCTCCTTCATGGTTTTCAAGTATATCAGTATGTCGTCCAGGTACACTACCACGCACTCGTCCAGCAGGGGCCGTAGGATGTGGTTCATCTCCGCCTGGAACGTCGCTGGTGCGTTGCCGAGTCCGAACGGCATCACTAAGTGTTTGTAGGAGCCATATCTGGTACAAAACGCCGTCTTGTGGATCGTCTTGTGGATCTTGATCTGCCAGTAACCCGACCGTAGGTCCAGCTTCGAAAACACCGTCGCACCACGCAGTTGGTCTAGAAGATCGTCTATGCACGGTATGGGGTATTTGTTCTTGACTGTCTGTTTGTTCAATGCCCGGCAATCGATGCACATCCGTAAACTACCGTCTGGCTTTGGAGTGAAGAGAACCGGTGCTCCGTAGGGGGAGGTGGATGGGTGGATAAGTTGTCTGTCCAGTATATACTCAATCTGCTTCTTCATCTCTGTCAGTTCGGTCGGACTATGTCGGTATGGTGCATGTGAGACGGGTTTCGCACCTGGTTCCTCCACGATCTCGTGCTCGTGGGTGCGCGCTGGAGGTACTCCTGCAGGTAGGTTATCCAGCACGATGTCTTTGTACTGCTCCAACAACTCCTTTATTGCTGCAGGTAGCTCTGAGTTCGGCTTTTCCTCCCCTGCTACTGCCATAACCAGTGCTAAGTAACCCGTGTTACTCTCGTTCACCGTCCGTTCGAACCGCGCCAGTGTCATTTCAAGAACATCCCCTATATCCGTCAAGCTTCGCAGCTCCACAAGTCTCCCATTGTTGTAGATCCTCGCCTTCCAGTTGACCCAGTCGATCTCGGGGTTGAACCGCTTCAGAAAATCTCGCCCCAAGATGAAATCTAGTCCCTTGATGTTCGTGATCGGCAACGTCGGCTTCCACCTCAACGCCCCTATCTGCAGCTGCAGTGTTGACTCGCCGTGGATGGGAAGCTTCGTACCGTCCACCATCGTTGCTGTAAACTGGGTCTCCTCTGATGACTCTCCGATTTTCTCCAACGTCCCGCGGTCGCACACCGAGTGGGACGCACCACTGTCCACCAGTGCCTGGAGGCGACACCCGTTGCAGATCACCTCGAGTACTAGTGGTTGTTGCCGCTCCGAGTAGCTGTAGATGGTGTTGCTTACAGGATCATAAGGTAGATCGAATGTATCGTCCCTTAGTCATGCACTCGAAGCTGCTGAATCCATATCAGTTTTCAACTTAGCAGGGTTAGAAGGATTTATCCGAGGCCGATTCAGCTTCTCTGGGGCCTGGAACCTTCCCCTAAGCCTTTGCAGCGGTGTAAGCTTTGCCTGTGGGGAACAGGGAGCCTTTAAACAGTGCTACTAGGAGAGATTATTAATTCCTCGGAACGTTCGACCCTTATCAACGCTCCGGAATAGGGTCCCCATATTACCCGGTACCGGTTTAATTTCTGACTCTCCCTTAATAAAGGCTTGAAAACCACGAGAAGTAATATTCTTAGTTAAAGTATCTTTATAGGATAACTTTAACGAATTCTTACTTGTCGAGGTGTACGGCTGGAGTTTCCCGGTCTTGTTTCGCGGAGTCTCCATTTGTCTCGGCGATTTCCCCTGGAGCCGGCTGGTCGTGACGTTATAATTTTGCGCCACCGTATTCTCCTTTTTTCGCCCTCTCCGAAGTTGCCACGTTGTCCGTTTTCTGCTTCGGGGGTGCCGCACTGTTCTTGCCCTTCAGCTCCGCACGTACTTTCTTCATTTTCCAACACGCCAAGATACGATGTCCTGTAGCGCCGCAAAACACGCACGTCGTATTTTTTGCTAGCCGCTATGTCGCATCGCCCTTGTCGTTCTCCATCGGGTCGGCAGTCGTGGGTGGTGCCAATCGCTCCATGCCACTATTTGGCTTGTTGCGTCGTGTTCCGTAGTAGCTACTGTTCAACGCGTCGAACTGTTCGATCAGTGCTGCCCGAAACTGCGCCCACGTCTCTTCGCCTTGGACAAATCTATTGCTAATCCACTCTAGAGCTGGGCCTCGTAACAGTGTTGCTGCGAGCCGTATATGCAATGCGTCTTGGTTGAGGGTCGTGCATCCAACGACTTCAAAGAAATTTTCTGGTACAACTATAAATCTACGGACGTCGCTCCCTTTCGCTCTAGGATCGAACGCGTCTGGTCGCCTTGGCTTTACTGCTTTGAGATTAGATGTAGCTGATGTCGTTGTCGCAGGTACAATTATCGGTGTCGCCGTCGTCGCTTCTACTGCTGCTACGGCTACCGATTGGTTCGCAAGGTGTTATTTGAGTCGTGGGAGCGCCGCACGTATCTGCTTATGCTCAGCACGTAACTCCGCGAATTTTCCTATAAAAAAATCTCTATTTCCCTCTATTTGGCGATTTACAGAAAGAAGCGCGACGAAAATAATTGAATTATGGGTGCTGGTCGACTTACTGCGAGTCGAATTGATTGAATAATCGACGAGCTCGAACTCTGTAGGTCGCGCAAATCTCCCTTAAACAAAATTCGCGTCCGATCTCGGCCGTTGAAGAAAAACTCGATCTGACGGTCGAAATTCCAACCTTTTTGGGCGAAACTTTCTAGGCCGTTGAGATTGAAATTGATCGAACAGTTGAAATTCCACCTTTTCACCAATAATCTGTCAGAGGTCCACTGGTGATCCCCGTGTCAGAATGTTATTATTGTCTAGCCTGTAGTGGGGTGCTCTATAGCGAGTACAACCCAGTTAGGGTTTGCTATATGTACCCCAACTGCTGCTAGTGAAACCCCTCTCCTTTCAATCATTCTTGCCTAGTTATTCTGACATGGTATCAGAGCAGGTCGACCCCCTTGGGTCGATCCTGTGGGTGGGCCCGCCACCTAACTGCTTCCGCTGCTATTCTGCTTCTCGCACGCCTCGGGCGCGCGCCGTCTTCTTCCTGCCGTGCGCTCAGGGCGTACGGCGGTTTTCTGCCCGCCGTGCGCCCCGAGGCGCGCGGCGGTTTCCTGCCCGTCGTGGCGCCCCCGGGGACCTGCGCGCTGCCCCCCGTCGTCCTCCTCCCGTCGCCTCGTCGCGGCGCCCCCGAGGACCTGCGCGCTGCCCCCCGTCGTCCTCCTCCCGTCGCCTCGTCGCGGCGCCCTGGGGGCCCGCGCGTCCCCCCCCTCCCGTCGCCTCGTCGCGGCACCTTGGGGGCCCGCGCGCCGCCCCCTCCCGTCGCCTCGTCGCGGCACCTTGGGGGCCCGCGCGCCGCCCCCTCCCGTCGCCTCGTCGCGGCGCCTAGGGGGCCCGCGCGCGGCCCCTCCCGTCGCCCGTCGAGCCGCCCTCGGGGGCCCGTGCGCGGCCCCCCTCCCGTCACCCGCCGTGGCGCCCTCGGGGGGCCCGCGCCCTGCTTCTTCGTGGCGCCCAAGAGCCACCCCGCTGCCTCCCTTCCCCTCCGTGCCCCGCCCCTGCTGTTTCCCGTGCTCCTGCCTGCGTTAGGGTTTGGGGGTGGCGGGCATGGGGGTGACCGGTGTGGGTAACCTGCGGCTCCTCCTCCTCCTCCGTCTCCCACTGCTGCAGCTGCCGCTGAGGGGGGTGGGTGTGTGGGAGCCGAGGGTTTAGGGTTTAAGGGGGGTGCCGTGGAAGTGGAGCTAGGGTGTCAGCAGGGGGTGTGTGAGAGGGGCGTGGGACGGTCGGGGGAGGTTGCGTGGAGGTAGCCGTCGTGACGCCAGCAGCGCCAGTAGTCCGGATGCCCTCGCGCGTTTCGGTAGCCCAGCGAGCCTGCTTCGCCAGTCGCCTGTGGGTCCGTTGCTCCTGTGTGTGCTCGTCGTAGCCGCGGAGCCAGATACTCCCGTAGTCCGGTGCCCTCGTGCGCTCGGTAGCCACTGTGCGCGCCGCTCCTGTTGCCCGTGTGTCTGCAGCTTCAGTCGGCGCCTTTCATCTTCTCGCCCTCACAGTTTCTCCTCCTCCTCACTTGCCCTCTATGATCACCTCTAGCTTTGCTTATAATTGTGAACTATTGCTATGCCTGCTCATTGTACTGATTACACCCCACTTTGGCTATGGGGGTGTGTCAGAATGTTATTATTGTCTAGCCTGTAGTGGGGTGCTCTATAGCGAGTACAACCCAGTTAGGGTTTGCTATATGTACCCCAACTGCTGCTAGTGAAACCCCTCTCCTTTCAATCATTCTTGCCTAGTTATTCTGACACCCCGATGATCCTAGAGAAGAGTTACAAGCACGTTAGCCTGGGGGTTATGGGCGCACTCACCCGCTACACAAACAAGCCCTTTTATCCCAGTGGTTAGTGGCTGGGATTCTGACATGGTATCAGAGCGAAGGTCTCGGGTTCGAATCCCGGTGTGTGCACCTCGGGCATCCCAGTGCGGGGGGGTGTCAGAGGTCCACTGGTGATCCCTGATGATCCTAGGGAAGGGTTACAGGCACGTTGGCCTGGGGGGTTATGGGCACACTCACCCGCTACACAAACAAGCCCTTTTATCCCAGTGGTTAGTGGCTGGGATTCTGACATAATCCTGAGGGGTGTTCAAAACCGAATCGAGGGGGACTTAGAAAAATTCGCGCGGAACTGGTTTTACATACCCGTATCGGCACTTTCATTGTCCCCCCCGCGGTTTTTAAAGGCCGGTTTTAAGCGGAAGAAGAACTCGAGTGTAAACAGGCTCTGATTACCAAGTGTGAGGATCTGGTTCAGGAAATATTGAACTATTTAATAATGCACCTGGGTACAACGCGAGGCTATATATAGGCTCGACACAAAGGCAGTAACCCGGGTGTTACTAGAAGGTTCCGCGGGTCGCGAAGCGTCCCGAACGGGTCCTTCCCGAATTTGGTAGAAGGCAATTCGGTGGCAACCGAAAAGCCTAGAATTCAGTGCACTCAACCTAGTTCGGTGCCTATAACTGTAATAAATATAGTAAAAGCAACGAACCTAGGAAATCTAGCAAAAGCAAGCAAAATAAAGCAAAGCTAAGCTAGATAATGCATAATAAAGCATAATCAAGCTAGTAAATCATAGAAAAGCCGTCGTACTCTTACACAAAGTTGGAATTGCTGAATGATTGAACAATGATAGATCAACTACATCAGGCACCTAGCAACTCTACAGCTAGCCTGGTCGACTGCCAGCACTGCATGGTCGACCGCCTGCCAGCGTTGCGTAGAGGAGCCGCGCCAGCACTGCAGAAGAGCGACCTGCCAACACTGCAGGTCGATGGCGTGCCAACGCTGCAGTAGAACGGCTGTCCAGCGTTGCCCCGTAGAAGATAGCAATGCACACGCTCGCAGGTGCGCGCAGCGTTGACCCGACTTTCATTGCTGTGCATCCGTCGGCTGTTGTCTGCGCCTGACGAGCCACATCGACTTCGGGATACCAGCTCGAAGTCACCTTTGTCATCGCGACCTCGACAGCATTCACGTGCCTCCGCAGAACTCGTCGAGCAGGTTACCTGGTCGACCTGGACATCACCGGCCACTCTGGTCGACCACCAGGGGCTCTGGTCGACCATAGGACCCCCGGTTGACCACCAAGCCCCCCAGTCGACCACCAGATCCTCCGGTCGACCACCCGGCCCCTCAGTCGACCACCAGGTGCCTCTGGTCGACCACCAGGTGCCTCTGGTCGACCACAGCTCCTGTCAAGCTGCCCCATGGTCGACGAACCTCTTCCGTCGACCAAAACTCTATGCCGATGTCGCCGAGCTCCCCTCGTCGACTGTTGCTCACATGTTAGGTCGACAGACTGCTCCGTCGACCTCCCCGTTGAACTCGAACTCCTGGTCAATGGCCCACTCGTCGCCCAGCCCAGTCAGCTGCGCCCGTCGTGCATCCCTGGTCGACGGAAACCCCACAGTGACACCCTGCAGCTCGACGAAGCCCGTCGAGCAGCTCCTTCACTACGAACGGTCGGTTGCTTCTCCCGTACACCTAACCAAGTTGTCGGTGTTGCCCAAGCGAGGGTGGGGCCAAAACTCCACTCCCGTTAACAATGTTCATCGTTGCTTTTGTCTCCTACAGGATCTCCGTCACGTAAGGTGCTTCGCGAACTGTCGCGCTTGCGGCGGTGAATTCAGCTTTGGTTGACGAAAGGGTGATAGAGCTTCTACTCTTGGGAGTTCCAGTAGATCGGCCCTCCAGGCTCAAGTTTGAAACCAAATCCAGTGCAGAACCTTCTATTTCCAACGTCTCCTACATGGTCTAGCCCGTATGTTGTAATCTCGATGTTATTTTAGCCTTATAAGTTAGGCCGACATCAGGAGTAGAACTGACAAATTGTAGCGCATCGTACTGGGCCGCCATGTGCTTCCCTTCAGGTTACAGCAGGTGCTGGGCGAGCCGGCAAGCGGTATAAATTTGGTCTGGTCGGCACGTGATGGCGGTGAAGAGAAGTAGCCTAGTTGCTACTTATAGATGTGGTGATCTGTTGTGGGGAGTGGTGTAGTATTGGGCTCATGGTTAGGTGGAGGCGATCAGAATGGTGTGGTAATGTTGATGAAGGCGATTCCGAATTCCTTCCCAAACGTTTCGGCGTACTTAGCTGGCGACAAATGAATAGTGTCAGCAGACTGAGTGATGTTGAGCTTTAAGAACTTGTGAAGAACCGACACCTCCAGCCTTTCCTTGACGCCGTGCTCAAAGCGGTCGAGCAGCTCCATATCGTCCTTAGTGTATAGCAGGTCGTCCATGTAGGTGACAAGTAGTTTGTCATACTTGCGAGACCCGAGCCGGTACATGCCTTGGTCATGCGGCAATTGTTGAAATCCGAGCTCAATTAGTACTGCGTGTAGGTACTGCTGCCACAGGCACGGTGCCTGCTTAATGCCATACAACAACGTCCGGATGAGGCAGACGGCAAAGTCATCCTCCTCAAATGTGTGCGGCTGCTCGACGTAAATGATTGCGTCTACGATTGCATATAGGAATGGATTCGAGACGGCAATTTGGCGGGGCGGGCTCTGCTTTACGGTGGCGATGGATATAAAAATTCACACGGATGTATGACATTCAACATGTGCGAACGTCTAATTGTAGTCAATAAAACAAGATTTTCTCAATGTCACGCACAATCCAACGCACCTTTCATTTGTCAATTGAGACATCAACCAACATTTCGAAGCGGAAAACCCATTTTCTACTATAAATCGTCCTCCCCTTTGCTGATGATTGTGGTTCTAACTTCCACGTTTAAGTCCAGCTACATCATTGGCCATGACTCCTATCCAGATCTTTATGTCAGGTCCCTATATAGCCAGGCGTCCTAGACTCGTGAATTGCTGGTTTCCGCGAACAGCAATGGCGAGTCTAAGTATCCTGGTAATTCTGGAGTAAGTAGTGTTGGTCACTTCTACCACGCCGTCGTCAATGTGATCGCTTGGGATGTCGAGAATGCTGTCACAGGAAGTGTCCAGGATAGGGTCTTCCTCCATGGGTGAGTGCATTTCAGCACTTTCATAGCTACGTTGAGCTTGTACTGCTTCGTTCAATTCATCATTGCTCGGAATGAACGCCGGTATGCCGAGATTTGCTCTAACGGGGATGAATGGTGGTTTGCCTGTGATTTGATTTTCTGGCACTCGTTTTGTTACATCCGCTTTGTCAAGACCATTTGCAAAGTTGTGCTCCCCCTGGAAAACATTGTCAAGTGCTTGTTGTGCAGTGTGGTGCTGGCAGAACACTGGGAGCGTCAGTCATTCGTGGAAGATGTAGTCACGTGAACGCGTGACTTGGTGGGTGTCAAGAATGGTCTTGTTTCGATGCCAAGGTGGATGCCCTAATTTGATCGGTCTTCAAGTTTTCCGGTTCAGGCAATGTGGGGACGATACTGTATCATGCATCCGAATGCCGTTAACATTCATGTGTATGGATTTCCCCGCTCCAATCCTTGAAAGGTGAGATGTTGTTGAGCAGGGCCTTAAAAAAAATAAATGTTGTGTAGTTGCACAGCATGAGCCGTCGCATAAGGCCAGTTAGCAATTGGCATAGCTGGTTGTTTCATGAGGGCTCTCATTTTTGTGGCGAGGATCTTCTTTGTTCTTTCTGCCAATTACTGCTGCTCGTGAGCATAGGGTAGCAAGATAATCCTCTTGATCCTCTTTCTGCAAAAAAATAAAAAAAAAAAATGAAACATCTTGCTGACGTGCTCTGCTGCTCCATCCGTTTGGAAGCCTTCCACTCCTTCCCTTTGGATCGTGTTTGTGCCATCTTCAGCCACAGCTAGAAGCAGTCGAAGGTGAGCTCACGACTAGAGTTGTTTGCGGCCTAGACGAACTGTGTAGCTGCATCAACGAAGGTGATGTATTTTACTCCCCTTTGAGTCTGCGGGGTGAGACGCATGAAATTGCAGTAGACCTTGTCCAACGGTTTAAATCGTTTTGCGTCAAGAACTATTCATCGAAAATGTTTGAGGGCTAAGCCTTCTTCCAGGAAGACAGTGTAGGTAGTTATGCCTATTCTTGGTTGAAGGTGTTTTCTATCCGATAGTAGCAACGCGTCATTTGCAAACACTTTGGTATTTATCGAATTGTTGAGTGCCTCGACGGATGGATGTCTCAGTCATTGGTGCCAGATGTCTGCCTCAGTGCGATGTCCGTGTGTGCGAGCATATAGTTGCTTTTCTCGAGCGAATATGGTTGTTGCTATTGAACTTGTTGTTTGTTTTGCAGGTTCATCTAGCGCAAGTACTTGAACGACTGTGGCGTGAAGAGTTTCAAGCCTTGTTCCTTGGAATATGCCGTCAGAATTACCAATGGTTCTTGTGTCGGTCTTCACGAGGAGTAGTGGCGGGCATTGATAAGGAATTGAAGTTTCATCAGGACCGCAATTTTCTTCGAATTGAGTGACAACACCTTCTTCTATGACGCCACTTATTGGTGCTCCCCTTGTGGAAAGGTGGTAGTAGATGCTTCCGTCAATTATAATCGGGAAGAGGTGAGGTCCAAGTTTGGGTTAGAGTTCATCTTCATGAGTGAGTAGCTCTACCACATAATTAATTGTGCCACTTAAGTAACCTCTGGCTCTTGTTATTCGATTTTAGCAGGGTGCTGAATAATTCTTTCCCAACCTCCACCAATCTCAGCAGCTTGCCCATCCTAGTCCGCGTGTTTCCCGTTCGACTTCAGCCGTGTCCAAGCTGGTACCCACATCCCCACCTATAGGTTGTTCAACCATTGGCCAAGTAGGTTCTCATCCTTGTTGGCCTGGACCCTCTTCTTCAACTGCTTGTGGTCATGCGTCTGCAGGATTCAAAGTTGAAGCAATTGGGACAGCGAGCGATCGGCATAGTCCGTTTGGGCCTGATCTTTCCAGATCCGTCTCAGGGGGATGAGTCCATGCAAGCGGCGAGGTCTGTCCGGGTGGTTCAAGAACAATGTGGTCTCTGTCGCCCATGTTCACGGGTGAGTCAAAAGTTCAGTACGAGCATGCCATTTTTGCTTCTTGCTTTTCCGATGAGAGTATTCATGAAATCACAAGTGAAATTCCAATTCATGTGACTGCGGCTAGACACGGCACTTCATCAGTTGGGCGGCGGAGAGAAGATTGAAGCAAAGACTCATAACCACAAGTACATCACTGATGTGAATCAAGAAGTTTGTGTTTCTGCACCTCTTTGCCTAATTTGACTGGTTGTTTTCCATGGTAATTTTTATATCGCTACAGGTCGGAGACGACCATATATTGTTCTCGGCAATTTTCCACGTACCATTTGTTGACGTCGTACTTCTTTCTTGTGATGTTTGCGATGAGTGGTGTGACATGATGTTTTTTGTCTGAGTCTTGCTCATAGCTCCATCCCTGGACTTTTGATGAGATATGTGCAGGTGGTGACTCCGCAATCTATTGTGGTGATTCACCCTATTGTCAGCTCGTCATTAGTCAAGTCAGTGTCTTCTTCGGCTTCAATGGACCCTTTTTCTACTTCGTCAGGTAGGTCTCAGAATATGACTTCTCATTTTTACGAGGCCCATTGAATTGGATCTACAGTAGTGAAATCCAATGCGAAAGGTTTTGGGCAACCTTTACTCAATGTTTTGAGCCCATAAAGTCATCCTACATGGCGCGGCAACAAAATCACTGACACCAACAGTTTGACAGTGTGGCACAGTATACACTGCAGCTGGAGTCATTTTAAAATTGCATCGATGACTTAACAAAGTTGAGACAAAAATTCAAGCGTACATTACTGGGCCTTCGAAAATTTTCAGGGAGAGTTAGAGGCTAAGAGAAAAAATAACGGTACCAGAAAAGCTGTGAACCAACTCGGGAGCGTTGAAAAAGGTCGAGCATTTTCAAGGAGTCAATGTCCTTTCCCAACATTATGGTGTGAACGCTCCCCGTTCACCACAGTGTCAGAATATTATGCTCTAGCCTGCAGTGGGGTACTCTATAGCGAGTACAACCCAATTAGGGTTTCCTATATGTATGCCAACTGCTGCTAGTGCAAACTCTCCTTTCTTCATTCTTACTTTCTACAGCTAGTTCTGACATGCTATCAGAGCAGGTCGACCCTCCTGGGTCGATCCTGTGGGTGGGCCCACCACCTAAGCCTTCCGCTGCTACTGCTACTGCTACTGCTACTCTGTGTGTCGCACGCCTCGTGGCGTGCGACGGATTTTTCATCCCGCCGTGCGCCCCGAGGTGTGCGGCGGTTTTCTGCCCGCCGTGCGCCCCGAGGCGCGCGGCGGTTCTCTGCCCGCCGTGCGCCCCGAGGCGCGCGGCGGTTTTCTCCCCCCGTCGCCCGCCGAAGCGCCCCCGGGGACCCGCGCGTCGCCCCCGTCGCCCGTGCGCGGCCCGTACTGCACGAGCGCGGCCCGTACAGGCTGCGCCAGGCCCGCGCGCGGCCTGTCCTGCACGCGCGCGGCCCGTACGGGCTGCGCCAGGCCCGCGCGCGGCCCGTACAACCCGCGCGCTGCTCGTACGGGCTGCGCCAGGCCCGCGCGCGGCCCGTACGGCCTGCGCCAGACCCGCGCGCGGCCCGTACGGGCTGCGCCTGGCCCGCGCGCGCCTCGGGCCGCCTGCGCGCGGTTCGTACGGGCTGCGCCTGGCCCGCGGGCGCCCGGTCTCCTCTCCCACTGAGCTGCACGCCGTCCCTCGCGCTTCTGACGGCGCCCCACCCCTGCTGCTGCCCGTACTCCTGAATTAGGGTTTGGGGGTGGAGCGTATGGGGGTGCCGTCTCTGTCAGCCGTCCCCTGCTCCTCCTCCTCCTCCGTCTCCCACTGCTGCAGCTGCTGCTCAGGGGGGTGGGTGTGTGGGAGCCGAGGGTTTAGGGTTTAAGGGGGGTGCCATGGGAGTGGAGCTAGGGTTTCAGCAGGGGGTGTGTGTTGGGGGGTGTGGGACAGTTGGAGGAGGTTGGGTGGAGGCAGCCGTCGTGTCGTCTGCAGCGCCTGTATTCCGGGGTTCTGATAGCCACCGGTAGCTCAGAGAGCCGGTTGCACCTGTCGCCCGTGGGTCCGTTGCTCCTGTCGCTGCTGATCAGACGCAGAGCCTGTTACTCCTGTATTCCGGGGCCCTTGCTCCCGGTAGCCACTAGAGTTGCACCAGAGCCGTCTGTTGCCCGTGTGTCTGCAGCTTCAGTCGTCGCCTCCACTCTTCTCTCCTCTCGCCAGCCCTCCTCCTCCTCACTTGCCCTCTGTAACTGCCTCTAGCTTTGCTCATAATTGTGCACTTTAAACTATTGCTTCTTAAACTTGTGCTCAGAATGTGTGGTGACATTGTGATCCACCCTGAGCTTGTACTGCTTTGCTTTCTCTGCTGATTACACCCCACTTTGGCTATGGGGGTGTGTCAGAATATTATGCTCTAGCCTGCAGTGGGGTACTCTATAGCGAGTACAACCCAATTAGGGTTTCCTATATGTATGCCAACTGCTGCTAGTGCAAACTCTCCTTTCTTCATTCTTACTTTCTACAGCTAGTTCTGACACACAGTTGAAGCCAACATAGCTGCAAAGGCTTAGGGGAAGGTTCCAGGCCCAAAAAAATCCTTCTACCCCTCAAATGAAGTTGGAAGCAGAGAGTGTAGGAAATAGGGATAATGATTACTTTGATGTACCCTATGATCATGTTAATGAGTCCATCGTTGGGTACCCAGAGTGGCAGCACCCATCACTCCTCGAGGTGCTCTACAAATGGCGACGCCTCCATGCAACGGTGGATATTCGAGCGTCCCACTCGTTTTGCAACCGTGGGACGTTCGAGAAAACTGTGGAGTCTTCGGAGATTACCCGGTTCACGACAACGATGGTGGACGGTAGCAAGCTACCTATCCACGTAGAGTCAACGGTAAAATCACATATAGGTGCATCAAGACGAAAGCCGACACTGCCGGCCACGAACACAAGAGATTAGATTTTATCTTGCGGAAGGATTTTCTTAAACAGTTCAACCTCGAGATAGAACTGGGTCAACGGGAAAACCCTCATCAACAACAATAGGAAGAGCGCGGAGCTATGAACTGGACGGATACAGGGAATATTCCTAAGGCAACACTAGCACATTTCGATAAATTGTTAAACGAGAGTAACAGGTATTAAAAGACGCTAGAAATGGAACCAGGGGAGGAGAAGAAGTATAGAAGGTTCTTGAGGAGTACAAGGACATTATGCTGGGCGATCTGCTTGCAGGAGTACCTCCAGCACGATCCCACGAATACAAGATCATGGAAGATCTAGGTGCAAAACCAGCATCCCATGCACCGTATTGCCTGAGCCCAGCCGAGCTAGAAGACATGACAAAATAGATAGAGTACTTGCTAGACCGGAAACTGATCCGACCCTCCACATTACCCTACGTTGCACCAATTTTCTTCACTCAACGACTAGGCACTGAACAATCAGACAGTTAAGAACAAATACCTCAAACCGCGCATTGACGACCTCATGAATCAACTGTGTGGAGTAACAATTTTTTCGAGTTTTGACCTACGGACGGGTTACTCGCAGATAAAAATGGCAGATAACTTGATCCACAAGACGGCGTTAAGTATCAAATACACCTATTGTGAATTTTCAGCTGGTATGGTGCTTGTCCCGAATGTCCTTGTGCACGGTTGTAGTTGTCGTTATCGTTCTCTACTCCCTTGTGCTTAAATCATTGTTTAATGGTGTGACCCATTTTCTTTCAATACTTGCAAAGCATCATTTTTTTGTTGTGTTGTATCTCCGTTTCCTATGTAAAAGGCGATTCTCCCTTTCTTATTGCCTCTTTCGTTGCACAAGTTGCTACTCGGTGAGAAGTGTTGCGCAGAGCAAAGCTTCGGAGATTGCGCCTTGAGCGCAGAGTGACTTGCACTGCCGTCACTCTGGACCCAAACCAACGAGGATGACAGTCCCAAGCATGTCGTTAGGGAAGTGTCTGCCCAGGCCCTCAGATATTAGCATAAAACACGCTGATTATGCTTATTTTGTAGCTGCAATTTTCGTTTTCCCTGAAATTTCAGTATCTTCTGTATTTTTGCACTGATTTTCAAGTTTAAAGTATAGGACTACCCTGACGGATTAGTGTTCAAGTGTATTAGTAACACTGAAGCATCTGTGTAGTCTATCGAGTCACACTGATTCGGACTTACCAAAATGTTCGGGGCATAGGAAATCGGGTGCGAAATCTCTGCCACACACTGTTTATCTTGTCAGACACGAGACTTGAACCCGGAACCTTACCGGTAATAGGGCAAAACCTTGACGCTGTGCTAACAGCACTAGCAGTGAAGTTCATAGTATTTCCTTTCCACTAATATTTCAGTTAGCCATGAAATTTTACCCTGACAAAATCAGCATAAACTAAACCCCCAACGCTGATTTGGTCACGACTTCGGGCAGGGCACGCTGATCCATCAGCATGCCCTGAAACCAATCTGAGGGTCTGTGTCTGCCGCTTTCTTGGATTGATATATCAAATTCCTGGGATGGTTAATGTATGCTCTTGCGATGTCAAATTCTAGGAACCATTCTGACGTTGTTGAGCTAGCTTAAGAGGCGGCTTAACGTCGCTGAGGTACTCCCATGACTGTTCTTCAGGTGCCCATTATTTTTGAAGGAATGGATGCCAAGCTGTCCCGCACAAGAGAGATTGCGGATCAAGACGGTGTATGCGAGCAGTGATTCATTGTATTGCTGTGCCTTCTCGTGAGGTGAGTCGCCGCTGAGGAATGGTAATGTACCACCGAAATACATCCAAACTAAGCGCTTTGTGACCTGCGAAGCAATGCGCAAACCGTTGGTCCAAGTCGGTCAATGGCCACGACAGTTTTCCCGCGATTGTTGACCTGCATGCTTTATTTGGGTTAACGCGGTAGTGGTATAGGTGTTGCTTCGCTAGTGGTAGTGCGGTAAGATTACACCTTATGGAATGCTAAAAACACCTTTCGGTCATTCCAACATACCTGGCCTCTCGATATCAGGGTGATTCACCCTTATGACCCTTACTATAAGGGCGGGTTTGACGATGCACCCTTTTTTACAAGACTGGTTTTCTTTTGGACCCTTACAAAAAAATGTGATCGATTGTACGACACTGATATTTCAGAGCTATGTGGTGTAGTAGCACTGATGAAATCGAGTTCGGATTAAGACAGGATACTAGGACTGGTTGCGTAAAACACATCTCTCGCTCTTGGGTCCTCCTTAAAATAACGACAACCCACACACTGCAACACCAACACCATACATAGTGTGGTCAGCCAAATTACATGACTTGATTTCTTTGCACCCTGCTTTTTAAGTGTCAAACATTGTATATGTTATATTTGTGTAGGCTGTAGTGGGTTAGCCTATAGGGGGTCAAAACTCTAGAGTTTCCTATTTGTACTCTCGCTCCTTTCTAGTCCAACAAAACCTTGTTCATTCTAACATGGTATTACGAGCCTAGGTTAGGCACCTAGGACCGCCTCCTACTACGGGCCCACCGTTCCGTTAGTCGCGCCCTCGTGCGCCTCTCTCTACTCGTGCGCCCTCGTGCGCCCTCGCGCCCTCGTGCGCCTCTTACTACCGCGCGCCCTCGTGCGCCCTCGCGCCCTCGTGCGCCTCTCCCTACCGCACGCGCGCGGCCCCCTAGCCACCCGCGCGCAGCTCGTGTTTTGTGCGCGCGGCCCGCTAGCCGCCCGTGCGCGGCCCGTCAACTCCCCGCGCGGCCAGCGCCGCTAACGCGCGGCCAGCCCGCCGCGGCCCCGCCGGCCCGCAGCTCCCGCCCGCGCGCAACCGCCTGTGCGCCGCTGCCGCTGCCGCCCGCGCGTCGCCCGCTGCCGCCCGTCCCCCCGTGGCCCGCTGCCGCTGCCGCTGCCGCGCCCGCCCGCTGCCGCTGCGCCGCTGCCGCTGCCGCTGCCGCTGCCGCCCGTGCGCCGTTGCCGCTGTCGCCCGTGCGCCGCTGCCGCCGGACCGTCGACCCCGCCCGCGCCCCTCCTAGCGGCTCCGCCGGCCCGTCGATCCCGCCCGCGTCCCGCCTAGACGCCCCTCCGAACCTGTCGACCCCGCCCGCACTCCGCATAGAGGCCCCGCCGACCCCGTTGACCCTGCCCACAGCTTCCCAGCGGCCCCGCTACTACTGTTACTACCGCTACCGCTACTGCTGCTGCCACTATGGCTACTCCTCCTGTACTCGCTTTCGATGCTGAGGGCCGCCCAGTGAAGTTCGACACCTGGCTCGATGACCTCCACCTCTTCCTACAGCTCACTGCCAAGGAGGACATTTCACTGTACGATCACGCCCTAGGCCATGCTACTGCCCCTCCTTCCACTGCTGACAGCACTCAGCGCTCACAGTGGCAGACTCGTGACGCCCACGCTCGCTTTGCCATTCGCAACTCCCTGCCGCTAGATGAGCGCGAGCACTTTGGCCAGCACAAAACTGCTAAGGACCTGTACACTGCTGTCGTCGCTCGTTACTCCTCACCTGCTTCTGCCGCACTAGGCCGCCTCTCTCTCCCCTACCTGTTCCCCGACCTGGCCTCCTTTCACACAGTTGCTGACCTCATCACCCACCTCAAGACTAGTGAGGCCCGCTTCCGCGCTGCTATGCCTGACGAGTTCCTTGCTAGCAACCCCCCCCCCGCTCTGGCTCACTCTCTACCACATCGTCACCCGCCTCCCTGACTCTCTGCGCGCAGTCAGGGATCACTTTCTAGCTCGCTGCCCCACTGAGCTCACCATTGCCCTCCTCGAGAAGGAACTACTTGCAGCTGAGGCGAGCATCGTCGCTGTAGGTGCCTCTCGTGGCGAGCCCCGCACCCCTTTCTTTGAGGGGTGTTCCCCTTCCCCCCTTCTCCCCTCTGTCGCCTCTGCTTCTGCTGTCGACCTCCTTGGTGCTGAGAAGGTCGGGACCGCGTCTGCTCCGAGCGGGCGCCGCAGGAACAAAGGGGGCAAGGGTGGAGGTGGCGGTGGGAGAGGCGGGGGTGGAGGCGGTGGGAGTGGAGGAGGGGCTGGAGAGGCTAGTGGCGGCAGTGGGGGTGGTGACGGCAGCGGCGGAGGCGGTGGCAGGGGCGGGGGCGGCAGCGGGGGCGGAGGTGGTCGTGGCAGCGGCAGGGGAGGAGGTGGTCGAGGAGGTGGCGGCGGCGGTGGTGGTCGTGGAGGCGCTGGCGGTGGTCTGAGCCAGCAGCACACTCCGTCGCTCCAGGAGGCCCGTGAGTGGTATTCCCAGCGCCCGGGGGCGCGTGGCCAAACCCTGCACGTACGTCATCCGCACTGGTGACCGCACTGGTCAGACATGTGGGAGGCCGCACCCCACGCAGCGCTGTTTCTCGCGCCTTGACGACGCTTGGCGCGCTCAGTTCCCTGACGGCGCTGAGCTGCCCCGCTGGGCTGATCTGGAGAGGAAGGGAGTTGATATCTGGGCTCTAGACTTTGATGCTATTCTCACTGCCATGTATGCGATGTTTACTAGTGGAGAGGGTGCTCAGTACTTGCGTGTTCCGCCCGACCCGGGCATTCTGACCAGTGAGGCTGCTGCTCTAGGTGCTAGTGAGACTGCCACTGCAGGTACTCGCGTGTCTGCCACCTCAGGTGATGGTGAGGCTGTCGCTCTAGGTGCTAGTGAGTCTGTCTCCCCTGGTACTGAGTCGACTGAGGCACTGCACACCTTCACCCTGGACTCAGGTGCTTCTCGCTGTTTCTTTCGTGACCGCACTGCCCTTGAGCCGCTTGCTCGGCCAGTTGCTGTCTCCCTCGCTGACCCCCCTGGTTGCTGTCTCATTGCGACCTCCTCCACTGTTCTTCCCTGTCCTGCGGTCCCGTCTGGCACACTGTCTGGTCTCCACCTCCCCTCGTTCTCTACGAACTTGGTGGCAGGTTGTGCGCTCCAAGACGCGGGTGTTCACCAGTTCACCCCTGCCTACGAGCGCGTGACACACTGCACGTGTGCTCGGACGGGCCGTCACCTGGCTACCTTCACTCGGCAGCCGGGGTCGGACCTGTACACACTGACCACTGAGTCCCCTCAGGTAGCTGCGTCCGCGTCCGCGTCTGCGTCAGGCCAGCTGTCGGCCCCCTGCTCGTGTCGCTCTCTGGCGCACGACACCGTCCTCTGGCACCACCGACTTGGCCACCCGTCTGTGCAGCGCCTTCGTGCCATGCACAAACGGCACCTTGTCTCTGGTCTTCCCAGGGTTCTCCCTCCCCTCCCACCCTCGCCTGCTCCTCCCTGTCTTCCCTGTGTCGAGGGGCGGCAGCGCGCCGCTCCTCACTCCTCCTCCTTTCCCCCGACGACTGCTCCCTTGCAGACGCTCCACATGGACGTGTGGGGCCCAGCCCGCGTCCGTGGTCAGGGTCAGGAGAGGTACTTCCTGATAGTTGTTGACGACTACTCGCGCTACACCATGGTCTTCCCCTTGCGCACCAAGGGTGAGGTCCCTGGTGTTTTGATCCCTTGGATCAGCAGAGCTCGTCTCCAGCTAGGCAAGCGTTTTCGCTCGGACTTTCCTGTCCTGCGCTTGCACTCTGACAGAGGTGGTGAGTTCTCCTCCGACCTCTTGGCAGCCTACTGTGCCGAGCACGGCATTGAGCAGTCGTTCACGCTTCCGGCCTCTCCACAGCAGAATGGGGTTGCTGAGCACCGCATTGGCTTGGTCATGGAGGTCGCTCGTACCTCCCTGATCCATGCGGCTGCTCCCCACTTTCTGTGGCCGTTTGCGGTCCGATACGCTGCGCATCAGCTCAACCTCTGGCCCCGTGTCTCCCTGCCCGAGACTTCCCCGACACTGCGTTGGACGGGAGAGGTTGGCGATGCGTCGCGTTTTCGGGTCTGGGGATCCCGAGCTTTTGTTCGCGACACGTCCGCGGACAAGCTCTCCCGTCGCGCTGTTCCCTGTGTCTTCCTTGGCTTTGTCCCGGACGCGCCTGGTTGGCAGTTTTACCACGTCACCTCGCGCCGGGTTCTGCCTTCTCAGGACGTCACTTTTGACGAGTCCGTCCCCTACTACCGCCTCTTCCCCTACCACACTGCCCCGCTCCCCCCTCCGCCTCTCTTCCTCGCGCCAGGTGCTGCTGTGGTAGACCCCCTCCCCCCTCAGGGTGCCGCTCCCTCAGGTGTGTCCCAGGTAGACCCGGTTGAGCCTGTCGAGGTAGCTGTCGAGTCTCGTCCTGCTAGGGGTGCTGAGCCTGCGCGTGAGGAGCCTGGCGGTGCTGAGTCTGGGGGTGCGGAGCCTGGGGGTGCTGAGCCTGGGGGTGCTGAGCCTTGGGGTGCGGAGCCTGGGGGTGCTGAGCCTGGAGGTGCGGAGCCTGGAGGTGCTGAGTCTGGGGGTGCTGAGTCTGGGGGTGCTGAGTCTGGGGGTGCTGAGCCTGAGAGTGCTACACCTGGAGGAGCCCTCTCCTCACAGCAGCTGCAGGAGAGGTACCTACAGTACTGCAGCCTCCGGAGAGGTGCTGCTGGGGCTAGTACCAGTACTTCCCCTCCTACCCGGGAGCTCCCCTCCCTTCAGCAGATCCGAGAGTGGTACACGCGGCGCTGCAGTCTTCGGAGTGGCGCTCCTGGTGCTGCGGACCCTGGAGTTGGAGCTACTGCTGGTGCTGAGGACCCGGGCGGTGGAGCTGCTGCTGGTGCTGAGGACCCGAGCGGTGGAGCTACTGCTGGTGCTGAGGACCCGGGCGGTGGAGCTGCTGCTGGTGCTGAGGACCCGGGCGGTGGAGCTGCTGCTGGTGCTGAGGACCCGAGCGGTGGAGCTGCTGCTGGTGCTGAGGACCCGGGTGTTGGAGCTGCTGCTGGTGCTGAGGACCTGGGCGGTGGAGCTACTGCTGGTGCTGAGGACCCTGGCGCTGGTGTCTCTGCTGGTTCTGGAGACGCTGCGCGGCCACGACCGTACTTCGTACCGCTCCTTCAGCAGGTTCTTGGTCAGGCTCCTCCTCCTTGTCCTCCTCCCTCCGTAGAGTGTCCTCCGCCTGTCCAGTCGCAGTCACAGTTACCGCCTTCCTCGCCTCTCCCTGGTCCCTCTCCTTACACTGGTCCCACAGGAGGTCTTACAGAGCGTCGTGAGCCTGAGTCTCGTCCTGCGTCGCCTGTTCGCACTGCTCGCACTGGTCGTCGTGTCCCACGTGAGCGTCCTCCTCCTATCCCTGGCACTCACTACATGACTCTGCGTCCCTCCACTGCTCCTCAGCGTGTCCCTCTACCGTCTCCTCCTGCGTCCTCTCTGCCTACTCTTCCTGACCCGGAGTCTGACTCCCGTCGTGCTGCCAGTCCCACTGTCACGCGTCTCCTCGCCACTATTGTCACTGACCCTACCTTTGAGTCCTCTGCTGCGTCTGCTCTGGTCGCTGAGTTGGTTGACTTTGCTGCCCGCTGTCGTCTAGACTACGCCGCTAGCCTTGTTGCTGAGTCTGTGTCTGTCTGTCCTCCGTCCGTCGGGGGTGAGTGTGCTCTTGGCACGGACGTCCTTGAGGACAGACATGAGGAGTTCCAGTGCTTTGCTGCTGCTTTGCCCCATCTCGTGTCCATGCTAGTTGCCTTTGAGGGAGACCCGGATGCACCAGACATCCCGACCCCGCGCTCTTACGCTGAGGCGATCGCGAGTCCCTACTCCTCTCAGTGGCAGACAGCCATGGACGCAGAGATGGCTTCCTGGAAGTCCACAGGCACTTACGTCGACGAGGTTCCCCCACCTGGGGCGAACATCGTCAGTGGCATGTGGATTTTCAGGGTGAAGCGGCCGCCGGGTTCTCCTCCTGTCTTCAAGGCGCGCTACGTTGCTCGAGGCTTCAGTCAGCGAGAGGGAGTAGACTTCTTCCAGACCTTCTCCCCCACCTCGAAGATGACTACTCTTCGGGTGCTGCTGCACATAGCCGCTCAGCGCGACTACGAGCTTCACTCACTTGACTTCAGCACTGCTTTCTTACAGGGCAGCCTGCACGAGGAGATCTGGCTGCGCCGCCCTCCTGGCTTCACTGGGTCGTTTCCTCCTGGTACCCAGTGGAGGCTCCAGCGGCCGGTCTACGGTCTCCGCCAGGCGCCACGTGAGTGGCACGACACACTGAGGACGACACTTGCGGCTCTTGGGTTCGCTCCCTCTACTGCTGACCCGTCGCTGTTTCTACGCACCGACACCTCGCTGCCGCCGTTCTACATCCTCGTGTGCGTCGACGACTTGGTCTTTGCCACTGCTGACACTGCGGCACTCGCCCCGAGAAGTCGGAGCTGCAGAAGAGACACACGTGCACAGACCTGGGTGAACTGACAAGCTATCTTGGCTTGCAGATCACCCAGGACAGAGCACGGCGCACCATCACCTTGACTCAGTTACACATGGTGCAGCAGGTCCTTCAGCGCTTCCGCTTCACGTACTCCTCGCCTCAGTCCACTCCTCTGCCTACCGGTCACTCGCTCTCAGCTCTGCCTTCGGATGAGTCTGTAGAGTCGAGTGGCCCGTATCCAGAGCTTGTGGGCTGCCTCATGTACCTGATGACCTGCACTCGACCTGACCTTGCATACCCTCTTAGCATCCTTGCACGCTATGTTGCTCCTTGTCGAACATTGTATATGTTGTGTTTGGTTAGGCTACAGTGGGTTAGCCTGTATGGGGTACACAATTCTAGGGTTTGCTATTTGTACTGATTTTTCCGTTAGTTCAACCATTCCAGTCCGTTCATTCTGACATGGTATCAGAGCAGGTCCTTCGCTAGGACCGTTTTTTTAGGGCCCACCGTTACCTACCTACCTACCTACCTACCTACCTACCTACCTACCGTGCGCCCTCGTGCGCCATCGCGCCCTCGTGCGCCTCTTACTACCGCGCGCCCTCGTGCGCCCTCGCGCCCTCGTGCGCCTCTTACTACCGCGCGCCCTCGTGCGCCCTCGCGCCCTCGTGCGCCAATCCCTACCGCGCGCCCTCGTGCGCTCTTGCGCCCTCGTGCGCCTCTCCCTACCGCGCACGCACGGCCTGCTAGCCACCCGCGCGCGGCCCGCTTTCTTTTTAGCGCGCGCGACCCGCTAGCCGCCCGCGCGCGGCCCGTTTCCTCGCGTGCACGACCCGCTAGCCGCCCGTGCGCGCCCCGCCCGTCTGTCGCGACGCCCTGGGGAGCCCGCGAGCGCCCCGCCCGGTCGTCGCGGCGCCCTTGGGAGCCCGCGCGCGCCCCGCCTCGCTGTCGCGGCGCCCTCGGGGGTCGCGCGTGCGTCCCTCCCGCCTGTCCGTCGCGGCGCCTTGGGCAGCAGCGCGCGCCCCCCCCCTCCACCCGCCCACCCGACCGTTCTGGCGCCTTGGGGGTCGCGCGCCGTCCCCCCTCGCCATCCCCCGCACTCCTGCCCCCTATCTCACCCGTGTTAGGGTTTGGGGCGCTGCTGCAGCTGCCGCCGCTGCGATTGCAGCAACTGCCGCCGCCGACCCTGCATCAGCTGCCGCCGCCGACTCTGCAGCAGCTGCCGCCGCTGACCCTGCAGCAGCTGCCGCCGCTGAGACTGCGGCAACTGCCGCCGCCGAGCCTGCAGCTGCTGCCGCCGCTGACCCTGCATCAGCTGCCGCCGCCGACTCTGCAGCCGCTGCCGCCACCGTACCTGCAGCAGCTGCCGCCGCTGGGACGGCAACTGCTGCCGCCACTAGCCCTGCAGCAGCGGCCACCGCCGAGCCTGCCGCAGTTGGCGCTGCCGTCACTGCTGCCCCGGTCCCTGCAGCAGCCGCCCCTGGCATCTCGAGCAGCTGCCGCGGAGCTCCCTACTGCGGCCTGGCCTCGCTCTGCAGTTGCAGCGGCCCCGCTGTCACCTCCGCCTTGCGCCTGCCCCGCCGACCACTGGTGAGCATTCCCCTGCCAGCACTGCTACCGCTGCTACTGCTGCTACTCCCACTGTCACTGCTCCTGCTGTTACTGCCGCTGCTGCTACTGTTCCTGACGTGACAAGATGCAGCTCCAGGACCGTGCGCGTGAGTCCCTCACGCTCCAGCAGGCTCGTGAGTGGTACGCTAGTTTAGGCTGTCGGGGTGGCCGTCGTGGTAGTCGCTCTGGAGTGCGTCGTTCGGGAGCATCTGGTAGTGGACAGGTGCAGCAGCAGTGTCCTCTTACGCTCCAGCGGGCCCGTGAGTGGTACGCTAGTTTGGGCTGTCGGGGTGGCCGTAGTGGTAGTCGCTCTGGCGTGCGTTGTTCGGGAGCATCTGGTAGTGGACAGGTGCAGCAGCAGTGTCCTCTTACGCTCCAGCGAGCTCGTGAGTGGTACGCTAGTTTGGGCTCTCGGGGTGGTGGTCGTGGTAGTCACTCTGGAGTGCGTCGTTCGGGAGCTTCTGGTCGCGGACCGGTGCAGCTGCCGTGTAGTGTGAGTGAGGCTGCCGCTCTAGGTGCTAGTGAGACCGCCACTACAGATGATCGCGTGTCTGCCACCTCAGGTGATGGTGAGGCTGCCGCCCTAGGTGCCAGTGAGTCTGTCCCCCCTGGTACTGAGTCGACTGAGGCACTGCACACCTTCACCCTGGACTCAGGTGCTTCTCGCTGTTTCTTTCGTGACCGCACTGCCCTTGAGCCACTTGCTCGGCCAGTTGCTGTCTCCCTCGCTGACCCCTCTGGGGGTCCGGTCATTGCGACCTCCTCCACTGTTCTTCCCTGTCCTGCGGTCCCGTCGGGCACACTGTCTGGTCTCCACCTCCCCTCGTTCTCTACGAACTTGGTGGCGGGTTGTGCGCTCCAGGACGCGGGTGTTCACCAGTTCACCCCTGCCTACGAGCGCGTGACGCACTGCACGTGTGCTCGGACGGGCCGTCACCTGGCTACCTTCACTCGGCAGCCGGGGTCGGACCTGTACACATTGACCACTGAGTCCCCTCAGGTAGCTGCGTCTGCGTCTGCGTCTGCGTCAGGTCAGCTGTCTGCCCCCTGCTCGTGTCGCTCTCTGGCGCACGACACTGTCCTCTGGCACCACCGACTTGGCCACCCGTCTGTGCAGCGCCTTCGCGCCATGCACAAACTGCAGCTTGTCTCTGGTCTTCCCTTGGTTCTCCCTCCCCTCCCACCCTCGCCTGCTCCTCCCTGTCTTCCCTGTGTCGAGGGGCGGCAGCGCGCCGCTCCTCACTCCTCCTCCTTTCCCCCGACGACTGCTCCCTTGCAGACGCTCCACATGGACGTGTGGGGCCCAGCCCGCGTCCGTGGTCAGGGTCAGGAGAGGTACTTCCTGATTGTTGTTGACGACTACTCGCGCTACACCACGGTCTTCCCCTTGCGCACCAAGGGTGAGGTCCCTGATGTTTTGATCCCTTGGATCAGCAGAGCTCGTCTCCAGCTAGGCAAGCGTTTTCGCTCGGACTTTCCTGTCCTACGCTTGCACTCTGACAGAGGTGGTGAGTTCTCCTCCGACCTCTTGGCAGCCTACTGTGCTGAGCACGGCATTGCGCAGTCGTTCACGCTTCCGGCCTCTCCACAGCAGAATGGGGTTGCTGAGCGCCGCATTGGCTTGGTCATGGAGGTCGCTCGTACCTCCTTGGTTCATGCGGCTGCCCCCCACTTTCTGTGGCCGTTTGCAGTCCGATACGCTGCGCATCAGCTCAACCTCTGGCCCCGTGTCTCCTTGCCGGAGACTTCCCCGACTCTGCGGTGGACGGGAGAGGTTGGCGATGCGTCGCGTTTTCGGGTCTGGGGATCCCGAGCTTTTGTTCGCGACACGTCCGCGGACAAGCTCTCCCGTCGCGCTGTCCCCTGTGTCTTCCTTGGCTTTGTCCCGGACGCGCCTGGCTGGCAGTTTTACCACGTCACCTCGCGCCGGGTTCTGCCTTCTCAGGACGTCACTTTTGACGAGTCCGTCCCCTTCTACCGCCTCTTCCCCTACCGCACTGCCCCGCTCCCCCCCCCCGCCTCTCTTCCTCGCACCAGGTGCTGCTGTGGTAGACCCCCTCCCCCCTCAGGGTGCCGCTCCCTCAGGTGTGTCCCAGGTAGACCCGGTTGACCCTGTCGAGGTAGCTGTTGACTCCCGTCCTGCTAGAGGTCCTGAGCCTGAGCGTGAGGAGCCTGACGGTACTGAGTCTGGAGGTGCGGAGCCTGGGGGTGCTGAGCCTGTGGGTGCGGAGCCTGGGGGTGCTGAGCCTGGGGGTGCTGAGCTTGGGGGTGCTGAGCCTGGGGGTGCTGAGCCTGGGAGTGCTGAGTCTGGGGGTGCTGAGACTGGGGGTGCTGAGTCTGGGGGTGCTGAGCCTGCGCGTGCTACACCTGGAGGAGCTCTCTCCTCCCAGCAGCTGCAGGAGAGGTACCTACAGTACTGCCGCCTCCGGAGAGGTCCTGCTGGAGCTGGTAGCGGTGCTTCCCCTCCTGCCCGGGAGCTCCCCCCCCTCCAGCAGATCCGAGAGTGGTACACGAGGCGCTGCAGTCTTCGGAGTGGTGCTCCTGGTGCTGCGGACCCGGACGTTGGAGCTGCTGCTGGTGCTGAGGACCCGAGCGGTGGCGCTGCTGCTGGTGCTGAGGACCCGGGCGGTGGAGCTGCTACTGGTGCTGAGGACCCGGGCGGTGGAGCTGCTGCTGGTGCTGAGGACCCGGGCGGTGGAGCTGCTGCTGGTGCTGAGGACCCGGGCGGTGGAGCTGCTGCTGGTGCTGAGGACCCGGGCGGTGGAGCTGCTGCTGGTGCTGAGGACCCGGCCGGTGGAGCTGCTGCTGGTGCTGTGGACCCGGACGGTGGAGCTGCTACTGGTACTGAGGACCCGGGCGGTGGAGCTGCTGCTGGTGCTGAGGACTCGGGCGGTGGAGCTGCTGCTGGTGCTGAGTACCCTGGCGCTGCTGTCTCTGCTGGTTCTCGAGACGCTGCGCGGCCGCGACCGTACTTTGTACCGCTCCTTCAGCAGGTTCTTGGTCAGGCTCCTCCTCCTTGTCCTCCTCCCTCCGTAGAGTGTCCTCCGCCTGTCCAGTTGCAGTCACAGTTACCGCCTGCCTCGCCTCTTCCTGGTCCCTCTCCTTACACTGGTCCCACAGGAGGCCTTACAGAGCGTCGTCAGCCTGAGTCTCGTCCAGCGTCGCCTGTTCGTACTGCTCGTACTGGTCGTCGTGTCCCACGTGAGCGTCCTCCTCTTGTCCCTGGCACTCACTACATGACTCTGCGTCCCTCCACTGCTCCTCAGCGTGTCCCTCTGCCGTCTCCTCCTGCGTCCTCTCTACCTACTCTTCCTGACCCGGAGTCTGACTCCCGTCGTGCTGCCAGTCCCACTGTCACGCGTCTCCTCGCCACCGTTGTCACTGACCCTACCTTTGAGTCCGCCGCTGCGTCTGCTCTGGTCGCTGAGTTGGTTGACTTTGCTGCTCGGTGTCGCCTAGACTACGCTGCTAGCCTTGTTGCTGAGTTTGAGTCTGCGTCTGTCTTTCCTCCGTGCGTCGGGGGTGAGTGTGCTCTTGGCACGGACGTCCTTGAGGACAGACAGGAGGAGTTCCAGTGCTTTGCTGCTGCTTTGCCCCATCTCGTGTCCATGCTAGTTGCCCCTAAGGGAGACCCGAATGCACCAGACATCCCGACCCCGCGCTCTTACGCTGAGGCGATGGCGGGTCCCTACTCCTCTCAGTGGCAGACAGCCATGGATGCAGAGATGGCTTCCTGGAAGTCCACACGCACCTACGTCGACGAGGTTCCCCCACCTGGGGCGAACATCGTCAGTGGCATGTGGATTTTCAGGGTGAAGCGGCCACCGGGTTCTCCTCCTGTCTTCAAGGCGCGCTACGTTGCTCGAGGCTTCAGTCAGCGAGAGGGAGTAGACTTCTTTCAGACCTTCTCACCTTCTCCCCCACCCCGAAGATGACGACTCTTCGGGTGCTGCTGCACATAGCCGCTCAGCGCGACTACGAGCTTCACTCACTTGACTTCAACACTGCTTTCTTGCAGGGCAGCCTACACGAGGAGATCTGGCTGCGCCGTCCTCCTGGCTTCACTGAGTCGTTTCCTCCTGGTACCCAGTGGAGGCTTCAGCGGCCAGTCTACGGTCTCCGGCAGGCTCCACGTGAGTGGCACGACACACTGAGGACTACACTTGCGGCTCTTGGGTTCGCGCCTTCTACTGCTGACCCGTCGCTGTTTCTGCGCACTGACACTTCGCTGCCGCCGTTCTACATCCTAGTGTACGTCGACGACCTGGTCTTTGCCACTGCACACACTGCAGGACTCGCCTACGTGAAGTTGGAGCTGCAGAGGAGACACACGTGCACAGACCTGGGTGAGCTGACAAGCTATCTTGGCTTGCGGATCACCCGGGACAGAGCACGGCGCACCATCACCCTGACTCAGTCACACATGGTGCAGCAGGTTCTCCAGCGCTTCCGCTTCACGTACTCCTCGCCTCAGTCCACTCCTCTGCCTACCGGTCACTCGCTCTCAGCTCTGCCTTCGGATGAGTCCGTAGAGCCGAGTGGCCCGTATCCAGAGCTTGTGGGCTGCCTCATGTACTTGATGACCTGCACTCGACCTGACCTTGCATACCCTCTTAGCATCCTTGCACGCTATGTCGCTCCTGGCCGTCACAGGAAGGAGCACATGGATGCTGCTAAGAGGGTGTTGCGCTATTTGTGCAGTACGTCGGGCATGGGGCTAGTGCTTGGAGGGCGAGACCGAGTTGTGCTCACTGGACACTCAGACGCTTCTTGGGCGGACGACCAGGCTACTCAGCGGTCGTCTCAGGGTTACACTTTCAGCCTTGGCTCTGGCTCTGTCTCTTGGCGCTCTACGCGTTCTTCTTCTGTTCTCAGCTCCAGTTGTGAGGCTGAGATCTACGCCACAGCCATGGCGGCCCAGGAGCTACGCTGGCTGACCTACCTGCTGACCGACCTGGGAGAGCGACCTCGTTCTCCTCCAGTGCTGTACGTCGACAACAAGGCTGCCATTGCCTTGTGTGAGGAGCACAGACTGGAGCACAGAACGAAGCACATCGCCCTGCGGTACTTCCTTGCTCGAGAGCTGCAGAAGCGCGGCCAGCTTCGTCTTCGTCACGTGGCCACTGAGGCCAACACTGCTGATGTGTTCACCAAGGCGCTTCATGTCAGAATGAACAGGCAGGAATGATGGACTAGCAAGGATTGTGAGTACAAAATATGAAACCCTAATGTTGTGACCCCCCTATAGGCTAACCCACTACAGCCTACACAAATACAACATGTATAATGTTTGACACACCCCCATAGGCAAAGTGGGGGAGACCTAGGGGTCACAAGACCAGTCAAGGCAAAGCAAGGCAACAACAAGCTCAGGGTGGATCTCAAGGATTCCGAGCACAAGCCAGTGGTCACAAGACCAGTTCACATGCAAGTTTATAACAGAGCAAGAGATACAGTGATCACAACCTAGCAAGAGTAAACATGCAGGTATAGATATATATAGTGATCACAGTACAAGCAAAGTCAAGAGGTAAGCAAGTGAGGTCCAGTAGGCACAAGGCCTAGTAGAGTGCAGAAGCGCTGATGGTCACGAGGCTGAAGCGCCTTGGTGAACACATCAGCAGTGTTGGCCTCAGTGGCCACGTAGCGAATACAAAGCTGACCGCGCTGCTGCAGCTCTCGAGCAAGGAAGTACCGCAGGGCGATGTGCTTCGTTCTGTGCTCCAGTCTGTGCTCCTCACACAAGGCAATGGCAGCCTTGTTGTCGACGTACAGTACTGGAGGAGAACGAGGCCGCTCTCCGAGGTCGGTCAGCAGGTAGGTCAGCCAGCGTAGCTCCTGGGCAGCCATGGCTGTAGCGTAGATCTCAGCCTCGCAACTGGAGCCGAGAACAGAAGAAGAGCGTGTAGAGCGCCAAGAAACCGAGCCAGAGCCAAGGCTAAAGGTGTAACCCTGAGACGACCGCTGAGTGGCCTGGTCGTCTGCCCAAGAAGCGTCTGAGTGCCCTGTGAGAACAACTCGGTCTCGCCCTCCAAGCACAAGCCCCATGCCCGACGTACTGCACAAGTAGCGCAACACCCTCTTAGCGGCATCCATGTGCTCCTTCCTGTGACGGCCAGGAGCGACATAGCGTGCTAGGATGCTAAGAGGGTATGCAAGGTCAGGTCGAGTGCAGGTCATCAGGTACATGAGGCAGCCCACAAGCTCTGGATACGGGCCACTCGGCTCTACGGACTCATCCGAAGGCAGAGCTGAGAGCGAGTGACCGGTAGGCAGAGGAGTGGACTGAGGCGAGGAGTACGTGAAGCGGAAGCGCTGGAGAACCTGCTGCACCATGTGTGACTGAGTCAGGGTGATGGTGCGTCGTGCTCTGTCCCGGGTGATCCGCAAGCCAAGATAGCTTGTCAGCTCACCCAGGTCTGTGCACGTGTGTCTCCTCTGTAGCTCCGACTTCACGTAGGCGAGTCCTGCAGTGTCAGCAGTGGCAAAGACCAAGTCGTCGACGTACACGAGGATGTAGAACGACGGCAGCGAAGTGTCGGTGCGCAGGAACAGCGACGGGTCAGCTGTAGAAGGCGCGAACCCAAGAGCCGCAAGTGTAGTCCTCAGTGTGTCGTGCCACTCACGCGGAGCCTGGCGGAGACCGTAGACCGGCTGCTGAAGCCTCCACTGGGTACCAGGAGGAAACGACCCAGTGAAGCCAGGTGGGCGGCGCAGCCAGATCTCCTCGTGCACGCTGCCCTGCAAGAAAGCAGTGCTGAAGTCAAGTGAGTGAAGCTCGTAGTCGCGGTGAGCGGCTATGTGCAGCAGCACCCGAAGAGTAGTCATCTTCGGGGTGGGGGAGAAGGTCTGGAAGAAGTCAACTCCCTCTCGCTGACTGAAGCCTCTAGCCACGTAACGCGCCTTGAAGACAGGCGGAGAACCCGGCGGCCGCTTCACCCTGAAAATCCACATGCCACTGACGATGTTCGCCCCAGGAGGGGGAACCTCGTCGACGTAGGTGCGTGTGGACTTCCAGGAAGCCATCTCGGCGTCCATGGCTGTCTGCCACTGAGAGGAGTAGGGACCCGCCATCGCCTCAGCATAAGTGCGCGGGGTCGGGATGTCTGGTGCATCCGGGTCTCCCTCAGGGGCAACTAGCAAGGACACGAGACGGGGCAAAGCAGCAGCAAGACACTGGAACGTCAGGCAAAGAGGACGCAGGAGGAGACGGTAGAGGGACACGCTGAGGAGCAGTAGAGGGACGCAGAGTCATGTAGTGAGTGCCTGGGACAGGAGGAGGACGCTCACGACGGACACGACTACCAGTGCGAGCAGGACGAACAGGCGACGCAGGACGAGACTCAGGCTGACGACGCTCTGTAAGACCTCCTGTGGGACCAGTGTAAGGAGAGGGAGCAGGGAGAGGCGAGGTAGGCGGTAACTGTGACTGCGGCTGGACAGGCGGAGGACACTCTACGGAGGGAGGAGGACAAGGAGGAGGAGCCTGCCCAAGAACCTGCTGAAGGAGCGGTACGAAGTACAGTCGCGGCCGCGCAGCGTCTCCAGAAGCAGAGGAGACTCCAGCGGCCGGGTCCTCAGTACCAGTAGGAGCTCCAGCGTCCGGGTCCACAGCACCAGCAGCAGCTCCACCGGCCGGGTCCTCAGCACCAGTAGTAGCTCCAACGCCCGAGTCCTCAGCAGCAGCAGCAGCGCCACCGCTCGGGTCCTCAGCTCCAGCAGCAGCTCCACCGTCCGGGTCCTCAGCACCAGCAGCAGCTCCACCAGGCGGGTCCGCAGCACCAGCAGCAGCTCCAACGTCCGGGTCCTCAGCACCAGCAGCAGCGCCACCCCCAGGGTCCGCAGCACCAGGAGCACCACTCCGAAGACTGCAGCGCCGCGTGTACCACTCGCGGATCTGCTGAATGGGGGGGAGCTCCTGGGTAGGAGGGGAAGTACCGGGACGAGCTCCAGCAGCACCTCTCCGGAGGCGGCAGTACTCGAGGTACCTCTCCTGCAGCTGCTGGGAGGAGAGGGCTCCTCCAGGTGTAGCACGCTCAGGCTCAGCACCCCCAGACTCAGCACCCCCAGACTCAGCACCCCCAGGCTCAGCACCTCCAGGCTCCGCACCTCCAGGCTCCGCACCTCCTGGCTCAGCACCCCCAGGCTCCGCACCCCCAGACTCAGCACTCCCAGGCTCAGCACCCCCAGACGCAGCACCCCCAGGCTCAGCACCCCCAGACGCAGCACCCCCAGGCTCAGCACCCCTAGCAGGACGAGAGTCAACAGCTACCTCGACAGGCTCACCCGGGTCTACCTGGGACACACCTGAGGGAGCGGCACCCTGAGGGGGGAGGGGGTCTGGTACCTCAGCACCTGGAGCGAGGAAGAGAGGCGGGGGGGGGAGCGGGGCAGTGCGGTAGGGGAAGAGGCGGTAGTAGGGGACGGACTCGTCAAAAGTGACGTCCTGAGAGGCCAGGACACGACGCGAGGTGGGGTGGTAGAACTGCCAGCCAGGGGCGTCCGGGACAAAGCCAAGGAAAACGCAGGGGACAGCGCGACGGAAGAGCTTGTCCGCGGACGTGTCGCGGACAAAAGCTCGGGATCCCCAGACCCGAAAACGCGACGCATCGCCAGCCTCTCCCGTCCAACGCAATGTCGGAGAAGTCTCGGGCAAGGAGACACGGGGCCAGAGGTTGAGCTGATGCGCAGCGTATCGGACTGCAAACGGCCACAGAAAATGGGGGGCAGCCGCATGGCTCAAGGAGGTACGAGCGACCTCCATGACTAAGCCAATACGGCGCTCAGCAACCCCATTCTGCTGTGGAGAGGCCGGAAGCGTGTACGACTGCTCAATGCCCTCCTGCTGACAGAAGGCCTCCAATAGGCCAGAGGAAAACTCCCCACCTCTGTCAGAGTGCAGACGCAGGACAGGGAAGTCGGAGCGGAAACGCTCACTGAGCTGGAGACGAGATCTGCGGATCCAAGGGATCAAGACATCAGGGACGTCACCCTTGGCGCGCAAGGGGAAGACCGTGGTGTAGCGCGAGAAGTCGTCAACAACAATCAGGAAGTACCTCTCCTGACCCTGACCACGGACGCGGGCTGGGCCCCACACGTCCATGTGGAGCGTCTGCAAGGGAGCAGTCGTCGGGGGAAAGGAGGAGGAGTGAGGAGCGGCGCGCTGCCGTCCCTCGACACAGGGAATACAGGGAGGAGCAGGCGAGTCGGGAAGGGGAGGGAGCACCCTGGGAAGACCAGCAACAAGGTCCCGTTTGTGCATGGCCCGAAGGCGCTGCACAGACGGGTGACCAAGGCGGTGGTGCCAAAGGACAGTCTCATGCGCTAGAGAGCGACACGAGCAGGGGGCGGACAGCTGACCTGACGCAGACGCAGACGTAGACGCAGACGCAGCTACCTGAGGGGACTCAGTGGTCAGTGTGTACAGGTCCGACCCCGGCTCTCGAGTGAAAGTAGCCAGGTGGCGACCCGTCCGAGCACACGTGCAGTGTGTCACGCGCTCGTAGGCAGGGGTGAACTGGTGAACACCCGAGTCCTGGAGCGCACAACCCGCCACCAAGTTCGTAGAGAACGAGGGGAGGTAGAGACCTGACAGCGTGCCGGACGGGACCGCAGGACAAGGAAGGACAGTGGAGGAGGTCGCAATGACCGGACCCCTAGAGGGGTCAGCAAGGGAGACAGCAACTGGCCGAGCGAGTGGCTCAAGGACAGTGCGGTCACGAAAGAAAGAGCGAGAAGCACCTGAGTCCAGGGTGAAGGTGTGCAGTGCTGCAGTCGACTCAGTACCAGGGGGCACAGACGCACTAGCACCTAGGGCAGCAGCCTCACCATCACCTGGGGTAGCAGACACGCGAGCACCTGGAGCAGCAGACGCACTAGCACCTAGAGCAGTAGGCTCACCAGCACCTGGAGTAGCAGACACGCGAGTACCGGGAGTGGTAGCCTCACCTGCACCGAGGGCAACAGACGTACTGGCACCGAGAGCGGCTGCCTCACTCACAGAGCGACTACCACTACGGTCACCCCGACTGCTCAAACTGGCGTACCACTCACGAGCCTGCTGGAGCAGAAGAGGGCACGGCTGCTGCACCTGTCCACTACCTGAGGCTCCCGAACGACGGACGCCAGAGCGACTACCACTACGGCCACCCCGACTGCTCAAACCGGCGTACCACTCACGAGCCTGCTGGACCAGAAGAGGGCACGGCTGCTGCACCTGTCCACTACCAGGGGCTCCCGAACGACGCACGCCAGAGCGACTACCACGCCGGCCACCCCGACTGCCCAAACCGGCGTACCACTCACGAGCCTGCTGGAGCGGCAGCAACAGCAGGAGCAGTAAAGGCAGTAGCAGCAGCAGTAACGGTAGCAGTGCTAGCAGGGCAAAGCTCACCAGTGGTTGGTGCGGCGGGCGCAAGACAGTGGCGACAGCGTGGCCGCTGCAACAGCGGGGCGGGGCCAGGTCGTAGCAGGGAGCTCCGCGGCAGCTGCTGCAGGGTCGGCGGCGGCCGCTGCTGTAGGCTCGGCGGCGGCAGCTGCTGCAGGTCGAGCGGCGGCTGCTGCTGCAGGGTCGGCGGCGGCCGCTGCTGTAGGCTCGGCGGCGGCTGCTGCTGCAGGGTCGGCGGCGGCAGGTGCTGCAGGCGCGGCGGCGGCAGCTGCTGCAGGTCGAGCGGCGGCTGCTGCTGCAAGCTCGGCGGCGGCAGCTGCTGCAGGTCGAGCGGCGGCTGCTGCTGCAGGCTCGGCGGCGGCAGCTGCTGCAGGCTCGGCGGCGGCAGCTGCTGCAGGTCGGCGGCGGCAGCTGCTGCAGGGTCGGCGGCGGCCGCTGCTGTAGGCTCGGCGGCGGCAGCTGCTGCAGGTCGAGCGGCGGCTGCTGCTGCAGGGTCGGCGGCGGCCGCTGCTGTAGGCTCGGCGGCGGCAGCTGCTGCAGGTCGAGCGGCGGCTGCTGCTGCAAGCTCGGCGGCGGCAGCTGCTGCAGGTCGAGCGGCGGCTGCTGCTGCAGGCTCGGCGGCGGCAGCTGCTGCAGGCTCGGCGGCGGCCGCTGCTGTAGGCTCGGCGGCGGCTGCTGCTGCAGGGTCGGCGGCGGCCGCTGCTGTAGGCTCGGCGGCGGCTGCTGCTGGTCGCGTGACAAACCCTAAGCCACGCACGGGCGGCTAGCGGGTCACGCGTACGAAGAATCGGCCGCGCGCGGGCGGCTAGCGAGGCGCGCGCGCGAAAAATCGGCCGCGCACGGGCGGCTAGCGAGTCGCGCGCGTTAAAAACGAGCCGCGCGCGGGTGGCTAGCGGGCTGCGTGCGCGCGGTAGGTAGAGGCGCACGAGGGCGCGCGGTAGGTAGAGGCGCACGAGGGCGCTAAGGCGCACGAGGGCGTGCGGTAGGTAGAGGCGCACGAGGGCGCGAAGGCGCACGAGGGCGCTCGGTAGTGAGAGGCGCACGAGGGCGCACGAGGGCGCACGAGGGCGCACGAGGGCGCACGAGGGCGCACGAGGGCGCACGAGGGCGCACGATAGGTAGGTAGGTAGGTAGGTAGCGGTGGGCCCTAGGAGCGGTCCTAGCAAAGGACCTGCTCTGATACCATGTCAGAATGAACAGGCAGGAATGATGGACTAGCAAGGATTGTGAGTACAAAATATGAAACCCTAATGTTGTGACCCCCCTATAGGCTAACCCACTACAGCCTACACAAATACAACATGTATAATGTTTGACACTTCAGCCTTGTGACCATCAGCGTTTTTGCACTCTTCTAGGCCTTGTGCCTACTGGACCTCACTTACTTACTTCTTGACTCTGTGTGTACTGTGATCTCTATATATATACCTGCATGTTTACTCTTGCTAGGTTGTGATCATTGTACCTCTTGCTCTATTATAAACCTGTATGTGAACTGGTCTTGTGACCACTTGCTTGTGCTCGGAATTTGTGTGGAATCCTCGAGATCCACCCTGAGCTTGTTTTGTCTTGCTTTGCCCTGACTGGTCTTGTGACCCCTAGTTCTCCCCCACTTTGCCTATGGGGGTGTGTCGAACATTGTATATGTTGTGTTTGGTTAGGCTACAGTGGGTTAGCCTGTATGGGGTACACAATTCTAGGGTTTGCTATTTGTACTGATTTCTCTGTTAGTTCAACCATTCCAGTCCGTTCATTCTGACACTCCTGGCCGTCACAGGAAGGAGCACATGGATGCCGCTAAGAGGGTGTTGCGCTACTTGTGCAGTACGTCGGGCATGGGGCTAGTGCTTGGAGGGCGAGACCGAGTTGTACTCACTGGACACTCAGACGCTTCTTGGGCGGACGACCAGGCTACTCAGCGGTCGTCTCAGGGTTACACCTTCAGCCTTGGCTCTGGCTCAGTTTCTTGGCGTTCTACACGCTCTTCTTCTGTTCTCAGCTCCAGTTGTGAGGCTGAGATCTACGCCACAGCCATGGCGGCCCAGGAGCTCCGCTGGCTGACCTACCTGCTGACCGACTTGGGAGAGCGGCCTCGTTCTCCTCCAGTGCTGTACGTCGACAACAAGGCTGTCATTGCCTTGTGTGAGGAGCACAGACTGGAGCACAGAACGAAGCACATCGCCCTGCGGTACTTCCTTGCTCGAGAGCTGCAGCAGCGTGGTCAGCTTCGTCTGCGTTACGTGGCCACTGAGGCCAACACTGCTGATGTGTTCACCAAGGCGCTTCAGCCTTGTGACCATCAGCGTTTCTGTACTCTTCTAGGCCTTGTGCCTACTGGACCTCACTTGCTTACTTCTTGACTCTGTTTGTACTGTGATCTTTATATATATACCTGCATATTTACACTTGTTAGGTTGTGATCACTGTATCTCTTGCTATATTATCAAACTGCATGTGAACTGGTCTTGTGACCACTTGCTTGTGCTCGGAATTTGTGTGGTATCCTTGAGATCCACCCTGAGCTTGTGTTGCTTTGCTTTGACTGGGTTTGTGACCCCTTGCTCTCCCCCACTTCGCCTATGGGGGTGTGTCAAACATTGTATATGTTATATTTGTGTAGGCTGTAGTGGGTTAGCCTATAGGGGGTCACAACTCTAGGGTTTCCTATTTGTACTCTCTCTCCTTTCTAGTCCAACAAAACCTTGTTCATTCTAACATTAAGAGCAGTTTCTGTGAAGCACCCTTACTGAAAGAGTAACAGCTGGGTGTTGGCCTTACGAGAAAAAGTACCCCAAATCCTATCCAGAGGCCTGCAACACACCAATCAAACCCTTTAACAAATGGATGGTGGGATTCATACTTCAGAAGTACTTTTGTTGGAGTGAGTGACCAAAGTCTGGTAGCATAACATGCACACATGCATGCACGCACAATTGCTATGTTTAGGGAAGACAACTCGAGACACGCACAAGTGAGAGGGTGGATGTTCGACTCAGCTGCGTGTGAGCGAAATATAAGATGGAGAAAATGTTGCTTGAGGACAAACATTTCGCATCTACAAACTTGGATGGCAAATGGATGTATGGCGGATGTCAACAATGTGTGCACCTCCCACCCACACCGTGAACGTGGGAGAAGATGATTCATGAATGGTCAGTCGTTGCCTGCTGTCAAGACCAGGAAGTTGGTTGCCGCAAGTATATGTTTACACCAATCAATTACCACCACCCACATGGAGCTTGTCTGGGAAAATTAGGTACAGCTCGTAATGAACAATGAAGATGTAGCTACCGTAACATGCTCAATCCTCAAAGCTCCCATCACACGGCGAATGCTCATACCATCCCTTCCCTTGGAGAAATTCTTCCAGGCACGGAGGCACGTGGGGCATGGGGCCATCGCAGGTAACTTTGAAATGGAGGAGCGACGTGAAGGCGGAGAGGAAAGGCGGGAGAGAGTGCAAGCGGCGCCAGTGGAGGAGGTCGAGACGAGTGAGGTGGGAGAATTTGAGCAGTGAGGATGGGAGGTGCGGCAGGTCGCAGCGACAGATCTGAAGCGTGGCGAGGTGAGGCGGGCACGTGAGATAGGGCTCAGAGAGGCCTCTGGTGATGTTGGAGAGGCGGAGGGTGTGCAGGGAGGAGAAGCAGGAGAGGCATGCTAGGAAGTCCCGGCAGTCAGCATTGTCCACCACCAGAGTGGTGAGGGCGGTCAGCTGCGTCAGGTGGCGGTCAGAGTCATACCCCGACAGCTTTGCACGGTCCAGGTGCAGGAAGCGCAGGTTGGCAGAAAAGCCACTCTCCACCTTCCAGGCCACGTGGCGACTGCCAGCAAGCGCCACGTGTTCCAGGGCAGGGAAGAGCGACATTTCAATGTAGGAAGAGGGACCTGAGTTGCCCAGTAGCTGAAGTACCTTGAGCTTGGGAAACACAGGCGCCGTCCATTCACCGCTCTCTGTGCGCCACGCGTAGAAATTTCCCTCAGAGAAACGGTTGAGGTCGGCTCGAACGTCAAGCTGCTCGAGAGATGGTGCCATGCGGGCGATGAATTGAGCAACGCACACGGATGTATCGGGGCATTGCACGCGCAGGCGACGCAGACGGGGCAGGCGGGGCAGGCAGGCAGACGGGGCGGAACTGTCGCAGCGGCTGCCGCAGGCGAGGACGAGGTCCTGCAGGCGAGTGAGGCGAGAGAGGTGGTTTGCGCAGCTGAGGGATGGGAGGGCGAGGGAGGTGAGGCGGGTGAGGTGGGGAATGAGAGAGGGGAAGGATCGGTAGTGGGAGAGAGAGAGGGAGGTGAGGTTGCAGAAAGGCAGCAGTCTCTCGTCAGTAATTCCTGAGGCAACACCTGCGTTGGCAAAGCCGTTGCTTTGCTCTTCCTCCTCCTCATCACCATCATCACCGCCCTCATCCTCCCCCACGTTTCTTGCTTCCTCTGCCACAACCTCCCGTTCCTCCTCCTCTCCCACCGCTTCCACCTCCGCTCCCACCCCTTCCTCCTCTTCCTCCTCCTCTTCCTCCTCCTCCTCCTCCTCCTCATCCAATCCCGGAATCCAGAGGTTGGAGTCGAGGCTAGTGAGGGAAGAGAGGCAGGAGAAGGAGGAAGGAATGGTGGAGATGGGGAGGTGCAGGGAGAGGGTGGAGAGGCAGCAGGGCAGCCCCAGCAGCAGGTCGTCAGACACGCCGCTCCAGCTGCTGCCGTCTTTGAGGGGGTAGTGGCGTTTGAGGGTGCTTGGCACGTGCAGGGCGAGCGAGCGCAGGGAGTGGAGGAGGGCGAAGGGGGAGGGGAGAGAGAGCTGCGGAGGCATGGGGTCTTCTGGGAGGGCGAGGGCGAGGGAGGTGAGGCGCGAGAGGAGGAGGAGGGAGGAGGGGAGGCGGGAGAGAGGGAGGGAGAGAGAGGTGAGTTGGGGACAGCGGAGGAAGAGATTTTCAGGGAGTTTGAGTCGGTCTGTGAGGGTCTCCCCTTGAAAGCACAGCTGCTTGAGTCCCCGGCATCTCTTCAGCACGGCAAACAGCCCCCTCTCGATCTCCTGGTTCGCCTCCGTTCCAGCAGCCTCCCACCAGTCGTCCTGCCAGTCCTGCCGCCCATATCCCCACCTGTATTCTGGTAAGAAGCCAGGCTCCAGGAGCAAGGAGAGGGAGGTGAGAGCAGGGAGAGCGGCAGCAGCGGCGAGCAGAGAGCGAAGATGGGAGGGGCGGAGGGGGCAGGCCGTGGTGGAGACGAGGGGCAGGGCGAGCGTAGAGAGGTTGGGGTAGCGGGCGAGGGTGTGCGCGAGGGAGGAGGGGGAGGGGAGCGAGGCAAACCAGATGGGAGAGAGGTGTTCCTCGTTGTTTATGTAGTGGGTGAAGCAGGAGGAGAGGGAGGAGGGGGTGATGGGAGGGGGAAGGGTGAAGGGAGGGCAGGATGAGGAGAGCAGGGAGAAGGGGGAGGTGGGGGAGGAGTGGATGACCCAGAAGGGAGAGTCAGAGGGGAGCCACGCGGAGGAGAAGAGGGAAGGATTGTTGAAACCTGCTTCTGTTCTCGACTCGTGGTGGCTCATGATGCTGTGACTGCTGCAATCAGGCTTGGAGGAGGAAAAGTGGGGAGGGTGGAGCAGGGGGATGGGCAGCCAGGCGAGTGTGAGGGGGTGGAGGGCGAGGGCGAAGCAGGAGGTGTGGAGGCGGCAGCAGTGGTGCCACTCGCGGCACACCAGTCTCACTCTCGCCTGGTCCACAGGACTCTGCACCCGCTGCACCACGCCTTGCAGCACATCCCATGGCAGCTCCTGCACCACCTGCGTGCTGCTGCTGTCGGCACTACTGCTTCCAGGAGTGCTGCTGCTGCTGCTGTTCTGCCGCTGGTTTAGCATCTCTGCTGGTTCCTCCTCTAGTGTTAACAGCTGCTGCTGCTGCTCGGCCCGTTGATCGTGCGAAGTATGATTGTTGGTACTAAGGTCCTTGCATGAGCCTCTCACCTCCACCTCCTGTACCCCTTGCACCATCTCCCCTCCCTGCTCCGCCTCCTGCCGCCACTCTTCCTCCTCCTGCTCCTGCTGCTGCTGCTGCTGCTGCTGCTGCTGCTGCTGCTGCTGCTGCTGCTGCTGCTGCTGCTGCTGCTGCTGCTGCTGCTGCTGCTGCTGCTGCTGCTGCTGCTGCTGCTGCTGCTGCTGCTGCTGCTGCTGCTGCTGCTGCTGCTGCTGCTGCTGCTGCTGCTGCTGCTGCTGCTGCTGCTGCTGCTGCTGCTGCTGCTGCTGCTGCTGCTGCTGCTGCTGCTGCTGCTGCTGCTGCTGCTGCTGCTGCTGCTGCTGCTGCTGCTGCTGCTGCTGCTGCTGCTGCTGCTGCTGCTGCTGCTGCTGCTGCTGCTGCTGCTGCTGCTGCTGCTGCTGCTGCTGCTGCTGCTGCTGCTGCTGCTGCTGCTGCTGCTGCTGCTGCTGCTGCTGCTGCTGCTGCTGCTGCTGCTGCTGCTGCTGCTGCTGCTGCTGCTGCTGCTGCTGCTGCTGCTGCTGCTGCTGCTGCTGCTGCTGCTGCTGCTGCTGCTGCTGCTGCTGCTGCTGCTGCTGCTGCTGCTGCTGCTGCTGCTGCTGCTGCTGCTGCTGCTGCTGCTGCTGCTGCTGCTGCTGCTGCTGCTGCTGCTGCTGCTGCTGCTGCTGCTGCTGCTGCTGCTGCTGCTGCTGCTGCTGCTGCTGCTGCTGCTGCTGCTGCTGCTGCTGCTGCTGCTGCTGCTGCTGCTGCTGCTGCTGCTGCTGCTGCTGCTGCTGCTGCTGCTGCTGCTGCTGCTGCTGCTGCTGCTGCTGCTGCTGCTGCTGCTGCTGCTGCTGCTGCTGCTGCTGCTGCTGCTGCTGCTGCTGCTGCTGCTGCTGCTGCTGCTGCTGCTGCTGCTGCTGCTGCTGCTGCTGCTGCTGCTGCTGCTGCTGCTGCTGCTGCTGCTGCTGCTGCTGCTGCTGCTGCTGCTGCTGCTGCTGCTGCTGCTGCTGCTGCTGCTGCTGCTGCTGCTGCTGCTGCTGCTGCTGCTGCTGCTGCTGCTGCTGCTGCTGCTGCTGCTGCTGCTGCTGCTGCTGCTGCTGCTGCTGCTGCTGCTGCTGCTGCTGCTGCTGCTGCTGCTGCTGCTGCTGCTGCTGCTGCTGCTGCTGCTGCTGCTGCTGCTGCTGCTGCTGCTGCTGCTGCTGCTGCTGCTGCTGCTGCTGCTGCTGCTGCTGCTGCTGCTGCTGCTGCTGCTGCTGCTGCTGCTGCTGCTGCTGCTGCTGCTGCTGCTGCTGCTGCTGCTGCTGCTGCTGCTGCTGCTGCTGCTGCTGCTGCTGCTGCTGCTGCTGCTGCTGCTGCTGCTGCTGCTGCTGCTGCTGCTGCTGCTGCTGCTGCTGCTGCTGCTGCTGCTGCTGCTGCTGCTGCTGCTGCTGCTGCTGCTGCTGCTGCTGCTGCTGCTGCTGCTGCTGCTGCTGCTGCTGCTGCTGCTGCTGCTGCTGCTGCTGCTGCTGCTGCTGCTGCTGCTGCTGCTGCTGCTGCTGCTGCTGCTGCTGCTGCTGCTGCTGCTGCTGCTGCTGCTGCTGCTGCTGCTGCTGCTGCTGCTGCTGCTGCTGCTGCTGCTGCTGCTGCTGCTGCTGCTGCTGCTGCTGCTGCTGCTGCTGCTGCTGCTGCTGCTGCTGCTGCTGCTGCTGCTGCTGCTGCTGCTGCTGCTGCTGCTGCTGCTGCTGCTGCTGCTGCTGCTGCTGCTGCTGCTGCTGCTGCTGCTGCTGCTGCTGCTGCTGCTGCTGCTGCTGCTGCTGCTGCTGCTGCTGCTGCTGCTGCTGCTGCTGCTGCTGCTGCTGCTGCTGCTGCTGCTGCTGCTGCTGCTGCTGCTGCTGCTGCTGCTGCTGCTGCTGCTGCTGCTGCTGCTGCTGCTGCTGCTGCTGCTGCTGCTGCTGCTGCTGCTGCTGCTGCTGCTGCTGCTGCTGCTGCTGCTGCTGCTGCTGCTGCTGCTGCTGCTGCTGCTGCTGCTGCTGCTGCTGCTGCTGCTGCTGCTGCTGCTGCTGCTGCTGCTGCTGCTGCTGCTGCTGCTGCTGCTGCTGCTGCTGCTGCTGCTGCTGCTGCTGCTGCTGCTGCTGCTGCTGCTGCTGCTGCTGCTGCTGCTGCTGCTGCTGCTGCTGCTGCTGCTGCTGCTGCTGCTGCTGCTGCTGCTGCTGCTGCTGCTGCTGCTGCTGCTGCTGCTGCTGCTGCTGCTGCTGCTGCTGCTGCTGCTGCTGCTGCTGCTGCTGCTGCTGCTGCTGCTGCTGCTGCTGCTGCTGCTGCTGCTGCTGCTGCTGCTGCTGCTGCTGCTGCTGCTGCTGCTGCTGCTGCTGCTGCTGCTGCTGCTGCTGCTGCTGCTGCTGCTGCTGCTGCTGCTGCTGCTGCTGCTGCTGCTGCTGCTGCTGCTGCTGCTGCTGCTGCTGCTGCTGCTGCTGCTGCTGCTGCTGCTGCTGCTGCTGCTGCTGCTGCTGCTGCTGCTGCTGCTGCTGCTGCTGCTGCTGCTGCTGCTGCTGCTGCTGCTGCTGCTGCTGCTGCTGCTGCTGCTGCTGCTGCTGCTGCTGCTGCTGCTGCTGCTGCTGCTGCTGCTGCTGCTGCTGCTGCTGCTGCTGCTGCTGCTGCTGCTGCTGCTGCTGCTGCTGCTGCTGCTGCTGCTGCTGCTGCTGCTGCTGCTGCTGCTGCTGCTGCTGCTGCTGCTGCTGCTGCTGCTGCTGCTGCTGCTGCTGCTGCTGCTGCTGCTGCTGCTGCTGCTGCTGCTGCTGCTGCTGCTGCTGCTGCTGCTGCTGCTGCTGCTGCTGCTGCTGCTGCTGCTGCTGCTGCTGCTGCTGCTGCTGCTGCTGCTGCTGCTGCTGCTGCTGCTGCTGCTGCTGCTGCTGCTGCTGCTGCTGCTGCTGCTGCTGCTGCTGCTGCTGCTGCTGCTGCTGCTGCTGCTGCTGCTGCTGCTGCTGCTGCTGCTGCTGCTGCTGCTGCTGCTGCTGCTGCTGCTGCTGCTGCTGCTGCTGCTGCTGCTGCTGCTGCTGCTGCTGCTGCTGCTGCTGCTGCTGCTGCTGCTGCTGCTGCTGCTGCTGCTGCTGCTGCTGCTGCTGCTGCTGCTGCTGCTGCTGCTGCTGCTGCTGCTGCTGCTGCTGCTGCTGCTGCTGCTGCTGCTGCTGCTGCTGCTGCTGCTGCTGCTGCTGCTGCTGCTGCTGCTGCTGCTGCTGCTGCTGCTGCTGCTGCTGCTGCTGCTGCTGCTGCTGCTGCTGCTGCTGCTGCTGCTGCTGCTGCTGCTGCTGCTGCTGCTGCTGCTGCTGCTGCTGCTGCTGCTGCTGCTGCTGCTGCTGCTGCTGCTGCTGCTGCTGCTGCTGCTGCTGCTGCTGCTGCTGCTGCTGCTGCTGCTGCTGCTGCTGCTGCTGCTGCTGCTGCTGCTGCTGCTGCTGCTGCTGCTGCTGCTGCTGCTGCTGCTGCTGCTGCTGCTGCTGCTGCTGCTGCTGCTGCTGCTGCTGCTGCTGCTGCTGCTGCTGCTGCTGCTGCTGCTGCTGCTGCTGCTGCTGCTGCTGCTGCTGCTGCTGCTGCTGCTGCTGCTGCTGCTGCTGCTGCTGCTGCTGCTGCTGCTGCTGCTGCGCGTCCTGCCCCTCTCCTCTTACACCCTCACACCTCCACTCCCACTGCTCTTCCTCTTTCCTCCCCACCTGCCGCCACCACTCCCTCTGCTCCTCCTTCTGCGCCTCACTCAACACCGATTCCTCAAACACACTCTGAAACATCATCTTCCTCTTCCTCTCCTCCTCAATCTCCCCTTTTGTCTTCGGTTTCCTCCCTTGATGCCTCTTCCTCTTCTGCTCCTCCTCCTGCTCTCGCGCCCAGCTCATCCCCTGCAGGTACCCTTCAAGCCCCACAGGCACCACAACAGGGTTGTAGGGACGATCGAAGGAGAAGTGGGTGAGGGAGGAGAAGGCGGAGAGGAAGGAGGGGAGGGTGCGGAGCGGGGTGCATTGGAAGAGGTGGAGGCGAGTGAGGGAGGAGAAGAGGTGCAGGCAGTCAGGGAGGAGGGGAGTGTGGGAGTGGCAGATTTGGAGCGATTTGAGGTGGGGAGGGCAGGAGAGGGCGCAGTGGTGGTTGTGCGTGGAGAGGTTGAAGATGCGGAGGGCAGTGAGGGCGGGGAAAAGCGAGAGCAACGCGAGGAAGCGCGAGGAGTGCGGGTAGGACCCCACTATGAGCGTGCGCAGGTGCGGCAGCACGGGCAGGGGCGCACGTGGGGGGGAGTGGATGCGCAGGAAGGTGAGGCTGGGGAGGAGGTGCGGCACGATGCTGGGTGCGGGCATGGGGGGGTTGGACGGCCATGAGGACTCATGCATGGCCAAGTGGGTTACGCGGGGCAGCATGCCCATGAATGCCAGAGTGTGCTGCGGTTGCTGCTGCTGCTGTGGGCCAATGTGCTCTGGTCTGGAGTGCCCTTGCCCTGTGTGGGAAACCGCATGGCGGCGCACATTGTGGAGCACAAGCTCCTCAAGGAAAGGGAAGAAACACGCAGCTGCCTTCTCTGCTGCACCACATGCGCCCTCTGATTCATCACCCCTTGCCGTTTCCTCCCCCACTCCTCCCCCCCACCCGTGCAGAGAAACGAAGGGCGAGCCGTGTATCTTGAGCGACTGCAGCTGAGGGCACAGCCGCCCCCACACCGCCAATGGGATGACGCCAGCTGTCCCCGTGAGAGTGATGTGGCGGACGGAGGTTGACGAAGCGGTTGCTTTGAGGCACAAGGGAGGTTTGGTGTGACAGAAGGTTGCTTCGGGCCACAACAGAGGTTCGGCGGGACCCTCACCATTGACGTGCAGATGAGACAAACGGGGCCAGTGGGCGAAGAGGGCGAGAGCAGCGTGGGAGAGGAGAGGGGAGGCGAGGGGGATGGAGAGATGAGTGAGGGAGGAGAGGGAGGAGAGGCATGGAGGGAAAGTGCGGTGAGCGAGGAGGGAGACAGAGGTTAGGTTAGGAAGGGCGGCTAGGCACTGCTGGTGGCACTGGTACGGGTGATTGGAATCGTCGTTTCCAGGGGAGGATGGGCAAGTGCAGCAGCGGCAGGAGGATGAGGGAGCGAGTGTGCTTGAGGCGTTGGGGTTTGTGCAGTGGCCTAGAGTGGAGTCAGGGGCGAAGAGGGCGTTGAGGCCCGTGCAGGGCCAGTCGCCTCCCACGTTGGTGGTCAGCTGCTGCAGGCGCGTGAGCGACCACAGCGAGGCAGGCAGCCACCCCACCACCCAGTCCTCGCCTCCCCACCCATCGCCCACCCACCAGCCACCCTCCTCCTCTGCCTCCCCACCTCCTCCTTCCACACTTTCTTCTATCCCCCCACCCCTACCCCCTGCCCTCTTCGCCCTCTCACCACGCCTTTTCCTCGTCTTCTCTTCCGCCCCTGTCGGTTTTGTACACACTAGGAACGTCAAGGACGACAGGCTCGGTCCGAGCCCAGCAAACAGGTCCGGCGGGAGAGGCTCGGAAAGGCCGGTGGTGGGGGATCCAAGGGAGAGGTGGAGGAGGGAGAGGCGGGAGAGAGAGTGGAAGGGGCGAGCGGAGAGGAGGAGCGGATGGTGGGGAGCAGAGAGGGAGAGGCGGAGGGAGCGGAGGGAGGAGAGGTGGGCCAGGAGGTAAGGCGGGAGGTCGGAGAGAGGCAGGGAGAGGTGGGCGAGACGGGAGAGCAAGGCAGCCACTTCTTCACTCAGTGTGAGGTAGCTATTGCTACCGAGGATAAAGTGCAGTGAGCGTAGATGCGGACAACTCGTTATCAGCTCCCTCATCTGCTCCGCCTGAAGTTGATCCTTCCATCTCCAAACGCTGGGCTTTTCCAGATGTATCGGGCACGAGGCGTTTCTGGGCGGCTCAGACACAAGGTGCAGCGACCGCAGGTTCACGCACGAGCGCGCCAAGCGCATCAATTCCGTAATCTGCCACGCCCCGCCTGAGCAGTAGTCGAGAGTCACGGGCATGTGCAGCGCGCTCACGTGCTGCGGGCGTCGCGACAGCAGCTGCTGGAGACGCGCGCGCAAGGCATCCGGGAGCGGAAGGGGCGAGACATGATCCGGGTCGATTTCGGGACGAGAGGATTCGGGGTCGTCGCACAGGTGGCTGCAGTGGTAGTAGCCCCAGTCCTTTATCGTCGTCACGCGCCTCAGCTGCTCCATGCCCATCATGTCGTCCACTAGGAACGGCGCTGCATGCCTCCGCCCCTCTGCCGCTGCCTCTGCTTGCTGCTGCTGCTGCTGCTGCTGCTGCTGCTGCTGCTGCTGCTGCTGCTGCTGCTGCTGCTGCTGCTGCTGCTGCTGCTGCTGCTGCTGCTGCTGCTGCTGCTGCTGCTGCTGCTGCTGCTGCTGCTGCTGCTGCTGCTGCTGCTGCTGCTGCTGCTGCTGCTGCTGCTGCTGCTGCTGCTGCTGCTGCTGCTGCTGCTGCTGCTGCTGCTGCTGCTGCTGCTGCTGCTGCTGCTGCTGCTGCTGCTGCTGCTGCTGCTGCTGCTGCTGCTGCTGCTGCTGCTGCTGCTGCTGCTGCTGCTGCTGCTGCTGCTGCTGCTGCTGCTGCTGCTGCTGCTGCTGCTGCTGCTGCTGCTGCTGCTGCTGCTGCTGCTGCTGCTGCTGCTGCTGCTGCTTCTGCTGCTGTTGCTGTCGCGTCCGCTGCTGCTGCTCCCTTGTCTGAATCGGCTGCGCCCGCGAGTGCATGCGGTGGTGGCGGGGGCGAAGGTAGCGGGTGGGAAAGGGAGGAATCGGAAACTCTTGCCCAGGTCTCCGCGCGCGGCGGATCGTACGCGTGACGGCGCGGCGGCGGTTCATCCGATTCGTCCATGTCAAGGCGCGGCGGGTCGTCCGTGGTCCACAGTCTCTCCGCGCGGCACGGCTCTTCCAACTTGGAGTCATCATGCCACCTGCTGTACCGGCTGCACGCGTCCCGGTCAGCGGTTCCGCCTGGCCCTCCGTGTTGCAGCTTCACTAGCCGCCATCGGAGCGCGTGCGCGTCGAACAAGCACGCGAGCGCTATGCTATTTATTGACCCAGCGATGGCCATCGTCGCACGGCGCCGCTCGCGCGAGACAAACGCGACAGTCGAGACTCTCAAAGGATGACGGGGAGCGATGGAGGAAGGAGCCTAGTCGACCAGAGGGGCTGGCGACAGTGCGGGAAATACCCGACGTTCTAGTAGTGGAGGCGAAGTGGAAATAACAGGTGCTAAATGTTGAGGGAGAGTGGTTTGACAAACGAAATGGTTGTCCATTTGTACGAGATTGAAGGTTGGTGTGTGGTGGTTGTGTGAGCATCTTCTGTGTGACTTTGCCTCGTCGTCATGCGAAATGTGACGCGAAACAGAATGGCGAACGCAACGATCGCGAATCGCGACGATCTCTAGACTCCGTGCGACCCTGGCGAAATTGGACACGCTGGCAAATCCAGGTTTGACCAGAGCGGAATTCACTTTTCGCGCACTACTGTGACGTGTGTGATTGTTGAAGAGGGTTGGTGATGAGATTCAGGGGTTTTGAAACAACCGGGCTGTTACAAGTTGTAAGGCACGTCAGGTTCTATATGTTATGAGTTGTACTAGAAGAGTGCGCGGAAGACTTTATAAAAGAGATGAGAATTACAGAATGACGAGAATGATAAAGAGACGAGCATTTATAGGGTCGAAACCGTGCTAGGCGAGGACCTCGATGTGCGTGGCTCGGGAATGTCGCAATTGGTGCGGGGCGACTCGGGGCTGGTTCGGTGCGAAAGTGTAGGCCGAGCCACACTGACGCGAACTGCTCGGGGCTGTCCTCGCTAAGGACAGTTCTACAGTAATGAATTGAGAAAGCTTGCTTTCTTTCTTATCAATTGGCATCGTTCTCATTACAAATGGGCATCGTTCTCATTACAAATGGCGTATTACAACATTTGTATCATCATTCGACACAAGCTAGTGCGGACTAATAACGCTAGCTAGGATATACCCTATCCAAGTGGCATTAGCAAGGCGGTTTACTCTGGGGTGGGTGGTGGGAATGTTGAGTGAGCCGTTTGAAAATTGAGAAACGTGGGTGGAGGGAAATGAGCTCCAACCCACGGTTTTTGTAGTTGGAGAAGGGCGTTTAGCGCGCTTCGACGATGCCAATTGTGCAGTACAAGCAGCTTCGCTTTCACAATACACAATTTTAAAAAACACTACATGTGTGTTTAAAAATTATAATATTGAGAAAGCTTGCTTTCTTTCTTATCAATTGGCATCGTTCTCATTACAAATGGGTTCCCTGAGACATGGGCAGCGGGGGCCTTCGGTTGCGTACGAGTGCCTCTGTGTGTTGTGCCGATGACACCGCATGCGTCGAATCTTGGAGGGTACGGGAGGCTTCGATAAGAGGCTCGACGTATGGCGTAACATACATTTCCTTTGCTGTGTCGCTTCGCCATCTGCCCAGCCGTTTGAAGACTCTATCTGGCACTCCCGTGTTGGCTGCTACTGTGGCTGCACCTTTTCGGAAAGAATGGGTGCCTAGCTGCAGCTCTCCAAGGCCAACCTTTGCGAAGGCTTCCTTGCACCAGTTCCGGATCGTAGTGTAAGAAGGTGGCCTAGCCTGGCCCTCGCTGGTTGAACCGTGACCGAAGACACGAATCAATGGTCCCTCTGACCGTGGACCATAGCCAGCGAGTCGGATGAAGCGTCGGGTGCAGCGCACTGGGCAGCAGGGGTCCGCCGTTGCTGCAATGGGTATCCAAGTGCCGTGACCAGCTTGATCGGTCTTGGAATGTGGTATGAGAATCCACATGACCTCGTCGTCGAATTGGATGTCTTGCCATTTTATGGCTACTAGGTCAGAGTATCGCAGAAATCCGGAGTACATGAGGATGGGGATCAACCCTTTCTGAAATTGCGCAGGATCGTCGGACTGCAAGTAACTCGCGGCCATGTCCCGGACTTGTTGGATCGAGACGGGTTCCTTCAGACGAGTAGGGCGAGGGCAGTGTCGTTTTGCACAGTCACGGACTTGGGTGGTGAACGGTCCGGTTGTCGGGCATTTGCTCCCAGTCATGCGATGAGCGAAGCTGACCGCCGAGCACGTTAGCTGCACTACGGACAGGGTGGCTTTGCGTCGGATTGCGTGTACCAGGTACAGCGCGAGGGTCATGTCGGATGCCGGAAGGAATGGAAGGTTCACTTTTGTGCAGAAGGCTCGAAACTTGGCCCAGTATGGTTCATATGTCCGGATCGTAGAATCGGCGCGGGACTGCGCGAGCATGTTGATCAGTTGGTCGTGTAACTTTGGGAGCAAATCTGAACACAAGGTGTAGATATTTTGAATTAGTCAAATGCCACTCGCAGTGCAGTGATTGGGCTGTGCGGTAGTCCCATGCCCGAAAAAGCAGTTGAATGGGATTCTACGTCTAGGCATTGGCTTCCGTGTGTCAGGGGGATGTGCGCGTGGATGTATGGTGCCCAAGTGCGTGGGGAGGGTTGCAAGAGTGGCCACCAGCTTGCACCTGGCCAGTGCGGAACTATCAGTGTGAGTGATGCATGGGTGCGTTGTGCGTGATGGAGGACGGCTGGGATCAGTTGAGGTGGGGGGAAGGCGAAGTTGTTTTCAGTTGTTTACGCAATCGAGAATGCATCAACTGCAATGGCTGCCGGGTGGGGAATCTTCGAACAGAATCGCGGCAGTTGGGTGTTGCGGAAGTTTGCGAAGAGGTCGATGGAGTGAGGACCCCAACGACGTTCCAAGATCCGGAACCACGGCGTTTTCAGCGCGTAATCGTCGTGGTCGACCATTTTTGAAAGCTCGTCGGCGTGTGTGTTGAGCTCGCGCGGAATCCATTCAATGATCAAGCGCGTGCCAAGCGCCATGCATGTTCGGATGATGCTCTTGCATGCCGTTGTGAGGTCGGGGCTGTGAGAGCCGCCTTTGCGAAGGATGAAGAATACGCCCTGGTTGTCCACCCGCACGAGAACGTGTTTTTGCTTGATCTTGTTCGCGTACGTTTGTAGCGCCCAAAGGACGCCTTCGATCTCCCGTCGTGTGCTAGACGTTCCTCGTAGCGGCTCTAGCTTCTTCGAGGCCACCCGGAAATGTGGTCAGAGTGGCGCCCCAACCATGAGAGCTGGCATCCACATGGATTACCGCGTCGTAGCTGTTCTTGACGTGAAAAGGTGCGCCGTTGAAACGGTCGAACTCCTCGAGCCAAAATTGGAGCTCTTCTGCTGCAGATGGGGGGATAACGACGCTGCTTTTCCATGACGGTGCGTCGTTGATCACTTGTAACATAGCATGGCTGAATGCGCGAGCGGTCGCGCCAAGTGCGACACCCATCGATGCGAGCATGCCAGTGATTCTGGCCACGTGGCGGACCGGGACTGGTCGGCATGCCTTGCTTGCGCTCAGGAGGTTCCGGATGGTTGCATGTAGTGAGGCTCGTCGGTCTGGACCGATGGAGAATCGGCCGGTATCGGTCTCAAGTTCTACGCCCAGGAATCTGAGACGCTGCGATGGTGACAGTTGTGATTTCTTCGCGTTTATCACAAGGCCTGCCTCTTTAAGATCCAATATCACCCGCTGGCAAGTTGCTTGCGCGTCGTCTTTCGACTGGCAGAGAAATAAGATGTCGTCCACGTAAGGGACGACTCGGATGCCTTGTTCTCGCCAACGCCGAGCTAGTTGCTTAATGAGCTGCGTGAAAACGAATGGAGCTGTCGCGAGGCCGAATGGTAGTGAACGGAATGCGTATGTGCGCTTGTCAAATTCAAAGCCAAGGAACTTCCAGCACGATGGGTGGATGTCGATGTGGTGGTAACCAGATTTGAGGTCAATGGAGAACATCCAGTCCCCAACGCGCGCCAGGTCGGCGACGCGGCTGAGCCCCTCGTACTTGAACTTGGGGATGATCAAGTTGGCATTGACTTTCCTCAGATCAAGAATGAGCCTGCATTTGTCTTTTTGCTCGACCACGTTGAGTGGACTTATGCACGTAAGCTCCGTTGCGGCCATCGGAATTGCCGCTCCCGTCTCTATGAGTTCTTGGATGGCGGTACGTGTGAACGTGGCATGCGTGTTTGCCCCGACATGATTGCGATCGTGGAAATGTTGCGGTGGGCCGTGGCTCCATGGCAACCAGTAACCCTTGGCGATGACGGAGAGGACAAGGCTGCTGGGGCACCATGAGCTCCACCACGCAAATGTCGCGCGGAGACGACCGCGCATGTGTGTAATAGTTCTGTCTGTAACGGCAAATTCGTACGGATCGTCGTAGCATGCCGCCTCGCACCGTCGTGCTCCTGTACATGTGAGGCCAAGTGGTATAAGGGTTGAGTATTCCATGTTAAAGCATGCGTGTGCATGTACATGTACGGGCAACCATTGATCGAAGGTGTGACGAGAATTAACCATTGAATGAAATGTCAACGAATGTGTCGGGAGTGTTAACGCATGTCAACGCATGTCTCTTCTTCTCCTCGTTTCCTCTTTTTTTTTTTTTTTTTTTTTTTTGTCCCGTCGTCCACTTGGTAGGACGGTTGTGCCTGCCCTTAGTGCGTGGGGGCTGATGCCTAGGGCCATGGACACCGTTGTCCATTGTGCTTTCTCTCATTCTCTCTTCTCTCTCTCTCTCTCTCTCTCTCTCTCTCTCTCTCTCTCTCTCTCTCTCTCTCTCTCTCTCTCTCTATCTTTATCTCCCTCTCTCTCTCTCTCTCGCTCTCTCTCTCTCTCTCTCTCTCTCTCTCTCTCTCTCTCTCTCTCTCTCTCTCTCTCTCTCTCTCTCTCTCTCTCTCTCTTCCTCCTCTTGATTTTCATAGTCTCTTTGCCAAAACCATAGGCCTTTAGGAAGGTAGTTTTTATTAAATCAACCAACACACATAGCAATGCTTTCCTAGCATGCATCATGCCACCAAGTGGCCAAACATATGGGACCGAGGGGTTGTTGTTCCCCTTCCCTCTCCTAGGCCCAAAGCCTATCCCACCCTTTACTAGGGCTGGCCTCTTGCCATCGCAAACCCCTAGGGTTGCCCACGGTCTTCGCACTCAAGAGTGCACCGTGCCTAGCGCCCAAGCGCCTAGTCCCATGGCCCGCTCCTACACCACCGGAGCGGGTCCCTGGCCGCCATGCCCGTTCCGAGGGCAGGCACTTGCCACGTGGCCCGGCTGGCCGCAGCGGAAGCATGAGCCTCGGAACCCACGGCAATTGGCCGTGGGCGGGGGGCCTCGCTTGGGTAAGAACGGCATCGGCCCGTTGTTTCCGCCGCGGTTGACACGAGCGTATCCGCTTGCCGCACGGTCCATCGCCGCCATGTCCGCGACTGCCTGCTTGAAGGGTCGAGAAGTCAGCAGGCTCTTCTGCTGGTACAGCTTGAAGCGCTTCGCCGTGCGGAAGTCGGAGGCGTCCTCCACTTGAAGCACCTCGAAACGCCCCGCGATGAGGTTGAGAGCGTGTGAGATGAGTTCGAGTCCGCCCGCCGGATCGCCGCGCTGCGCCTTGTATTCGGCGTGCAGCAGGTACGCCCGCAGGTCCTCCAGCAGCTCCGCTTGCTCTCGCACGGAGTCGTTGACGAAGGTTGCCGCCGAGAAGGTAAGGTTAGAAGAAGGGAGGGGGGGGAGGTGTTCCGTGCCAATAAAATTAGCATTGTTGACGGGAGCCTCACCGGCTTCATCTTCAGAGTCGTCGGTGTCGTTGTCGACCGCTGGAGCAGGGGGAGCGGCGGTCGCTGCGTCGTTATCATGCCGGTTCGTCCGTGCTCCTCGCGTGCCTTTTTCCTTTTTTGCAGTTTCTTTTTTAGCCGACGCAGATGCGGCGGGTAGTGCAGTTTCCGCGGCTGTAACGCTGACGGGTTGCTGCTGTAGAAGGGACAGCAGCGCGTTGACCTGGTCCGGGGTCAACGCCTGCGTCAGCGCAGGGGCGGCGGTCGCGTCAGACGAGGAGACTGCAGTCCGCCTCCTCTGGCGCTGACGCGACGGTCCAGCAGCGGGTGCTGGCGTGTGCTCGGCGTCAGTCGCGTGTGCCGCGCCAGCCCCCGTCGCCACTTGCGCCACAGGTGCCACTGGCGCCACAGGCGCCACTGGCGCCACAGGGACCGAAGGGTGCTGCTGGGTTTTATCAGAATATTATGCTCTAGCCTGCAGTGGGGTGCTCTATAGCGAGTACAACCCTTCTAGGGTTAGCTATTTGTACCACCATTGTTGCTAGTGCAAACCCTCCTTTCTTCATTCTTACTTTCTACAGCTAGTTCTGACATGCTATCAGAGCAGGTCGACCCTCCTGGGTCGATCCTGTGGGTGGGCCCGCCACCTAATGCTTCCGCTGCTGTCCTGCTTATCGCGCGCCTCGGGCGCGCGACGTTTTCTGCCTACTGCGCGCTCGCAAGGCGCGGCGTTTTTAGGGTTTCGGCGGTTTTCATCCCGCCGTGCGCTCGGGGCGCGCGGCGGTTTTCTGCCCGCCGTGCGCCCCGAGGCGCGCGGCGGTTTCCCACCGTCGAAGTGCCCCCCGTCGCCCGTCGAAGCGCCCTCCCCCCGTCGCCCGTCGAAGCGCCCCCGTCGCCCGTCGGAGCGCCCCCCGTCGCCCGCCAAAACGCCCCCGTCGCCCGTCGAAGCGCCCCTGGGACCCGCGCGCGGCCCGTACGGGCTGCGCCAGGCCCGCGCGCGGCCCGTACGGGCTGCGCCAGGCCCGCGCGCGGCCCGTACGGGCTGCGCCAGGCCAGCGCGCGGCGCGGGCAGCCTGCGCGCGCCTCGTCCGTCCCCCTCTCGCCGTCCCCCGCGCTCCTGCCCCTATCCCACCCGTTTTAGGGTTTGGGGATGTGGAGTGTGGGGGTGGCGGGTGTGGGGGTGCCGGTTGTGTGCCCCGTCCCCTCCTTCTCCTCCTCCTCCGTCTCCCGCTGCTGCAGCTGCCGCTCAGGGGGGTGGTTGTGTGGGGAGCCGAAGGAGTGGTCCTAGGGGGGTGAAGGGGGAGTGGAGCTAGGGGCGCAGCAGGGGGTGTGTGTCGAGGGGTGTGGGACTGTTGGGGGAGGTTGAGCGGAGGTTGCCGTCGTGTCGTAATCCGGGGCACTCATTCCCGGTAGCTCAGAGAGCCGGTTGCGCCGTCGCCTGTGGGTCCGTTGCTCCTGCCGCGCATATTAGCCGCGGAGCCTGTTACTCCTGTACTCCGGGGCACTCATTCCCGGTAGCCACGTTGTCGCACCAGAGCCGTCTGTTGCCCGTGTGTCTGTCAAACATTGCATGTTTATATTGTCTAGGCTGTAGTGGGTTACACCTTAGGGGGTACACAAAGTTAGGGTTTCCTACTTGTACCAAACTCTGTTCTAGTTCATTCATTCCTGCTCAGTTATTTCTGACATGGTTTCAGAGCAGGTCCTTCGCTAGGACTGTTCTTAGGGCCCACCGACTTACCTACCTGCTTACCTTCGCTTGTTTCCGGCCCCGCTGGCCCCGTCGATCTAGCACGATCTAGCGGCCCTGCGGCCCCGTCGAAATTTTTTTTTCCTAGCGGCCTCTCACGGCCCCCGTCGCGTCGCCCCTTAGCGCCCCGATCGGCCCCGTCACGCCGCCCGCGAACCGCACAGCGCGCCGCGCTCACAGCCCGCGACCAGCCCGCGCAGCCCGCGCACAGCCCGCGAACTGCCCGCGAGCAGCCCGCGACCTGCCCGCGAACCCCCGCGAGCCGCCCGCGACCCGCTTACGCAGCCCGCGAGCAGCCCGCACAGCCCGCGCTGAGCCTGCGCGGCTCGTGCGCTGACCGCCGCCGGCCCGCACGCTGCCCGCACTGCTCCCGGCCCGCCGCTGCTGAGCCCGCAGCCGCCCGCGCACCGCCGCTGCTGAACCCGCCGCCGCCCGCGCACCGCCGCTGCTGAGCCCGCCGCCGCCCGCGCACCGCCGCTGCTGCGCCCGCTGCCGCCCGCGTATCACCGCTGCTGAGCCCGCCCCTGCTGCGCCGGCTCTCGCTGCCGCCTGCTGCGCCTGTGCACCACTGCAGATCCTACTACTACACTTCCTGCTACTGCTGCTTGTGCGCCACTACAGTCCGTAGGCCCCACCGGCCCTGCTGACCCTGCGCACGCCTGTTCAGTGACTTTACTGCTTCTACTACTGCCGCTGTCGCTATGGCTAGTCCTCCTGTTCTAGCTTTCGACGCCGAGGGCCGTCCGGTCAAATTCGAAACCTGGCTAGATGACCTGCACCTTTTCCTACAGCTCACTGCCAAGGAAGATATTACACTGTACGACCACGCTCTCGGCCATGCGACCGCCCCACTCGCTACTGCCCCCCCAGCTGAGCGCTCACAGTGGCAGACCCGTGACGCGCACGCTCGCTTTGCTATTCGCAACTCCCTGCCGCTAGATGAGCGCGAGCACTTCGGCCAGTGCAAGACTGCTAAGGACCTCTACACAGCTGTAGTGGCCCGCTACTCCTCACCCGCTTCTGCCACTCTAGGCCGCCTCACTCTCCCCTACCTGTTCCCCGACCTAGCCTCTTTTCACACTGTCGCAGACCTCATCACCCACCTTAAGACTAGTGAGGCTCGCTTTCGCGCTGCCATGCCTGATGAGTTCCTCGCTAGCAACCCCCCCCCGCTCTGGATCACTCTCTACCACGTTGTCACCCGCCTCCCTGACTCTCTGCGCCCTGTCAGGGACCAGTTCCTCTCTCGCTCCCCCACTGAGCTCACCATAGCCCTCCTCGAGAAGGAACTGCTTGCAGCCGAGGCTAGTATCGTCGCTGTAGGCACCTCTCGTGGCGACCCCCGCGGCCCCTTCTTCGAGGGGTGCTCCCCTTCCCCCCTCCTCCCCTCTGTCGCCTCTGCTGCTGCTGTCGACCTCCTTGGTGCTGAGAAGGTCGGGGCTGCGTCTGCTTCAGGCGGACGACGCAGGGGCAGGAGTGGCAGGAGTGGGGGTGGTGGCGGAGGAGGCGGGGGTGGAGGTGGTGGCGGTGGAGGTGCGACTGGAGAGGCTAGTGGCGGCGGTGGTGGAGGCGACAGCGGAGGCGGAGGTGGTCGTGGCAGCGGCAGGGGTGGAGGTGGCCGGGGCGGAGGCGGAGGGGGTGGTGGTCGTGGAGGCCCGGGGGGCGGTCAGAGTCAGCAGCCTGCCCCGACCCTTCAGGCCGCCCGTGAGTGGTATGCGCGGCGCAGCGTCACCTGCCAGTACGTTATTCGTACAGGTGACCGCACTGGCCAGACGTGTGGGGGGCCGCACCAGACGGAGCGCTGCTTCGCCCGCCTCAACGATGCGTGGCGCACTCAGTTTCCTGGTGGGGGTGAGCTGCCGCGCTGGGCTGATCTGCTCAGGAAGGGTGTTGATATTTGGGCACTTGACTTTGATGCTATTCTCACTGCCATGTATGCGATGTCTATTAGTGGAGAGGGTGCTCAGTACTTGCGTGTTCCGCCCGACCCGGGCATTCAGGCCAGCCCCGCTGCTGCTCTAGGTGCTAGTGTGTCTGCTTCCACAGGTACTACTGCAGCTGCTGCTCTAGGTGCTTGTGCGTCTGTGCCCCCTGGTACTGAGTCGACTGCAGCACTGCACACCTTCACACTGGACTCAGGTGCTTCTCGCTCTTTCTTTCGTGACCGCACTGTCCTTGAGCCTCTAGCTCGGCCGGTTGCTGTCTCTCTTGCTGACCCCTCTGGGGGTCCGGTCCTTGCGACCTCCTCCACCACCCTTCCGTGTCCAGCGGTTCCGTCCGGCACGCTCTCAGGTCTCTACCTCCCCTCGTTCTCCACGAACTTGGTGGCAGGTAGTGCGCTCCAGGACTCGGGTGTTCACCAGTTCACCCCTGCCTACGAGCGTGTGACTCACTGCACGTGTGCTCGGACGGGCCGCCACCTAGCTACTTTCACTCGAGAGCCGGGGTCTGACCTGTACACACTGACCACTGAGTCCCCTCAGGTAGCTGCGTCTGCGTCAGCGTCAGGTCAGCTGTCCGCCCCCTGCTCGTGTCGCTCTCTGGCGAACGACACCGTCCTCTGGCACCACCGCCTTGGTCACCCGTCTGTGCAGCGCCTGCGGGCCATGCACAAACGGGACCTTGTTGCTGGTCTTCCCAGGGTGCTCCCTCCCCTTCCTGACTCCCCTGCTCCTGACTGCATTCCCTGTGTCGAGGGGCGGCAGCGCGCCGCTCCTCACTCCTCCTCCTTTCCCCCGACGACCGCTCCCCTGCAGACGCTCCACATGGACGTGTGGGGCCCGGCCCGCGTCCGTGGTCAGGGTCAGGAGAGGTACTTCCTGATAGTTGTTGACGACTACTCGCGCTACACCACGGTCTTCCCCTTGCGCGCCAAGGGTGACGTCCCTGGTGTTTTGATCCCCTGGATCAGCCGAGCCCGTCTCCAGCTAGGCGAGCGCTTTCACTCGGACTTTCCTGTCCTGCGCTTGCACTCTGACAGGGGTGGTGAGTTCGCCTCCGACCTCTTGGCAGCCTACTGTGCTGAGCACGGCATTGAGCAGTCGTACACGCTTCCGGCCTCTCCACAGCAGAATGGGGTTGCTGAGCGCCGCATTGGCTTAGTCATGGAGGTCGCTCGTACCTCCCTGACCCATGCGGCTGCTCCCCACTTTCTGTGGCCGTTTGCGGTCCGGTACGCAGCGCATCAGCTCAACCTCTGGCCCCGTGTCTCCTTGCCGGAGACTTCCCCGACTCTACGGTGGACGGGAGAGGTTGGCGATGCGTCGCGTTTCCGGGTCTGGGGATCTCGAGCTTTTGTCCGCGACACGTCCGCGGACAAGCTCTCGCGTCGCACTGTTCCCTGTGTCTTTCTTGGCTTTGTTCCCGACGCGCCTGGATGGCAGTTTTACCACGTCACCTCGCGCCGGGTTCTGGCCTCTCAGGACGTCACTTTTGACGAGTCCGTCCCCTTCTACCGCCTCTTCCCCTACCGCACTGCCCCGCTCCCCCCCCCACCTCTCTTCCTCGCTCCAGGTGCTGAGGTACCAGACCCCCTCCCCCCTCAGGGTGCCGCTCCCTCAGGTGTGTCCCAGGTAGACCCGGATGAGCCTGTCGAGGTAGCTGTTGACTCGCGTCCTGCGTCTAGGGGTGCTGAGCCTGGGAGTGCTGCGTTTGAGGGTGCGGAGCCTGGGGGTGCTGAGCCTGGAGGTGCGGAGCCTGGGGGTGCTGAGCCTGGAGGTGCGGAGCCTGGAGGTGCGGAGCCTGGAGGTACTGAGCCTGGAGGTGTGGAGCCTGGGGGTGCTGAGCCTGGAGGTGCGGAGCCTGGAGGTGCGGAGCCTGGAGGTGCTGAGTCTGGACGTGCTGAGTCTGGGGGTGCTGAGTCTGGGGGTGCTGAGCCTGAGCGTGCTCCACCTGGAGGAGCCCCCTCCTCCCAGCAGCTGCAGGAGAGGTACCTCGAGTACTGCCGCCTCCGGAGAGGTGCTTCTGGAGCTCGTCCCGGTACTTCCCCTCCTTCCCAGGAGCTCCCCCCCATTCAGGTGATCCGCGAGTGGTACACGCGGCGCTGCAGTCTTCGTAGTGGTGCTCCTGGTACTGCGGACCCGAGCGGTGGTGCTGTTGCTGGTGCTGAGGACCCGGACGCTGGAGCTGCTGCTGGTGCTGAGGACCCGGGGGCTGGAGCTGCTGCTGGTGCTGAGGACCCGGGCGTTGGAGCTGCTACTGGTGCTGAGGACCCGACCGGTGGCGCTGCTGCTGGTGCTGAGGACCTGACCAGTGGCCCTGCTGCTGGTGCTGAGGACCCGGGCGTTGGAGCTGCTGCTGGTGCTGAGGACCCGACCGGTGGTGCTGCTGCTGGTGCTGAGGACTCGGGCGTTGGAGCTGCTGCTGGTGCTGAGGACTCGGGCGTTGGGGCTGCCACTGGTGTCCCTGCTGCTTCTGGAGACGCTGCGCGGCCGCGACCGTACTTCGTACCGCTCCTTCAGCAGGTTCTTGGTCAGGCTCCTCCTCCTTGTCCTCCTCCCTCCGTCGAGTGTCCTCTGCCTGTCCAGCCGCAGTCACAGTTACCGCCTGTCTCGCCTCTCCCTGCTCCCTCCCCTTACGCTGGTCCCACAGGAGGTCTTACAGAGCGTCGTGAGCCTGAGTCTCGTCCTGCGTCGCCTGTTCGTACTGCTCGCACTGGTCGTCGTGCTGCCAGTCCCACTGTTACGCGTCTCCTCGCTACAGTTGTCACTGACCCGACCTTTGAGTCCTCTGCTGCGTCTGCCCTGGTCGCTGAGTTGGTTGACTTTGCTGCTCGCTGTCGCCTAGACTACGCTGCCAGCCTTGTCGCTAGGTCTGAGTCTGCGTCTGCCTGTCCTCCGTCCGTCGGGGGTGAGTGTGCCCTCGGCACGGACGTCCTTGAGGACAGACAGGAGGAGTTCCACTGCCTTGCTGCTGCTTTGCCCCGTCTCGTGTCCTTGCTAGTTGCCCCTGAGGGAGACCCGGATGCACCAGACATCCCGACCCCACGCTCTTACGCTGAGGCGATGGCGGGTCCCTACTCCTCTCAGTGGCAGACAGCCATGGACGCAGAGATGGCCTCCTGGAAGTCCACAGGCACCTACGTAGACGAGGTTCCCCCTCCTGGGGCGAACATCGTCAGTGGCATGTGGATTTTCAGGGTGAAGCGGCCTCCGGGTTCTCCACCTGTCTTCAAGGCGCGCTACGTGGCTCGAGGCTTCAGTCAGCGAGAGGGAGTAGACTTCTTTCAGACCTTCTCCCCCACCCCGAAGATGACTACTCTTCGGGTGCTGCTGCACATAGCCGCTCACCGCGACTACGAGCTTCACTCTCTTGACTTCAGCACTGCTTTCTTGCAGGGCAGCCTGCACGAGGAGATCTGGCTGCGCCGCCCCCCTGGCTTCACTGGGTCATTTCCTCCTGGCACCCAGTGGAGGCTTCAGCGGCCGGTCTACGGTCTCCGCCAGGCGCCACGTGAGTGGCACGACACACTGAGGACGACACTTGCGGCTCTTGGGTTCGCTCCCTCTACTGCTGACCCGTCGCTGTTTCTACGCACCGACACCTCGCTGCCGCCGTTCTACATCCTCGTGTACGTCGACGACTTGGTCTTTGCCACTGCTGACACCGCGGCACTCGCTCACGTGAAGTCGGAGCTGCAGAGGAGACACACGTGCACAGACCTGGGTGAGCTGACGAGCTATCTTGGCTTGCGGATCACCCGGGACAGAGCACGGCGCACCATCACCCTGACTCAGTCACACATGGTGCAGCAGGTTCTCCAGCGCTTCCGCTTCACGTACTCCTCGCCTCAGTCCACTCCTCTGCCTACCGGTCACTCGCTCTCAGCTCTGCCTTCGGATGAGTCCGTAGAGCCGAGTGGCCCGTATCCAGAGCTTGTGGGCTGCCTCATGTACCTGATGACCTGCACTCGACCTGACCTTGCATACCCTCTTAGCATCCTAGCACGCTATGTCGCTCCTGGCCGTCACCGGAAGGAGCACATGGATGCTGCTAAGAGGGTGTTGCGCTACTTGTGCAGTACGTCGGGCATGGGGCTTGTGCTTGGAGGGCGAGACCGGGTTGTTCTCACAGGGCACTCAGACGCTTCTTGGGCAGACGACCAGGCTACTCAGCGGTCGTCCCAGGGTTACACCTTCAGCCTTGGCTCTGGCTCAGTTTCTTGGCGTTCTACTCGCTCTTCTTCTGTTCTCAGCTCCAGTTGTGAGGCTGAGATCTACGCCACAGCCATGGCTGCTCAGGAGCTACGCTGGCTGACCTACCTGCTGACCGACCTCGGAGAGCGGCCTCGTTCTCCTCCAGTGCTGTACGTCGACAACAAGGCTGCCATTGCCTTGTGTGAGGAGCACAGACTGGAGCACAGAACGAAGCACATCGCTCTGCGGTACTTCCTTGCTCGAGAGCTGCAGCAGCGTGGTCAGCTTTGTCTGCGTTACGTGGCCACGGAGGCCAACACTGCTGATGTGTTCACCAAGGCGCTTCAGCCTTGTGACCATCAGCGCTTTTGCACTCTACTAGGCCTTGTACCTACTGGGCCTCACTTGCTTACCTCTTGACCTTACTTGTACTGTGATCACTATATATATATGCCTTCTTGCTTACTTTTGCTAGGTTGTGATCACTGTATCTCTTACTTTGTTATAAACCTGCATGTGAACTGGTCTTGTGACCGCTTGCTTGTGCTCGGAATTTGTGTGGAATCCTTGAGATCCACCCTGAGCTTGCTTTGCTTTGCTTTGACTGGTCTTGTGACCCTGTGGTTGTTTCCCACTGCGCCTATGGGGGTGTGTCAAACATTGCATGTTTATATTGTCTAGGCTGTAGTGGGTTACACCTTAGGGGGTACACAAAGTTAGGGTTTCCTACTTGTACCAAACTCTGTTCTAGTTCATTCATTCCTGCTCAGTTATTTCTGACAGTGTCTGCATCTTCAGTCGTCGCCTCCTATCTACTCTCCTCTCACCAGCCCTCCTCCTCCTCACTTGCCCCCTGTGACTGCCTCTAGCTTTGCTCATAATTGTGAACCTTAAACTATTGCTTCTTGCTTGTGCTCAGAATGTGTGGTGACATCGTGATCCACCCTGAGCTTGTACTACTTTGCTTGCTCTGCTGATTACACCCCACTTTGACTATGGGGGTGTGTCAGAATATTATGCTCTAGCCTGCAGTGGGGTGCTCTATAGCGAGTACAACCCTTCTAGGGTTAGCTATTTGTACCACCATTGTTGCTAGTGCAAACCCTCCTTTCTTCATTCTTACTTTCTACAGCTAGTTCTGACACGTTTCGGCGTTTTTGTTGACCTCGAGCCCGCCCAGCAGCACGTCCACTGCAGTCGGGGCGGACGGTCCGTCTTCTGCCCGACGCTTGTTACGGCGTTCGCCCGCAGAATCGCGGGCGTTACGGTCGGAGTCGGAAGCGGGGGTTGACGAGTTCCCGTTGTTAAGTGTCGGCGTAGGTGCCATCGTTGAGCGATTGAAGTTGAAAATGTCGCTGAGTAAAGTAGAGGGTGACTCGCCTCTAGGAAGCGATTTAATCCTAGCCAGCTTGGAGGGAAAAACTACTCGAGCGGAAATGTTGAGTGAGCCGTTTGAAAATTGAGAAACGTGGGTGGAGGGAAATGAGCTCCAACCCACGGTTTTTGTAGTTGGAGAAGGGCGTTTAGCGCGCTTCGACGATGCCAATTGTGCAGTACAAGCAGCTTCGCTTTCACAATACACAATTTTAAAAAACACTACATGTGTGTTTAAAATTTATAATATTTCACATTCATTACACTATACAAGGTGGTTAGGCTGAAATATAGTCGACCATTTGGTCTAATATATCCTTCGCCAAAGGCGACTACATGTTCGATTCAAAAGCGACCACTTTCCGGCCACATTCACAGGGTTCTGCAATCTGACACATTCGGTGGCCGATTCGCAGGCCTCTTTGCAAAAGTGTCAGATTTGCAGTTCGCTTGGGTGGTCGGATTGTGCGACGGAGTCGCAGATATAAGTATTAGTGTGTCACAACATGAAATGTGTCGCACCTATCAGGGAGTCACAACATGAGACGCGTCTCCATTCACAACCCGCCTCGGCGGGGTAGTGGCGTCAACCCGGACCGAGTGTGACGGGAGCCTATAAAAAACACACCCGTCCGAACAGTCTAGTCATTATTCAAAATGGCCCTGCCTTTCACACCTAGGTGGGCACGACGTTTAGCGATGGCCCTCACACACTTTGTTCTACTCCCCTTGGTCGCTGCAGTCGGTGTCATGGTGCCCATGCTTCTTGACTTTGTTGACGAAAGCGATTCCCAGGTTTCCTGGCAAAATGTCAGCGGCATTCAACGAGCGCATTGGGTTGACCACTTCTTGCACTTGTCGCTAGACCACCTGTACGAAGCCCTTCGTCTGGATCGCGGCGCCTTCAGTTACCTGTGTCGTGCATGGTCTGCACACCTCATCAGTGCTGGCAAACAAGCGTACAAGGTGGCTCTCCGAGTTGCGCTTGTCCTGGTTCGCTTTGGGAGCCGGATGACGTATCGTCAGCTAGGCCTGCTCTTCGGTTTCTCACGCACACGCCCACACGATTGTCAAGGCGTATATTCGGTTCAATGAAGACGTGCTTATGAGAGTGGATTCTATGGCCTGGTGCCGACAATCTTGCTGCCTCGGAAGAAGATTTCAAACTGGACAGTGGGATCCCTGGATTGTAGTTGCCATGGACGGCACCTATGTTGCATAGGATCCGGTCACTTTGAAGACTTACGACGATCTCAAATCTCAACTAAACGCAAATCCGCTCGGTAGGATTGCGCGCGTGTTAGAATCTAGCAGCAGGAATGATTGAACTAGCAGGATGCAGGAGTACAAGTAGTAAACCCTAATTGGGTTGTACCCCATGTGGGCGGGTAGCCTAGACAATATGCAGCACATATAGTTTGACACACCCCCATAGGCAAAGTGGGGGAGAACAAGGGGTCACACGACCAGTCAAGAGAAACAAAACAAGCTCAGGGTGGATCCCAACGTCACCACACATTCTGAGCACAAGCAAAGGGCCACAAGGCCAGTTCACATGCAGAGATATATATGCAACAATAACAGTACAGTGATGACTACCTAGCAAGAGCCAGCATGCAGGTATATATAAATCACAGTACAAGCAGAGACTACAGCAAGTGCGGAAACGTAGGCACAAGGCCCAATAGAGTACAAAAGCGTTGATGATCACCAGAAGGAAGTGCCTTGGTGAATATATCAGCAGTGTTGGCCCGAGTGGCCACGTGGCGAAGACGAAGCTGGCCTCGCTGCTGCAACTCTCGAGCCAGGAAGTAACGCAGAGCAATGTGCTTCGTTCTGTGCTCCAGTTTGTGCTCCTCACACAAGGCAATGGCCGCCTTGTTGTCAACGTACAGCACTGGAGGAGAACGAGGCCGCTCACCCAAGTCAGTCAGCAGGTAGGTGAGCCAGCGTAGCTCCTGTGCAGCCATGGCGGTGGCGTAGATCTCAGCCTCACAACTGGAGCTAAGAACAGAAGACGAGCGTGTAGACCGCCAAGAAACAGAGCCAGAGCCAAGGCTGAATGTGTAACCCTGTGACGACCGCTGTGTAGTCTGGTCGTCAACCCAAGACGCGTCTGAGTGCCCAGTGAGGACCACCTCACTCCGTCCTCCAAGCACGAGCCCCATGCCCGATGTACTGTACAAGTAGCGCAGTACCCTCTTAGCAGCAGCCATGTGCTCTGGTCGGTGCCTACCAGGAGCCACGTAGCGAGCGAGAAGGCCAAGAGGGTATGCAAGGTCAGGACGAGTGCAGGTCATCAAGTACATGAGGCAGCCCACTAGCTCTGGGTAAGGACCACTCGGCTCTACGGACTCGTCCGAAGGTGGAGCTGAGAGCGAGTGACCTGTAGCCAGAGGAGTGTGCTATGGCGAGGACCAGGTGAAGCCGAAGCGCTGAAGGACCTGCTGCACCATGTGTGACTGAGTCAATGTGATGGTGCGACGTGCTCTGTCCCGAGTGATCTGCAAGCCAAGGTAACTGCGCAGCTCACCCAGGTCTGTGCACGTGTGTCTCTTCTGCAGCTCCGACTTCACCTGAGCGAGAGCCTCAGTGTCAGCAGTGGCAAAGACCAAGTCGTCGACGTACACGAGGATGTAGAACGGTGGCAGCGAAGTGTCGGTGCGCAGGAACAGCGACGGGTCAGCTGTCGAAGGAGCGAACCCAAGAGCCGCCAGTGTCGTCCTCAGTGTGTCGTGCCACTCACGTGGTGCCTGGCGGAGACCGTAGACTGGCCGCCGGAGGCTCCACTGGGTACCAGGAGGGAACGACCCAGTGAAGCCAGGTGGGCGGCGCAGCCATATCTCCTCGTGCAGGCTGCCCTGTAAGAAAGCTGTGCTAAAGTCAAGAGAGTGAAGCTCGTAGTCACGCTGAGCGGCAACATGCAGCAGCACCCGAAGAGTAGTCATCTTCGGGGTGGGGGAGAAGGTCTGGAAGAAGTCAACTCCCTCTCGCTGACTGAAGCCTCTAGCAACGTAACGAGCCTTGAAGACAGGCGGAGAACCTGGCGGCCGCTTCACCCTGAAAATCCACATGTCATCGACGATGTTCGCCCAAGGAGGGGGAACCTCATCGACGTAAGTGCCTGTGGACTTCCAGGATGCCATCTCTACGTCCATGGCTGTCTGCCACTGAGAGGAGTACTCACCCGCGATTGCCTCAGCGTAAGAGCGCGGGGTCGGGATGTCTGGTGCATCCGGGTCTCCCTCAGGGGCAAGCAGCATGGCCACGAGATGAGGCGCAGCAGCCGCAAGACACTCAAGGTCCTCGTGCCTGTCCTCAAGGACGTCCGTGCTAAGAGCACACTCACCCCCGACGGACGGAGGACAGACAGACTCAGACTCAGCAACAAGACTGGCAGCGAAGTCTAGACGACAGGCAGTAGCAAAGTCAACAAGCTCAGCGACAAGAGCAGACGCAGCAGTAGACTCAAACGACGGGTCAGTGACAACAGTGGCTAGCAGACGCGTGACAGTAGGGTGCTCAGCACGAAACCGGTCAGACTCAGGGTCCGGAACGTCAGACAAAGAGGACGCAGGAGGAGACGGCAGAGGAACAGGCTGCGGAGCAGAGGAAGGACGACGGACTACGAGGTGTGCGCTGGGGACAGCCGGCTGACGCGAACGAGGAACACGACGACCAGTACGACCAGGACGAACAGGCGAGACAGGATGCGACGCAGGCTCACGACGCTCAGCAGGACTACCAGTCTGCTCAGTGTAAGGAGAAGGAGCAGGCAGCGGTGAGCCAGGCTGTAACGGAAGACCAGTAGACGACGGGAGAGTAAGAACCTGACGAAGAACAGAGGCAGACGGCGGCAGAGACGACGGAGACGGCGGAGCGAAGAACAGTCGTGTCGGCGTAGCTGCACCAGTACTTGCAGCTCCAGCAGCTCCAGTACCTCCAGCAGCTCCAGAAGCTCCAGTCCCAGAGCCGACACCTCCAGTCCCAGGGTCTCCAACCTCAGTGTCTCCAGCAGCAGCACCCCCAGAACCAGCACCTCCAGTCCCAGGGTCTCCAGCCTCAGTGTCTCCAGCAGCAGCACCCCAGAGTTAGCACCTCCAGTCCCAGGGTCTCCAGCCTCAGTGTCTCCAGCACGAGCACCTCCAGAACCAGCGACTCCAGCACCTCCAGTAGACAAAGGACCAGCACCACTCCTAGCTCCAGGGACAACAGCAGAAGTACCTCCAGCAGCAGAGCCCCGGGCTCCAGCAGCGCGACGCTGACGACGACCGTACCAGTCCTGCAGCTGCTGTGAGGTGAGAGGCACACGTGGACGAAGGCGGCTACTCCAAGGAGACCGCGCAGCAGCAGACTCAGAACCCTCAGCGCCCGCACCCCCAACTGCTCCAGAACCTCCGGTGTCAGCACCCTCAGCGCCAGTACCTCCAGCGGCTCCAGAACCTCCAGCGCGAGTACCCTCAGCAGCTCCAGAACCTCCAGCTCCAGCGCCACCAGTACTAGGCCCTCCAGCAGCTCCCGAACCTCCAGCGCCAGCACCCTCAGTAGCTCCAGAACCTCCAGCGTCAGTACCGCCAAGCTCAGCACCCCCAGACCCCTCACACTCAGGCTCAGCACCACCAGGCTCCACACCCTCAAGCTCCGCACCCTCAGGCTCAGTACCCCCAGGCTCAGCACCCCCAGGCTCCGCACCCCCAGGCTCAGCACCCCCAGAAGTAGCACCCCGAGCAGGACCACCCTCAGTAGGACCTGAGTCACCAGTGACCTCAACCGGCACAGTCAAGGGAGGAGGGTCTACCTGAGAAACACCTGAAGGAGCAGGACCTGGAGCGGGGAGGGGGTCTACCTGGGGAGCACCTGGAGCGAGGAAGAGCGGCGGGGGGGGGAGCGGGGCAGTGCGGTAGGGGAAGAGACGGTAAAAGGGAACCGACTCGTCAAACGTGACATCCTGAGACGCAAAGACACGGCGTGAGGTGGGGTGGTAAAACTGCCAACCAGGCGCGTCAGGGACAAAGCCAAGGAAGACACAGGGAACAGCGCGGGCGGAGAGCTTGTCCGCGGTGGTATCGCGGACAAAGGCACGAGCACCCCAGACCCGGAAACGCGACGCATCGCCAACCTTTCCCGTCCACAGCAGTGTGGGCGAGGTCTTCGGCAAGGAGACACGGGGCCAGAGGTTGAGCTAATGCGCGGCGTACCGAACCGCAAACGGCCACAGAAAATGGGGGGCAGCCGCATGGATCATGGAGGTACGAGCGACCTCCATGACTAAGCCAATGCGGCGCTCAGCAACCCCATTCTGCTGCGGAGATACCGGAAGCGTGAACGTCTGGCGGATGCCGCGCTCCGCACAGTAGGCTGCCAAGAGGTCGGAGGAGAACTCACCACCTCCGTCAGAGTGCAGACGCAGGACAGGAAAGTCCGACCGGAACCGCTCGCGGAGCTGGAGACGAACTGCGCGGATCCAGGGGATCAAAACAGCAGGGACATCCGCCTTGCTCCGCAAGGGGAAGACCGTGGTGTAACGCGTGTAGTCGTCGACAACCAGCAGGAAGTACCGCTCGTGGCCCTGTCCCTGGACGCGGGCTGGGCCCCACACATCCAGGTGGAGCGTCTGCAGTGGAGCCTCTGTGGGAGGGAACGAGGAGGAGTGAGGAGCGGCGCGCTGCCGCCCCTCGACGCAAGGAATGCAGGGCGGCGCAGGTGAGGGAGGGAGGGCAGGCAGAGACCTGGGAAGACCAGAGACCAGGGAGCGAGAGTGCATGCGACGCAGGCGAGGCAAGGAGGGGTGACCAAGGCGGTGGTGCCACAGGAGAGTGTCGTGCGACAAAGCGCGACACTCGCAGGGGGCCGCCAGCTGACCAGACGTAGACGCAGACGCAGCTACATGAGGGGACTCAGTGGTCAGTGTGTACAGACTCGAGCCAAGTGCATGGGTGAACGTGGCCAAGTGCCGGCCCGTCCTAGCACACGTACAGTGAGTCACTCGCTGACTCGCAGGAGTGAACTGGTCAACCCCCCGATCCTGAAGGTCAGCTCCACTCACCAAGTTCGTAGAGAACGAGGGGAGGTAAAGACCTGACAGCGAGCCGGACGGGGCGGCCGGACACGGCAGAACCGTGGAGTAGTGGGCAAGGACTGGACCCCCGGACGGGTTAGCCAGGGAGACTGGAACTGGCCGACTAAGCGGCGTGAGTGTGGTGCAGTCGCGAAAGAAGGAGCGGGAAGCTCCTGAGTCAAGGGTGAAGGTGTGCGAGACCGCAGTGGGCGCAGTACCAGAGAGAGCAGACTCACCAGCACCTGAAGCCACGGCCTCACCAGTACCTAGAGCAGTAGACGTACTAGCACCTAGAGCAGCAGCCTCACCAGCACCGAGAGCAGCAGGCTCTATACCAGGGTCAGGCGGTACGCACAGGTAACAGGCACGGTCAGCACTAGTAGGCAATGCATACATGGCAGTGAGAATAGCATCATAGTCAAGCGCAAAGATATCTACCCTCTGTCCATGCAGCTCCAGCCAGGTGGGGAGCTCAGCCTCGTCGCCAAACACTGTGCGCCAGTCGTCGCTCAGACGGGCGAAGCAGCGGGACTGTGTGTGACCAAGCGTCCCACAAGGCTGACCAGTCCTAGCACCTGTGCGAATGACGTACGGGCAGCGAACTGTACGCGTAGACCTGCTACACTGAGCGTACCACTCATGGAGCTGCTGGAGCGTAAGTGTCTCGCGTGGACGCCGCTGCAGCTGCAGCTGGCCACTGCCAGACGCTCCCAACTGACCAGCTCCAGGGCGACAGCTACGACGGCTACCGCGACAACCCCAGCTAGTATACCACTCATCAAGCTGCTGGGGCGTGAGAGGCTCGCGTGAACGTCGCTGGAGCTGCATCTGGCCACCTGCCAGTAGCAGTAGCAGCAGCAGTAGCGCGGGCAGGGCAGGCGCGGCAGGCAGGCAGGCAAGCAGGCAGGCAGGCAGGCCGACAGGCAGGCAGGCCGGCAGGCAGACAGGCAGGCAGGCAGACAGGCAGGCCGGTAGGCAGGCAGGCAGGCAGGCAGGCAGGCAGACAGGCAGGCAGGCCGGCAGGCAGGCAGGCAGGCAGGCAGGCAGGCGCGCAGGCAGGCAGGCAGGCAGGCAGCCAGGCAGCCAGGCAGGCAGGCAGACAGGCAGGCCGGCAGGCAGGCAGGCAGGCGCTCACCAAAGGCTGGGAGAGCAGGCGCTCACCGGGCGAGCAGGGCCGGCGCTCGACGGGCGGCGGCCGAGTAGGCGCACGACAGCGGCGACGTCGGGGCCGCAACACCGGCTGCAGAGTAGGGCCGAAGCAGCTGCAGGGCGGGGCCGCTTCAGCGGCAGTAGCAGGGTGGGGCCGCGTCAGCGGCAGGTCGGGGCCGTGGCAGCTGCAGGGCGGGGCCGCATCAGCGGCAGGTCGGGGCCGAGGCAGAGGGCCGCGCGCGGCTCGGCGCGGGCTGCGCTGACAGCACGCTGAGCTGCTGCAGGCCGCGCGCGGCCGCGCTAGGCAGTAGCGGGCCGCGCGCGGCTCGGCGCGGGCTGCTGCGGGCCGCGCGCGGGCCGCGCGAGGCAGTAGCAGGCCGCGCGCGGCTCGGCGCGGGCTGCTGCGGGCCGCGCGCGGGCCTCGCGAGGCCGTAGCAGGCCGCGCGCGGCTCGGCGCGGGCTGCGTGGGCTCGGTGCGGGCTGCGCGCGGCTCGGTGCGGGCTTCGCGCGGCTCGATGCGGGCTGCGCGCGGCAGCTGCGGGCTGCGCGCGGCTGCAGCGGGCTGCGCGCGGCTCGGTGCGGGCTGCGCGGGCTCGGTGCGGGCAGCGCGCGGCAGCAGCGGGCTGCGCGCGGCTCGGTGTGGGCAGCGCGCGGCAGTAAGAGGCTTAACGGCCTGCAGGGGCTGTTCGCGGGCCTGAAGGGCGTGTAGGGGCGGCGCGCGGGCCTTACGGGCCTCTAGGGGCAGCGCGCTGGCCTAGGGCAGCAGGAGGCAGCGCTAGGGCTGCTGGACGGCGCGCGTAGTGCAGCACGTCACAAGGCAAGGCAAGGCAGGCAGGTACGTGGGGTAGCGCGGTAACCGCAACGGTAGGTGGGCCCGAAAAAAAAACGGTCCTACGGACCTTAGTGCTCTGAAACCATGTTAGAATCTAGCAGCAGGAATGATTGAACTAGCAGGATGCAGGAGTACAAGTAGTAAACCCTAATTGGGTTGTACCCCATGTGGGCTACCCCACTACAGCCTAGACAATATGCAGCACATATAGTTTGACAGCGCGCTAGTCTTAGCTACCATTTGCAAGTTGAATCACTTGATTTCATGGTCTAGGGAGTGAGAACGAACAAAAAACGTATAGCTGCAGCTTCCACTAGGAAAAGATGGAGGAAGAACAAACATTAAGCATAGAATGAGGACTTGGGGGGGTTTCAAGAGAACCTTGTGAGGGAAGGCTCTCCAAATGCTTGGGAAGGATGGTGGGAACCTTCCTAGCATCAAAGATGCAACCCTCATAATGAGGTCCTTAAGGTGTCACATGCAAAATCCAATCCAATTGGATTTTGCCTAGGTGTTGCAACATTTGCAACCCATGCTAGAAACTTCTAGCCACCCCAATCCAAAAGTCAAAGTTGCCTTCTTAACCACCCCAACCAAAGATCCCTTTATAGTCATGACCCAATAATCGCCCACTTTAGTTAATATCCCAAATTAAGATAGAATTCCCAAATCTTGGAAATCTTGTAACTTGGGCGATCTTGGTCGGAATAAGGCGATCTTGGTATCGTTGGAAAGCTCTGGATTTCTCCTGCGCGATCAAGCATTTAGACTTGGAGAAAAACACAGAGGTGGTAAAATCCAACAGCCATGCATAATGATTTATGCTCATGCAAATGACACAGGCATGGATTGCACGAGCACACAGCAGGACGTTAGGATGACATGCACTCATACTGACGTGCATACAACAACCTACATACACACCCGCGGTTCCGGACCACATGCTGAAGAATTTAAGAATCGAAAAGGCTTCTTCAGCATTATCTTGCAACTCCTCGTCGACGCAAATGGTATAGTGTAGAGCATGTTGGCGGGATGGCCGGGATCGTGCAATGATTCCAGAGTTTTTTGTAATTTAAAGGCTAAACAATTGATGGAAAGTGGCGGCATTGGCAACTACTGCATCGTAAGAGATGGGACATACTGCCTAAAAAATTACACCTACGTCCCTCCTGGAGCTACACCAGGCCAAGTACTCCTGGACGCGCAAGCCGTCTAGAACTATCAATGGTCTTGGGCGCGCATGATGGTTGAACAAGTGAACGGGCGGTTAAAGTCTAAATGGCGAATTCTGGATGCCTGAATGGAATGCCACTGTCGCAACGTCCCGGGCACCGTCGCGGTAGTGGTAACCCTGCATAATATAGAGATGGTGCTTGGCACAAGTTATCGAGTTGAGGTGCCATACCCTAGCAAACCACTGGTGGCTTCAAGGGCCGACCGCAAGCCTTGTATACCACGGCAGCGAGGTTCAGGCTTCACTCCGACTTTGAGGCGGAGTCGCTTTTCTACTTCCCTTTTTGCATCTTGGTGTCTTGGGCATCCCGGGCTCTCTCGTCCTCTCTCGGGTACGTTCAATGAACTGGGTCATAGTCGTCTGAATTGCGTTAATCATCTCCTTCGGCATAAAGCCGCATGTCGTACATCATTTTTTGTTTGCCTTTTGGGCCTCCCGGCTGCCCACTATACTCAACGAAGTGTCCATCCCCCCACCCCTCCTCCCACAGCAACCGTCGGACGCGCCCTCGCCGTGATGCGTCCACTTCGGAGAGATCTACCCGGCATCGCATCGAGGGATAGTGCGCAAGCGCGCGGTCGTGGCGAAGCGCGTTGACGAGACGATGTCGGGATCGACGCCACAAGTCAGGCAACCGCAGGGCCCACCGCTCGTGATGGCAAGGTGACTTGGGGGTTGGCGATTGGCGTGGCGATGGTTGGTTCAATAGTATCCACTGGTGCAGCTGTGTGTGACACAAGGGGGAAGGGTAGAGGGGTTGTGGATGTACTGGATCTGTACTAATCTGATTGTAATGGGGATTGGAAAAAATCAGCGATATAGATATGATATTCCAAAACTATCGTGGAAACTTACCAGATCGGGCAATGGAAGTAGAGGCGCCTGACGTTAGTGCAGATGGTGTACCGCCATGTTGCATTGCATCCGCCGGCCCGGTTGACGGCAGCACCGCGCTATCCGGCAGAGAGTCCGGCGCGTCGGAGATCCCTGCTGTGGCCTGACCGCCATTAGCTGTAGATGGAATGGTGTTGCCCGTCATTGCAATAGGGGTGCTTCCCACAGTAGTCTCCAGATTCACCGATTCACGCTCCCGGAAAATCTTGTCGGCAAGATCATACCAGGCCGGAAATCCTTCTGGACGACCTTCTCCTGGGCGCTTCAAGGCATTGCTCCAACATAGCCACGTGGCTTCCATGCAGCGCAGCTTCGGTCAAAGCGCGGAAACCACGCCGCGCCACCTTGGATTACGCACGAGAAGGTCGCGATGCAGCTTGGCGTGTTGGCTCTGGCCTTGCATTCCGCGCATGCCATTCTAGTCGTCATGCATGTTGAAACGCTCTTGCATCAGCAGAAGCTCCTTGTCCTTGCTCAATCGAGGTAATGTGGTCCTGGTCGCGGTAGATGTAGTGGCGGTGGCTGACTCGGTGTTAGTACGGCCTAAGTTGGGGTCGAGCTCGTCGTCGTCATTGGCGGAGCATACTTCAGGGACCTCCTTGCCTACCACATAGTCTTTGTCAATCCCATAAGGTGAGTCTAGGCGGGGAAGGTTGTTAACTTACCGGCTTGGATTACGCTCCCACGGGTTAATGTGAGCATGGGAAGACCTGCCTCGCGTTCTAACGGGTGGCGGCTGTGGGTCGTTTGTAGATTGTTGAGTCCTTAGGCAAGTGCCTGGCGTGCCGCCATTGTGGCTAGCCTGGCTGTTCAGGTCGTTGCTTTCTCTGTTAGCCATAGTCTGCTTGTGCTTGAACGAGTTTGGCTTTGATGTTTAATTGCGGCCTGCCTTGTGTGTAATGGACTCACAATGTTAGTAAAGCGGGGAAATGTTCAGTAGTCCAGACGGTGTGGCGCGTCGCAGATTGGTTTTGCGTAACAAGGCACGTCCCGTTCTGTAAAGGTGTAACTACGAGTTATAAACCCGTTCAACGAAGCTGAAGGCGCCGCTCGAAATGTTGGTGTGACACGTTGCGTCGTATGGGTGAGTTGGCGACGTCGCGTAGTGACTGTAGTGATAACTGGTCGACATAGTGGTCGACTTTTGAGTCGAGAGCACGTCGAAACTTTGTCAAATGCTGAACCGGCCATCTAAGTGTTTACGCGTGGCTGAATTTGACGACATTCACGAAATACTAGGCAAATGTGTTACTTTCGCTAAAAACCAACCAACCGGATTTTTCCGAAAACGGATATGACGCACCCTAAGAGCGCGCGGAACTCATGATTGTAAGGGCGTGGCACATATTTTTGGCCAACACATTTTGGCCGAAGTTTTGGCCGAAGTAGAAGTTCGCCGAGATTCACAGTAAACGTCCTGTAAACAACCACTCAAAGGGCTGTGACAACACCTGATGAGGCCAGTTGAATTTTTTGGTACCACCTTGATGAATCCGAGCCAGGCGCATGTAATCCAGAATTATGCAGAGCTAGGATACACATGGCACACTTGAAAACATGACTTAATACTCATTTCACGCAACCCAGTCTGGCCCGCAAAAACCAGTTTCATTTAGCATATAATAGCTTCACCCTCTTGCGCAGCTGTTGGGGGCAGTGATGCATGAAATATAAAACAAACTCATGCAATAATACCGAGTTGGGATCTGGGAAATGTTCACATGTGTTTGGCTGCTCAAGTCACCACAAATTCGGCCATCGACGAAACCCGTTTTACCCACGTGTCCAACTCGTGAGCCTCACAATCTAATTACTTTCGCAATATTCAGCCTGTCGAATGTTGGCCAAAAACATGTGCCACGCGCTAAGGATTTTTTTGCATTCCTTACTGCACATCTCAACACAAAAATAGGGCCATCCACTTTTTTTTTTTTTTCGCACTACTAGACTGGCCCAAGTCGGCCTACACTTTGACACTAGCCCGAACCTCACTACAAGCATTGCTCTGGCTAGCTTGTGTGTACTGCGTTACTATTTGTTAATTATATTACACGATTTATCATTGCCTACAGCTTGTTAGTATACTAGTTTAGTTATTAATACCAGCTGCTGGTGGTGCACACTCTCTTCTCCCCTTCCGTAAATCTTGTATGCCTCCCATATTAAAACCCTCTTGGACCAATCTCATCTCACGATACCTTCGCTATGCTCCCAATCCGCTAATCTCCTAGGTAATAGCTTAACGCTATTTGCATGTTTCGCTATAAACAATCGCTCGTGCCTTCACTCACATTTGGTTGCTGCTGCTGCTCCTTGTTTGCCAACTTAGTGCAATCCTCGATTGTTCGATATATTGCAGCCATAATACTTTCCTACCAGAGCCACTTTCCTTCAAATCGCACATTTTTCCGCAACTAACAGAACTTTGCTTTCAATTTTTACCTCAAAGAGAATTACGTCCCTTAGCTTCCTCAAAGCCGCTGTCCCCGTGCTCTCTCATAAGCACGTAAAGCCATGACTCCACCCTAGCACCTAAGCCGGCCGATGTCCTTCGACATGGCGGATCATATTTTGCCAGCCACACGCAGGAGTGCTTGGATGAGCTGATGCGCCAACTGTGCAAAAGAGTCGAAGGAGTTGCAACGCTAACGGGAGAACGCGAGTAACTTAAAAACGACATCAACCGAGCGCAACAAACGCGGGCATTAACACAAGGAAATACTAGCACTGGCAGCATCCACATTGTCCCGACACAATAGCGTGGGACAACATTAGAGCACTGCTAGTGATGGCATCGCGCGCAACGAAGTTCATAACGACCATGGAACGGCACATCCCGGAACAACAAGCACGGCAGGAACCAAACGAAGAGTTTGTACTTTCATCGTCGATACCACTCAACCCGCAGCATCCGCCATGCTTCGACCTGAGTCACCTGGATGGTCGACGGTTCAGGCATGAATCTTTGCCATGAATGTTATTTTAGACGCCAACTTCGTCTCGTCGGATGCTGCAAAAACCCGATATGATGTGTCGTTGCTGCGATGACCCTCCATGGACTGGTGACGCATCATTGTCACAAAGCCGAGCGACTATGAGACTCTATCGCCACATGAAGGACCTTATGGACCCTGGGCACCGTGGTATTTTGTTAAGGTCACCCAGTATCACACGAGGGGCACGTAGTGTGCGGATCTACACAGGAAATTTGATCCGATTGCGGCGTCAATTTCCATGAGCTAGAGGCTGCGCACTTCGCGCTAGCTCGGTTCTGTTAATGATTACACCAGCGGATTTTTCTGTCAATGATTACACCAGTGGACTTTCTCATTCTATGAGTAGATAGGTGTGAGAGGTCTACTGGAGATCCCCAATTGATCCTATGGAAGGGTTACAGGAACGTTGGCCCGGGGGGTTGTAGGCGCACTCACCCGCTATACAAATAAGCTATTTTATTCTAGTTAATAGTGGCTGGGATTCTTACATGGTATCAGAGCGAAGGACTTAGGTTCGAATCCCGGTGTGTGCGCCACGGGCATCCCAGTGCGGGGGGGTGTCAGAGGTCCACTGGAGATCCCCGATTGGTCCTAGGGAAAGGTTATAGGCTTGTTGGTCTAGGGGGTTATGGGCGCACTCACCCGCTACACAAATAAGCCCTTTTATCCCAGTGGTTAGTGGCTGAGATTCTGACAGTAGGCTACATGCACAAAGCTGAGTGCATCGATTGCTATGTCGACAGTCGAAATAATAAAATCGCACAAGAAATCCAGTTTCGCGGCGTTACGCTGTTCAACAAAACTCTCACCATGGCGGAAACTTTAATTCCTCCGCCGATCATGATCGGGATCCTAGAACAACAGTTTGGGGCACCGGCTCGTGAGATGAATGAGCACGATACGATACGCGCCATCGTCGCGGATGCCGCTGCCCCACCCTTCAAAGGGCGCTGGTTCGCGCGAAATTGGCCGGGGAACCGCAAAAGCGAATGCGCGGAAGCTAGGCGAAAGGAAGGATCGATCAGCAGAAGCAGACTTGGCAGCAGGGAAATGTTAGAAGTCAGTAACAAGCGATAAAGTAAAACCATATTCAAATTAATGTTAACTACTTTTGTGCCACAATCATTTGACTCTTTTATATGAAGGCCTGAATCAGGGCTATCAACGGATATAAATTTCCCAGCATGACGAAGTGCACTTGAATAAGTATAGAAGAAGATTGTATAACTATCTGGTTCAATGTTTTTAGGGACAATATGAATATTCTTATGACTGCATAAGGGAAAATATAATTGGGTAAACAAGGAGGCCCAGCATATTTAGGTGCCCTCGACGCCTCTGTCCGGGGATTCAGGGTAAAACGCGAACCCCCAACCTAGCCTGATCTTCAAGCAACCCCACCCGTTTGCTCTCGCTTTCACTCATCCAGTCCAGCCCAAGTTTCGGCTGGTCAACGCGGACCAATTACCGTACGCTACAAGGGAGGGACCAAGCCAAGCCGAGCCAAGCCTTCCAGAGCACGCATGTACACGCAACGCAAGTCAACCTCGCTCAGAGCCCATGTGAGCTGAGCAACGAATTTACGGCATTCCCAGAGTAGATAAATCTGCGGACTTGTCGAATATCTTTCCCGTATTCGTGAATCTGGGAGCCTTCCCAGATCTCTTCGAGGCTGTTTCCTGCCTAATCCACACATAGAAGCTACGGTCATTTTCTTCTAATTGTCCACTCCCACAGATATCAGCCATGGGGACTGAGGCCGCCACCTTCCTTTCAGGCCCACTTCCAGTAGACACGAGCCACGTCCTACACTGCCCTGCCTCGGCCCTGCCTTTTCTTCAGGAGCTGCGTGCGCGTTTTCCCGTCAACGAGGATGACCCTTCCAAGAAACTGCCAGAGGTTCAAGCCGTTCCGTCCTCTGAGCACGCGGACAACGCGACGCTGTCCAAGAGCACCGACAATGCCGTTCCGTCCTCTGGCGACATGAAAATGGAATCTGTCGCAAGCGAGCCGGAGCGCGGCCTCACGGAGAATTTCGCGGATACGTACGTGTCATCGGGGAACGCGTGCGTGGATTTTCTCTTCCACGTGCTTCCGCAGACTGACCGCGACGGTGCGCACCGGCGGCTCGAGGCCGCGTGGGCGGAGGACCCAGCCACGGCGCTGCGGCTGGTGATGCAGCTGCGCGCGGTGCGCGGCACGGGCAAAAGCGACCGCTCCAGCTTCTTCCACTGCGTCACGTGGCTTTATCAACACCACCCGCGGACGCTCGTGCAGAATCTGTGGCTGGTTCCGGAATTCGGGTGCTTCAAAGATCTCCTGGAGATCGTGCGGCTCGCTCTGGCGGAGGAAGGCGTTGATGCCACGGAGGATGGTGCCGTGGCTTGGAATGGCACGAATAAGGGAAAGAAGATGAGGAAGCAGCGCGGCGGGAAGGGGAGAAAGGGCGGCAAAGGAGACAGAAAGCAGAAGAGTCGGGAGGAGCGGGTGGCGGAGAACAGGCGGCAGATGGCGGAGGAGAGCGAGCGCGCGGCGGTTGTGCGCAAGGAAGCGCACGCGCGGAGGGCGGCGGCGGTGGCGCACGCGTACGAGACGAGCGAGCGGCTGCGCGCCGTGCACAACGCGGTGGCGGCGATTTTTGCGGCTGCGCTTAAGGCGGACCTGGAGACGATGCGCGCGTTCGAGGAGGGGCGCGCGCGGAAGACCGCTAAAGGGGGAGGGGCGAAGGAGGAGGAGAAGAAGCAGGGAAGCGAGAAGGCAGAGGCAGGGGAGAAGGTTATGGAGGAAACGGAGGCAGAGGGGGAGGGGGTGAAGGAAGGCAAAGAGGAGAAGAGTGAAGGCGAGAGTGGTGGAAAGGGCAAGAAGAAGCGCAAGTGGATGGGGAGGCCGGCGCCGAGGCTGTCTCTGGCAGCCAAGTGGGCGCCCTCCTCTGGCAAGTCGTACGATCACTCCACACTGCTCACCTCCTCCATCGCCCTCCTCCTCTTCCCCCCCTCCTCCTCTTCGTCCTCCCCCTCCTCTGCTGCTGCTGCTAAGTCTGATGCTGCTGATTCCGGAATGGACGGTGGAGCAGCAGCAGGCGGGGGGGGCGGGTACGTGCGCGTGGCAAAGGAGCGGCTGCAGAGGGAGGTGCTGGCGCCGCTGCGGAGAGTGCTGGAGGTGCCCGAGGTGCACATGAGCAGCGGGCAGTGGGAGCACGTGGCGTACGGGCGAGTCCCATCCGTGTGCATGAACAAGACCCGCAAGCTCTTCCTCTCCCACGACGAGACGCGGTTCAAAGAGTACCTGGAGGATGTGAAGGGCGGGGAGGTGAAGATTGCTGCAGGGGCGCTGCTGCCGCATGAAGTGGTGAAAGCAGCCATGGAATCTGCAGAGGACAGCGATGATACAGTGGGCGAGCTGCAGTGGAAGGCCATGGTGGCTGATGTGCGCAGCAAGGGGTCCCTGGGGAACAGCATGGCGGTGTGCGATGTGTCGGGGAGCATGGCGGGCACACCCATGGAGGTGGCCATTGCACTGTCGCTGCTCGTGAGCGAGGTGAGCAGCGAGCCGTGGAAGAACCACCTCATCACCTTCTCCGCGCAGCCCATAATCCACCACGTGCAGGGAGAGACCCTGGTGGAGCGCGTGAGGAGCACACAGCGCATGGACTGGGGCTACAACACGAATTTCCAGGCGGTGTTTGACCTGCTGCTGTCCCGCGCACAGCTGTACCAGCTGGACCCGGCCGACATGGTGCAGCGCCTCTACGTGTTCTCCGACATGCAGTTTGACGAAGCACGTGGTGCCTGTGGGGTTTACGGAGGTGGAGGCAGCGGGTGGGAGACGGACCATCAGGCGATTGTGCGCAAGTACACTGAGGCGGGTTACCCTGTGCCGCAGATAGTGTATTGGAACCTGAGGGGGGATGCTTGTGTGAGCAGCACGCCGGTGGCTGCAAGTGAGGATGGGGTGGCGCTGGTGTCTGGGTTCAGCAAGGGCATGCTGCTGGCGGTGCTGGAAGGCAAGGAGATTACTCCCTTGATAGTGCTCGAGGAGGCCATCAAGGGAAAGCTCTTTGAGCTCATTCAGGTTGTGGATTGATCACCACGAGCCGCGTGTTTGTTTGTTTCTTCTTTCCGCAAGTATCCCATAGCAAAATGTAAGGGGTACATTACCAGTATACCGTGTAAGGGGTATATATTTATGCAAACAGGTTCTATTAAAGAAAAAACAAACAGTTCAATGTTTAGATCCCCTCTGTTTGGCTCCTCTGCTCAGCTGCTTCTGCTGCTACTGCTACTGCTGCTATTGCTGCTGCAACGGCTGCCAAACATTTCACGAAATTACTGTTTCTCCATTTCTCCCAGCAGCCCGTGCGCTTCTGCTGTGCTTGCCATCCACTAAACTACTGCACCCAAGGAAGGAGAGTGAGGGAGCCAGGGGGGGGGAAGGAGGGGGGAGGGGACGACCAAACTTCACTTCACAGTAGGTATACTGAATAGGGATGCATGCAGTATCACGCCCCGGAAAGACCACGCACACAGTACAGAGTAAGCAGACATAGTAAGCAGAGGTCACACATACCAAGCCATGGCACCGATGCTGCTGCCCTCTGCTCCCCTCCCCCTAATCCTCCACACCAACACCAGCACCACCTCCCAGCACCCACGCCTCTCCACCACAGCACCACACGCACACCCCACATTGCACCGCACAGCACCGGCACAAACAAGCACACCCGCCTGCTCTCATGTGGGGCCACCGCTACCAGTGGCAGCAGCACCCCCCTGACTGCCCGTGCCCTGTGTTGTATTATCTGCCATGCTGGCAGCAATAGCGCGAGCCAGGTCATCCTCGTACTGCCTCTCTGACTCTGACCACCAGCGCCCTCCACCCTCTCCAGTCGCTCCTGCTTCTCTCACCGCCACCACCCCTTCCTCTGCTCCTGCTCCCGCTGCTCCAGCTGCTGCTGCTGCTGCTGCTGCTCCAGCTGCTGCTGCTGCTGCTGCTCCTGCTTCTGCTGCTGCTCCTGCTGCTGCTCGTGCTCCTGCTGCTGCTCGTGCTTCTGCTGCTGCTCGTGCTTCTGCTGCTGCTCGTGCTTCTGCTGCTGTCCCCCCTTCCCCAGAAGCCACACCTGCTCTGCTCGCTGGCCCCCCCAGCGCCTCATTCCCAGCAGCAGCAAGACTAGCAGCAAGCGCCCGAGCCAACTCCTCATCCTCCCCTCCCACCCCCTCTCCTCCTCCATGCACCCCCCATGCACCCCCGGCCAATCCACCACCACCACCACCACCCCTACCTCCAAACATCCCTCCCATCCCTCCCATCCCTCCCATCCTCCCCATCCCCCCCAGCTGCATCTCTCTCTGCTGCTCCGCCCGCACCTCCTGCTCCTCCCACTGCTTCGCCACAGCAGCAGCAGCCAGCTCGTCGCGGGCCTGGTCAGCCGTCACCCACCGCCCACACGCGGCGGAGGAGGAGGACGCGGGCGGGGGCGCAGGGGGGAAGGCGCCTGTGACGACAAAGATGGTCCAGCCCTCGGCGCGCAAAGAGGACAGGTACGCTGCCAGGTAGAACTGGCGTGGGGGAGATGAGGGGGAGCAGGGGGGAGCAGGGAAATGTGGAGAGCGGGAGGGGCAGGGTTACAACTTACAAGGAGGACGCTGAAGAATGTGGGGAAGGCGGGAAGAGGGGAAAAGGGCGAAAAGAGGGAGGGCCATGCACCTACACCCCCACTTTTCACATACCACCACGCCCCACGCACAACTGAGAGAGGTATTACGGGACAGCAAGCCCACCGTTCCCAGAAAACAGACAACCTGCCTAGCCTAGCTCTCGCCAGTCCCCCGACCCCACACCCTGACCCCATGCATTCATGCAGCGTTGCAAGCTAGAGCCATGCAGGCATCCCAACCTGTGGTCAATAGTGCAGGGCAGCGCACGCACCTCGGAGAGGTGCTGTGGCGCGGCGAGCAGGCTGTTGAAGTTGAACCAGTGCTCCCCCACCCTCCTCAGCGCAAACCAGTGCCGCTGGTCGTGCACCACACGTTGAAGGCGCGGGAGGGAGGGGAGAGAGGAGGGAGGGGGAGGGAGAGAGGGGGAGGGAGGGAGAGAGGGAGGGAGGGAGGGAGAGAGGGAGGAGGGGAGAGGGAGGGAGGGGAGGGAGAGAGAGGGGGAGGGAGGGAGAGGGAGGGGGGAGGAGAGGGAGGGAGGAGGGAGGGGGAGGGAGAGAGGGAGGGAGGGAGGAGGGAGGGAGAGAGGGAGGAGGGAGGGAGGGAGAGAGGAGGGAGGGAGGGAGGAGGGAGGGAGGGAGAGAGGGAGGGAGGGAGAGAGGGAGGGAGGGAGGAGGGGGAGGGAGGGAGGGAGGAGGGAGGGAGGGAGGGAGGGAGGGAGGGAGGGAGAGAGGGAGGGAGGAGGAGGGAGGGAGGGAGAGAGGGAGGGAGGGAGAGAGGGAGGGGGGAGAGAGGGAGGAGGGAGAGAGGGAGGGAGGGAGAGAGGGAGGGAGGGGAGAGGGAGGGAGGGAGAGAGGGAGGGAGGGAGAGAGGGAGGGAGGGAGAGAGGAGGGAGGGAGAGAGGGAGGGAGGGAGAGAGGGAGGGGGAGGGAGAGGGAGGGGGGAGAGAGGGAGGGAGGGAGGGAGGGAGGGAACTCTGAAAAGGTCAGGAGGGAGGTGAAGGTGCGGGTTCTATGAAAGAACCCCGTAACTGAGTCTAATCTCTTCAACAGAAACTCAGCAGACTAGCTCAAAACCCCACCAAATGCCTCCATTCTCATAGCGACCCCTCAGCCTTTGATCCAACTCCCCCCTCTCTCCCCCCCCCCTCCCTTTCCCTCACGTGCAGGTGGCACAGGAAGGCGGTCTGAGCGTGCGGGTTGGCCTGCGCGGCCTGTGCAGCACTGTTGGCGGCGTCCAGGGGCGTGAGCGCCAGCCCCCACACTGCAAGCGCCTCCGATAACACCTGCGCGCGCGGGGGAGGGAGGCGGAGAGGGAGAGGGAGAGGGAGAGGGAGAGGGAGGGGGGGGGGGGAGGGTGAGGGAAACAGGGAGAGAACTGGAACGAGGGAAGGTGTGGCGTCGGGTACGTGATGGGATAGAAGCAAAGGAAAGAGACCAAGGCGCATGTCAGCTAGTCGATGCACGCTGCATGACGACTATACAGCAAACTTCACTACGGCATGGCAAGCTAACAAGAAGCACCACACGGCACCGCATGGCACGGCAGAGCACGGCACGGCACGGCACAGCACGGCGCGCACCTGAATGCTGAAATCCCCATCCGCCGCCGCGTTCTCCGACTCTCCGCCGCTCCCCCCTTCCGCGCCCTCCGCGCCCCCGCCGCCCCCCTCGCCCGCGCCGCCCTCCGCCATGACGGCGCGCTCGCGGCGGTCGAGCCCCTCGGCGATGGCGGCGAGGTCGGCGGCGTCGAAGAGCGGCGCCTGCAACAGCGCGTTCAGGCAGTGCACGCCGCACAGCGCCGCGTCCTGCCGCTCGTGGTACAGCCGCACCGCGCCGGGCGGCTGCTGCTGCTGCGGGTGCTGGTGGTTCTGGTAGTGATCGGCCATTTCGGCTTGCTTGCTTGCTTGCTCGTGTGCCTGCTTACACCGTAGAAGCACGGTCGACGGTGGACGACGATGAGAACAGGCGGCGCGCACGAGACGACGGCCGTTCAGAAACACGGAGTGGTAAACCGCGCAGAAAATACAGGACTCCGGAGTGGGAAATCTCACGGAGTGGGAAATCTCAAATGCACCTTGAATTCTCGGTTTCTACGTCGCAACTCGCGATGATGGCAGCAACGGTCGGAGACCTACAGACTAACAGATCCCGCGAGACGAGAGGAGGCAGCGAGACCAGGGAGGATAGGGCGAGAGAGGGAGCGCGGTGAGAGGTCCAGGTAAGATCAGATCACATCAAAACGACGGATCGGAAATATGCGGTGCTGTCGGTGTAAGTGACAGGCTGGTTCTCTCGCATCGGTTTGCTGACTTAGGGCGTGTAAAATCGCTGCACCTAAAAATTCGGCCACAAGCCGAATGGCCGAATTGGCGAAAGTAACCCGTTTACGAGTTTCACGAAGATGCTCGCGACCATCGCAAATTTCGCGAATAAAAAACGAAATTGATGGCCGTTTTGAAAGTCGACTCGAATTCGACACCATGTCGACTCCAATTCGGCCAAGTAGTCGACTCCGTGAGCGACTGTCACGTGCGACGTCGCACAGTCTCGCAGAACGACAGATTATTTTCTCTTGTCGAATCAGAGACTTCGCCGTCATATGTGCGACCCCGTCGCACAAACGTTCCTACTGTAGCACTTGCAAATTTTAGGGTGTGTAAGATCCCCGTGCACACCAATTCGGCCTTCAAAATTAAGTGGCCGTCGCGAAAGTAACCATTTCGCGACGGTCGTCTATAGCTCTGCGAATCTCGCCAATCTCGACCATCAAATTTGTGATTTTTCGACACACGGTCGACTTCAAATCGGCCATGTAGTCGACAACTGCTGGCTACAGTGAAAAAAACCCGGCAAAAACCCCATTTTTTAAAATGCACGCCGATTTTACACGCCCTAAGTGACGAGATGCGAGGAAGACCGAAAGATGCTGCTAATCTAGAGACGATAGTGGCAAGTTTACGGCTCACAGAACGGTGTTCACAACGTGACTGACACGCCAAAGACACCGCACCACCAGTCCAGCTGAAGCGAGTTCATTCCTAGCGAGCTGAGCGAACAGCTCCCAACCCAGAAGACCTGGATCTGTACATGCGAAACCTCTCGTTGAGGCATTGTTACCACATATCCGTATCCCATATGTTTCGCTCAAGCCAGTCCCGCAATTGGTGACTGGTGTAGCTAGGGAAACACAATCACAAATATATATAATTTACATCACAAACAAATGAAAACAAATAGCTGTGCTACAGTACATCAAGCATGTACTAAGTACACACGAGTCAGTCCATTTCAATTTCCTCTACACCAGGCACCTGCCCCTCAATAAAGCAGCGGGATCCGGCAGGCAAATGCGGGCACCGACTTGCACAGGGTTGAGGCATTCGTAGCCGTTGATTTGCCGGAAGCAGTCGTGACTTCCACCAAAGGATTTAGGCAGTATGGTGTCACACGTGTCAGCCTTGAGAATGATGTACGGCCGCGGACAGGTGGGGATCTGCGGGTCGTACACGTCCGCCCAGCACACCTGAGAATGTGGTGGGGGAAGGTGGGCAGGTAAGTCAAGGGGAACGAGAGAGCTGAACGCGCGTGGCCTGAAAAGCTAGGCGGGCAGACAAGCAGGTTGAAACTTATTCAGAGCGCAAATACAAAAAGGCTAGCCCTCATGACATGCATGGAAAAGGAGAGAACAATCTTATGTGAAAATCACTAGGAGCTGAGATGGGGCTAGTCCATGGAGACAGAAAGGACACAACCAAGGGATCCTGGACTGGTCACCCTGGCCTGGTCTGGCTAACACCCCCCTTGACTGGCCACTCACGTCATAATTGGGGATGACAGCAGCAGAGGCGGGCACAGGCAGGGCGATGCGGTCGCAGAGAATCCCCGGGTTCAGCTGGTACAGCTCCTCCACACTCATACCGCCCGCCACCGTCTTCCGCAGCACGTCACACGTCTCTCCCGGCGCCACCGTGTGCACGTGCGGGCACGCTGGCACTCTTGGCACGTATAAATAATCCACCTTCACGCACACCGAGAGGTACGCAGGGAGAGTGCCGTCTGTGTCTGCGCTGCAGTCGAGCCCGGGGTTGATGGCCTGGAGAGCGGTCTTGCATGGCTTGACGCATGCTGTGGTGGAGGGGGATGTGCATGGATCCCCCTGTATGGGATCGCAGGTGTCTGTGAGGGCGTGCCGTGTGGCTATGGATAGACATGTGTCGCCCTGTGAGGGGGAGGGGTGAGGTGGAGATATGGGATGGGGGGTGGAGGTTTGGAGGGAGTGGGGAGGGAGGGGGAAGGGGGAAAGAGAGTGATGAAGAGAGGTGAGTGAGAGGGGAGGCAGGTAGGGGCGACTTGTGGATTGCAAAAGAATGGGGCAGGAGAGGATGGGTTGAGCGCTGGGATGCAGGTACATGTGAACGATGTGGCAAATGGCAGAAACGGGAAGGGGAGAGAGGAAAGCGGGAAGGAGAGCAAGGGAGATCGGAGTACTGCAGAGCAGGTGGGGGTGTTCCCTGGGTTCACAGCATCGGCGGTATGGCAGGCTACTATCTTCTCTACTGGAGTCGAAAGTTGAGGCGAGTGTTGCGTGGAGTGAGTGAGAGGCAGTGGGCTCACAGCAGCGGTGGTGTAGAAGGCGGAGCAGGGGGAGAGCGAGGAAGTGGACGTGATGGTGACGGTGGTGTTGACTGCTATGGGCGCACTGCAGCTCAACGCCTGCTCACAGTCGTGCACATGGCAGGGAGGAAGGGAGGGAAAGAGGGAGGAGAACAGGTGAAACCTTGCCCATGCAGAGAGACAGTGAGCGTGAAAAGAGAGCATGCGAATCGAGCAGCACATGCATGCATGGAGGTGGGTTAACCTGGTGCGAGGGCGATGGAATGATGTGACATGATGGAGTGAGGGCGGGCGTGCAGAGGGGTGGGTACCGGGTTGAGGGTCTTGAGCTGTTGCAGTGTGAGGCCCACGGTCTGGTGCACATGCGCACACGTCACTCCCCCTCCCCTCACCACGTAGCTCGTCGCCACCGTGAGCGCTGGCATGGCAGGGTGCGGTGGGGTGGGGCAGAGTGGAGTGTGGTGAGGTGGGATGGGTTGGGGTAGGGTGGGGCGGGAGGGAAGGGAGGGAAGGAGGGAGGGGAGGATTCGCGAGAAAGGGAAGGCGGGGGAAAGAGTGGGGTGGGAGCGGGGAGGGAACGAGGAGGGGAAACGGGGGGGAGAGAGGGGATGGGGGAAGGGACACGCAGAGGAGGAAGTGATGGGAGAGATTAACCGGGTATGGGAGGAGGAGTGGCAACGCGAATGATTACAGGGAGCACAGGAGAAGGCAGGCAGAGCACGGGAGAAGGTACCTGGAGCACAGGAGAAGGCGCCATCAACAGTGGTGCCTTGAATATATCCCCGTGGACACACACACGAGTACGACCCCGCCCCGTCATTCACACACGTGCCCACCCCACACGGGTTAAAGCCTGCCGCCCCACACACGTCCACTGCACACAGGCCAACGGGTGCGGTGAGGGTTGGGGGGGGGAAAGGGTGAGGGGAGGGGGGAAGGGGGGAGGGATGAGATGTCATAATCAGGTAAGGAGGGAGGGGGGAGCGTTGGGGAAAGGGGGGTAGGGGTGGGGGGTAGTGATGATCAGGTGACTTTGACTCGCCTATGTTGAAGAGATGAGTGAACGTTTGCAATGGGCAAGAGGGTGAGATGGCGCGCGCGGCAAGGGGGAGGAGGCAGGGAGCAGGGGGCGGCATAGACGAGACAGCACAATGGGAAGGAAGGGAGGTGCTTTAGAAGGAGTGTGGAGTGGAAGAGAGCCCATCGGTGGGAATCACAGCACAAGGGTTTGAAAGTATTCGAGCAGCGAGGGAGGGAGCAGAGCAGGGTAGAGCAGAGCGGAGCAGAGAGAGAAGAGAAGAGAAGAGAAGAGAAGAGAAGAGAAGAGAAGAGAAGAGAAGAGAAGAGAAGAGAAGAGAAGAAGAGAGAGAAGAGAAGAGAAGGGAAGAGAAGAAAGAGAGAGAAGAGAAGAGAAGAGAAGAGAAGAGAAGAGAAGAGCAGAGCAGAGCATGGAAGAACGGAGCGGAGCAGAGAGCAGGCGGAAAGAGCAGGAGGGGGCACGGCACGGCACGGTACGCACCGAGGGTGCAGGTGCGGGAGCCATCGAGGTTGGTGGCCTGCACGTAGACAGTGCCGTCGCAGTCACACGTGTTGCTGGTGCCCACCACCGTGCATGCAAAGCCCCCACACGGTTCGCCAGCGGCGTTCCGTCTGCTTGCACGATGTCGCTGTTGCACGCGTCAGATGATGCTGCAGGGGCACGCGGGGGCAGAGGGGGGGGGGGGTCAGGGGGCAAGGGGAGGCGACGGGAGGAGATGGGCGCAGGGGAGACGGGCAAAGGAGGGGGAGGAGGGGGAGGAGAAGAGCAGGGGGAAGGCCGGGCAAGGGGGGAGAGAGAGCGAGGGGGCGTTAAGGAGACATGGAGATGGAGAGGGGCGGGTAGATAGACAGGGACAGAGCGATGTGTTGTGTTGAGAAGTAGGGGAGGGGGGGCAGCAGCGATTCGTAACTGGGATGAGGATGCCTGCATGCATACGTGGATGGCCCACAGGGAACGGGAGGAGCGGTGCGTGTGGAAAGGGAGGGAAGGGCAGGGAACAGGTATGTCAAAAGAAAAAGGAAGAAAAAATGAAAGAAAGAAGAAGAAGAAAAACAAACAAACGAAGCTGCCGGGCCAAAGGAAGGGGTTTAGGGTTGGGCAAGGAGGGAGAGATGGGCGGGGGGGGGAACAGGCAAGGGAGGGGAGGCGGGGAGGAGAGCGTGGTGATGGGGGGGGAGACGGGCAGGGAATGAGAGCGAGAGAGGGGGGGGTGACACGGAGGCGTCGAGATGGAGAAAGACAATTCAGAGACACATGGAAGTTTGGGCGGACAGAGGGGGAAGGGCGGGAGAGGGATATGTGGGTGGAACAAAGTAGAGGCGGCTTTCAAATGAAGGGAGCATATAAGAGCAGTGCCGAGCCGACAGAGGAAGGGTGTGGAAAGGAGAGATGTGTGTGTGCCCCCTCGCCCTCTGCCACTACCCCATATGCCAGCCATGCCACTCCACTCCACTTCGTCCCACTCTCCTCCCCCAATCCCCAATGTACATACCCATCCGCCCTCCTTCCTTCCACCCTCCCGTTCGCCCACACCCCCTCCCTTTCCCCCCTTCCCCTTCATCCCCATCACTCCCCACTCCCTTCACCCATCCCCTCCTCCCATTCCCGCCCACGCAACCCCAGCAGCCACCCAACGCACATCGAACGATGGGGTAGACGCCAGGCAGAGTGTTGATGCCGCACACACCGTACCCGCCCTGCATGTCCATGCGCATGTGGCCCCCGTCGCCCCACCCGTCACCCCACGAGTTGCGGATGATCAGTAGGGCGGTGCGATGTGTGGGAGGGCGGGGTCGGTGCCTGAGAGGCGGTACCCCCACCACTAGCACCGCGTGGTTGGGCGCGAAGGTGAAACACGCCGGGTCCTGGTACTTGAACAGCTGCGGGGAGGGGGAGGGGGGGGGGCGCGGGGTGGGGGGGAGAGGGGAAGGAGAGGACGGGGGGAGAAGAGTGTGGGAGGAGAGACGGATGCATTGGTTACTGGAGCAATGGAAAGAAGTGGGAGCAGAGGCAACGGGAAAGGGAGAGATATTGAGAGACACGGCACGACGAGGTCTGTGAGCTAAGCAGTGCAGCAGACAGGGGATTGTGCTGTCAATCCAGTGCAGCAGCAACAAACACAACAGCATAGCAATGGCAACAGCACAGACCACAGCAGCAGCACAGCAACCCAGCGGGCAGCAGACGCACCCCATTGTAGGAGATGAAGGAGGGGCGCGGTGGCCTGGATGACCACCACCACTGGCTGCTGCTGCACCGCCAGCAGCAGCCCGAACCACCCCATGCCGGGCGCGCGCTCCCAGCCCGCTATGGGGAACGTGGGCACCTGTGCATGGCGGGAGGTGGG